>BDMB01000005.1:6723837-7083216 GCA_016859785.1 Macrotyloma uniflorum
TAGAAGTGGTTAGAAGTTGTTAGAAGATTCTAGAGATATTCCTTTAGGGATAGGATTCTCTATATATAGATGTTGATGTACTATTTCAAAAAAACGAAATAGAAAGTATATTCTCTTTCATTCAAGTTAATTCTTTCAACTGTAATTAATATTAAATTACAAATAACAAAATATAATAAAAACAAGAGTATATTTGTGACATAGAAAATACTAATAAAAACACAACTTTATTTAAAAAAATTCTTTTAAAATTACACATCCTACATATAAATTATAAATGATGTACAAAACCCAAAATTATACGTAAACAGAAATAACACAATAAATAAGCAAGGCAAATGATTTTTTTTATAAATTTGGAATGAATTTTGTTATTACTCATTATTTTTTTTTAAGATTTTATAGATTATATTGAATATAAACTTCTCCAAAATCAAAATAAACGAATTCAAACAGGCACAGTACGTACTTTGTACATATGAAACCTAAAATAAACAATGCAATGCAATGGCTAGAATAATTTGTCGGAATAGTGAAATATTTCCAAAATTGTATTGAAAATAAAAAAGAAAAAAATACACAAGAATGATTTATAGACAGAGAACACACCTTTATAAGGGAGTCAACACCAGGATTGCGAATGTCACAAAGCCAATCCCAACATTGATTTGTTCCAAGGGATGTATCACAAAGTCTAACATTGCCTAAGGTTCCATCAATGGAAAGGGAAGTTGGGTGAACCTTGATAAAAGAAATATTCGATTTCAGAGCTTGCACACAAATGAAAGTAAAAAAGAGAAAGCACAAGTGCTTTCACAACAGAAGAAAATGGAAAAAATAATTTAGAAATAGGTTGAAAACTAATAGCATTGAGAAAGCCAGAGAAAAGAGAAAGGAAGACTCTAGAGTAGCTAAAAAAAGGCATGTCATTACCTTAAGATCCAGTAGGAAACTTTCTTGAACTAGGGTAGCGAGTTGAGAACCATCTTCCTTGTTAAGAAAAACAGTTACACTGTCCACATTCATGTTCAAATAAAATACTACACGCTCTTTACCATATCCCAACAATCCCCTAACAGCCCCCATTTCATCAGTTCTCTCATTTACCAAAAGTTTATCTGAAGTTGTAGTTGTGTCAGTGGGACTTGTGACCTTATTTCCAGAACTTATATCCAAGCCAAAACTTATCAAAGCAACAATAGTAGGTCGGTTGCAGAAAAATTCCAGTTTGGACATACGAACACACATCTGAAGATTAACAATTAGAAAAGTGAATACTACAACGTATCATAACATAAGAGAAGACCAGAATATGATCAACAAGGTGCAGAACTAAGTACCTGTGTGTCTATACCATCATAATCAGATGAAGCAGAACTCCTTGTTGTGAATGAAACAGACACAAAATTTGCAGTATCACTTCCCTGTGCTTCATAATATACCTCACGAGGAGTGCCCTTTACCTTATCAATATCCTTTTCATGTATTACGCTTTCCAGAGACTCAAAATCAGAAGCAATCCCCACCAATTCCTGCTGATCCAAATCCATATTATGTAAACCATGTCCTCCATCAGTTTGAGAAATGAATTCAGATAAAGCATCCGTAAAGCTATCATCATCATCATGAAACAATTCCTTCCCATGAGAATCAAACATGTCAGGGGATGAAGTTTCATTCGTCAAGACTGAAACAGCAAGATAACAAGGAGCCATTGATAGACGACTCTGAAGTTCATCCTTAATTTTTAATGAATGCAATTTCATCTTCACTGTCAGGTCACCCTCAGCAAGAAGGACCTGGACCTGGGAAAGCAAACAGCAATCCCAGAGCATTCATAATTAAACCAAGTTACAAAATAAGAAACATACAAAAAACTAATTCCAAATTGGAATAATTTTATTGACAAATAGCATAGTTATAACTACTCAATGGATTGTAAAATTATTTGACACTATTTTTCATTGCCCCATTCTTAGGTCAGAACTTCAAATCATTTTATGGAACTCAACAAGGCCACGATATAGGTCATTCGATGGGGTTACGATCCTTTATATGAGGCAGATAATCCACTTTAACAGCATGCATTTTCACAGAAGCAGCCCATTCCCATTGTGTGTCTTTTGTCAGCTTTACAGTATTCATGTATTTCAAAATAATAATTTTGTCAACGTTCTAAAAGCTATAAAATTTGGAGTTTCAGCCTCTACATGTTTTTTTTAATCAAAGGAAAGAATGATATTGCTCCACTATACAAGAAGCACATCTAACTAGGTTAGCTCTACAATGTATCAAGCATATGCAGCTTTATTAGAAATATTCTTAGGTTAGCCTCTCCGTGTTTATCCTAAGAATATTTAATTTGGAAGATACCAATATAATTAAATTACAATTCTCCCACTACTGTCTACTTACGTATTCTTTTTGCACTATATATAGCAATGTCAAATTTGGGTTTTTCTCAATACACCCTCTCACACTTAACACTATTGCGCTTGGTACATAGATAATATGGTTGGTAACCTTCCTTAATAAACCTAGGATAGAATTTAATATCATCAAAGAATTTCAATTTGGACTTAACTTATTAGAGATCTTGGAGAGTTTGAGCAGAAGAGAGAGAGAACGAGGATGCTAAACTGAAAAATGATATCTGTTTTGTATTATTGCAACTGATTTACAATAATCTCTTTATACAGACAAAGAGAAAGGTACAACTGTCATAGTGACAGCTGGCAAGGGGCGATTATTTCCAGAAAAAACAATCACATTGAGTTTGTCCCGTATAAACATGAAACAAGTAGGAGACAAAGGCTTGGTGAGCATTAGCCCAGTGAATTTGAGTTGAAACATGTTGAACATAGAGACATTTTTGTTAATATATATGTCTAGGTTCTATTTTTAGGGAGACAGATTAGCTTATTGTCTGCTACTGCTCTTTGTCTCTCCATTTCAAGCTTTCATCTGCTCCACTCTCTCTTTTGTCTTTATTCTCTTTTTCTCCTTCATTGTATTATATAGATGGTCATGGTGCTCTATGAAATAGATAGTGAAATTTCAAATCTCAAGTATTTTGATAGAACTTTCTCTCTTGCAAGAAAGAGATAAATTCCCATATGTTCGGTTGTTGCATGAAGGACCAAATTGCAAGCTATAGTCATTGCACTGTGATCAATTCCTTGGGGAACAATTAGTGTAAAGTTTATCATACTCTTTATAAAATATTTTCCTGATAGCAAACTAACTCTTCTTCTAGTCTATATAGACACATGATCGTTGCAAGTGATGATGAGATAGAAAAAGTGGCAACCTGAAATGAGATGAAGATGTTAGGGAAGGTGAAGTAGTATCCTGGGGTAGAAGTCTCCTATTCCACACATGTGTCTTCAACTTAAGGACATATATACACTTGATGTTTTCAAAGAAATAGGAAATGTGGAATGTAAGATAGCAAGAGAACAAAGCTTAGCTATCGGGAAGTTCAAATACCAGAGAATTATAGGGAAGCTAATCTATTTATCCCACATTAGACCAAACATCGCCACAACTATTAGTATGGATACTGAATTTATGCATAATTCCTCTATAAGGAACCATCGGCTAATTGATAGGATCTCCAATATCTGAAGGCAAGTCCAAGAAAAGGAGAGAAAGTACATTGTCCATCGAGATGTAAACAAATGCAGACCACATTAATTAAAAATATAACAAAATTAAAATATACACTTGCAAAGATTTACATTAAGACTAGTTTGGATCCATACACAAGGCAAAAATATATTAGAACCTTACAAACAAGAGCCTAGAAAAAAAAAAAAATATATATATATATATATATATAGAAAATTGAGAGAGAATGGTTGTTGGTGCACTTAAACCTCAACCCATTAATATCTTATATGGTGTTCATAATTCATTTATAATATAAATAAGGGGTTGAGATAGGTCTAAATCCACATTTTAATATGCTACTTTTGAATCACCAATAAATGTCTAGTTTGCATGAAGAGATGTTAGAGATCCTAAATTGACAGAGACATGAACAAATTAAGGCAAAGCAAGGACAATCCTCACCTTACACAAAGAAAGAGTCAACCATTCTCCTTAGGGAGGCCAATACTATAGCATATATATATATATATATATATATTTTAAATATTAATTACATTAATATCTTTTTAAAGTATTAAAATAAAGTAAATTTAAACAGAAGATAAATTAAAATATACTTAAAAATACAAATGTCAATAATTATTTCATATGGTACAAAGAATTTATATTAATCTATAGTAAACAATGACATCATTAATCATATTTTAAAAAAAAAGTCTTATTAAGTCGTGAAAATAATAGATTCTACTACTCACTATAAAAAAAATTCAAATCATGTCGTGATAATAATAATAGACTCAAAACAATTACAACAATTCTTTAGTGCGATTCAATATGAAACTTTTCTCTAAGATTTACATTGAAACTAGTTTGGATCTATTAGAAGTGGACTTTAAACCTAACTTATTTTCACAAAACCGGCTCATGAGGTGAGGTTTGCACCTACCTAATACACTCTAATTTGGCCTTATCTCTATGCACTGTGGGATCTCCAACAAACCCCCTTGTGACCTTCTCAACTCAAACGTGGAACTAGACATTAATGGGTGGTTCGAAAGCGATCCGATAGCGGGTGGTCCGATAGACCCAACATGTAAGGGGTGTGTTAGAGATCCTATATTAACTAAAGATGAGGCCTAATTATAGTATATAAGCAAAGTATAAACATCACCTTCTGAACCAGTATCAACTTTCTACACAATTAAAAAAAAAAAAAATGATAAATGAAGCCTGGTATAAAATGAACAAAAAGAGCATCCTTAAGATTTTGATATTCTACCAAAAAATTCTAGAACAATAACTTATTCTTAAATTATGCTGGTCTTTTATGACCATTCCCCAATACTATGTGTTATTTATCCAATAAAACTTAAAACAGGGACACCTCTTTGTATTCCAGTGCATGTGACGGCATAACATGGCTATTAATAAAATTATCAATCTAGGGCCATTCCAATTCAAAAATGTATCTATCTATACACAATTTGTAGAAAAAATATATGCACAAACCTTCCCCCCATCCGCAACAATGTCAAGAATAAGAGACTCATCAAGCTTTCCATTTATGGTGTCCCCAACCTGCAAGAATATTAAAAAAAAATTAAAAAGTATCCTAGACAGAATTTGCATGCATACATAACCGGAAACAGTGAACCCTAGACAAATAAATGTGAGGAAGAATAGATGAAAATATCCAAAAGTACCAACAAAAAGCATGTTTAACAATAGTCTTAAACCACCAAATAGTTGAAAGGAATTGTTTCTGAATCCAGAATAAAACAAAAAAATTGCCAATGAGAATGTGAACTGATGATATAAAATATGTCTGTATGCATCAGATACATATCACTCCTTGCGTTACTGCCAGAAAAAGCCTTAAAAGAAATGCATCTTACCTTTCCATATATAAACAGCTTCAGTTCCACCAGTGTCCCGTTTATAACAATGTCAGCTGTTTTTGAATTAGTGGTAGTAAGAACATTGTAGGAAATAGCATCACCATCTGAGTCACCTAGCAAATCAATTGAGGGAGGAGTCTACACGCAACATGTATACTTTTATGAAATTGATGATAAATAAAACAGATATCATAAATCAACAAAACAAACAGCATAAGAAAGCATATTAAGTATGCCATACAGAAGCTTGATATGTGGCTTGAACAAGTCCTTTAAACCAGCTAGCCTTCTCCTCTTCTTCTCGAAAATCTAAGATCCATGTGCTAGAAGATTCCAAAGCCTATAAAGTAATTCATAATTTAAGTCAGAAAATTGGGCAAGTTACAAAATAAATGCATTCCTAACAATTTTATTGTTTATTTCCCACTTATATATTCAGTATTGAAAAATAGAAAGAAGAAATAAAAGCATAAAATATCCACAAGATCAACTGTTCTTGAGTCTCCCCAGATCCTCATCATGATGTTAACATTTTATTAATGGAAAAAATAAATTTAAGTGTAACAAACTACAAGAACAAGGGTGAGTTTTAGAGTATTGTATTTTTATACTCATGATTCAAATGAGTTTGTTATTTAAACAGTTGATAGTCTCTTAGTTTGTTAGACTTAATCAGTATAGTTCGTTAAGGAATGTAGTCAGCTATAAATAGTTGAATCTCTTCATCAGTTAGCTGACTTTTCAGAAGTAGAATATTTTAGATTTCATTTTAACTCTAAATTATTTAATATGTATTTTATTTTACTCTAGACAGATTAGTTTTGCATCATGTACTTGAGTGTATAGTAGTTGTCACCTCCTACAAACTCAGTTAGTTAGAGCTTAGCTGCTCTGCTCATCCTCTATACATAAATACTCTAGGTGAAAGTGTTTGTTTTGGGTTGGGTTGAAATTCATTTCATTCAATAACAGAATCTCCTTTCACATTTCCCTCTCTTTTCTCTCTTACCTCTAATATAGTCCAATATCGAGGCTGAATACCACAGCTTGGCCCTTGCAGCTGCTGAAGTTCTTTGGGTTCATACTTTGTTATCTGAACTGGGAGTCGGTCAGACTGTTCCTTGCATTCTTTGTGACAACGTGGGTACCGTTGCCCTAGTTCATAAACCACTCTTCCATACCCAGATTAAGCATATGGAGTTGGATCTAGTTTTTGTCTAAGAAAAATCCATCAGAAAAAAGCTTAAGTTTAACAAGTTCCATCCTCTGAGCAATGTGCTGACATTAAAACCAAGGCTTTCTCCCCTACCTTCTTTACTACTTTTAGGTCCATGCTTAACGTGAGTGACTCCTCTGCATCACTCGCCTCTTGAGATTGCACAAGGACCAACAGTATTGTATAGTATTGATTCATATGTCTGTTATGTAGAGAGGTGATAGTCTGTTAATTTTGTTAAACTTACTTAGTCTAGTTAGTTAAGGACTCTAATCAGCTATAAATAACTGCTCCCTTCTTCAGAAACACAATTTCTTAGATTTCGTTCTATATTCTCTACCTCTAAATTCTTTAATATAGGGTAAGGTATCCTCCAAAAAATAATTTATCTGTATAACAATAAAAAATGATCCCATAACTACAACATAAATTTAACACATTTCAAATATTTGGCAAGAAAGTGTAAACATAAATCTGAGTGGATTTGCTGAAGTGGAGACGAGACAGAGGTAGATTAAGAGTTTGAATACTTCCCCATCATTTATTTCGTCTTGCATTTCCCATTTTTGAGTGGTAGGGAAGCTAGCTAGCCAGTATTCTTTTAATTTAAACTCAAATTTTACCAAATCAGAGATAGCTGATTGTGTACTATAGACTTTCCGAATATTCAGAAATTCATTCTTGATATCCAATTTGTAGATCATAAACACCCAGCCAAGCTAGTTATCTAGATAGTGGAATTTGCAAGTTATGAGGTGCCACAGTACTACTGGAAAAAGATAGTGAAGAAAAGAAAACTGTAGTTCTATTTCTTGATTAAGAAAGTACAAAGATGTGCTATTTATAGAGAATTTAGAACTCTCAACTACTCTAGTCATAATTATAGAGAACTTCTTAACTACCCTAGTAATAATTCCAACAATTAATAACTCTTTAAAACTTAACAGTACTCTTTCTCCTGGTGAGTGTAATGTAAATTCTGCTCATGTTCATAAACAATTGGGAAAATTTGCTTCATAAAGCCAGGTACAATGCTATGGAATAACTTGCTTTAGGCATTTCAATCTTTAGTGAGACTAGAACACGCCAAAGTCATGAAAATACATGTACCATTGAAAATGAGAGTCCTCAATGACCAGTAGCAGATTAGAATGGATTATTTCGGGAATGATACTTGTTTTTAGATTAAAGAAATTATTTGGCTCACCTTCTGAATATCCATTCGCTTGGTGCTTAAAGCAATACAAAATGCCGAACCACCAACATATGTCGAAGGCACATCAAGGACTTGCCTACCAGCCATGCTGCAGAGATGAAAAACAAATTACAAAAATACCAAACAGATTATTGCTTTTTAAATTTAGTCGAACTTTTATTCCCTTTTGGTTTAGACTTTAGACTATGTGCAGTTTTGGACCTTAGATTTTTCTTGAGCAAATTAGTTCCTCCAGTTTTAAAATTAGGCAACTTTGGCTCTTATGTTGCTTTTCTTCTACTTGAAACCCATCGTATTTTCTATCCAAATATTTGGGCATTATCATGGATTACAAGATAAATTACTTTTAAACAAGTATAAGTAAAAAATTAACGGAAAATTCGATAAAACTTAGAAGACTTTTTGTGATGCTGGATTGGGGTATGTAAATGGACATACTTGAGATCTTTTTGGTTATATTTAATATTTTGGTGGAGGAATTTCCGGCAGAAGAAATATGTGAAGATTTAGATTTAGAGTTTTAAATGAGAATTTGGGGGTTTTAGGTAGAAGGAAATTGATTGAGTGATCAAATTTTTTAATTTTAAAAATAAAAGGACATGCTTAGTAAAAACTTCTGGAACCAAAAATGCACTTAATCTAAAGGAACTAAAAATGCACTTCAGTCCAACACAAGAGGGTCCTGAACAATTCTAACGAGGACTAAATTATGTTCTACCAAAGTAAATCATATTTTAGTTGGCACTTGACACCAATATAAGCACTTGGTCCTATAATACGTCTCTTTCTACTACAATCACATGATCATCTACACAATGCTAGTAACATGAGAGGATGTAGATCAGCCCAGCATGTATGTGGAGTGAGCACGCAACAAGCGAGGATACCAACAAATCTACTTATTTTATACTTTTGTTCCATTTTTTAAATTTTGCAATTGGGTATTTGGAATTGGTACTGTTAAAATAAGTGTTTTATTTTGTTATGGTGAAGCTTAATATAGTTTTTTTGTATATACCTAGCTTTAGCTTTAGGGTTAGGATTAGAGGCTAAAACATTTCCCCTTGGATTATATATAAACCCACATACATTAGTGGTGCCTTTACACACTAATTTCAATTACTCTTCAAATTTAAGTTGGTACTAGAATAGATACAATCTCATCCTATCTTCATTTGTCATCGGACCACCACTATCTGTCTTCAACCACTACCGACAAAGTTAGGGTAAGGTGCACCTTGTGAAGTGCATCCCAACCCCAGTCGCCATGTGACCAAAAGCCTCCAGACACGCGCCACTCATCAATCTCCATCAGTGCTGTGCACCTAGACGATGCTAATGTGACAAATATTGGTCTACTCAGCTGTGCCATCTGGACTGTGTTATTGATGATTTTGCTTAAGATTGTAACCATACATGAACCTAAAACACATCTATATTGCAGCACAACAAAGAGAAACATGGCATCTTCTTTCATAGCAGAAGTAGCATCCTCAACCATTATTGAGACATCTGATATCATCAACAAATTTCTTGGATTGGTTAAAAGGGTACAGATTTGAATTTAAAAATATTAGGCTAACTTTGTCACAAATACTGGCCAGAGACATAAAAATGAACTTGAATATCCTAAGTTGCCACTGGAACATTCAAAGCACAATAGAAAATGCAACCTTCTCAATTGTTTGTACCAGGATTGAGTAATTAATAATCACTTATCAAAATCCCATCCTCATTTTCTCTCCCTCGGAAACCAGGCATACTTCCATTAAAACAAGACATTAAAGTGCTCGATGATGTCCCACACACTTTCCAAAAGACAGATTCTTCAGTAAAATTATTGTACAGTAGTTAACAACTTGACATCCCATATCAGATTGAAAACCCAAAAATAGTATAAATTTCCACAAAATGAATCCCAAAACCCAACTCAGTCACAATTGACAAAAGCCAATAAAATTCAAGGAGCAAAGCTATTAGAAAAGAAAAATGCATAGCATTCACAACTTATAAACCAACCAAAATATATCCAGCAAGAATAGAATATCACGAAACCATATTACAGAAAAACATGCAGAGAAAGATGTCAGTGATGAAGAGATTGAAGTAGAAGAATTGAAGTGACAGATGTGGAAGGATACTACAGCTGCTATGGGAGAAGATGCTATGCCTCCTGTTGCTGGGCCACAATAAAGCTCTGTTTTAGGTTCTTGTATGGTTACAACCTTCGCTAAAATAATTCAAAAGTCCACCTCCAATAACAAAACACATGTGGCACCAACCTTTACTACATCGGCATTTTCACTAATAGTGTCTAACCCAAGGAACTAAAAAACATATTTCAAAAAATCAGAGGACTAAAAAATCATTTTTTTAATTTGGAGGACCAAAACAAAAAGTGTCCCCATTTAAAGGATTCAGAACAAATTTAAGACAAAATTTCGTAGTGGCTGACATATTGCATAACCTCAATGAAAATCTTGATAAATTACTTGATCATGTACATGATCAAATTCTTGTTGGTAATCAAAACCCTTCAATAAATAGTATAGTCACTAGATTTCTTCACGTGCCTCACTTAGTGAAAGATGAAAATCTAGCTGAAGTTGAAACCTCAACAATGGTTGCAACTTGTGGAAAAAGGGAGGTCATAACAACTGAGGACAGCATGTTAGTAGAAGTAAACGTCCTCAATACAAATACCACAAGAGAATGGTCATAAAAACTTCTACTCCTTGCATGTATTTCCAAATAATGTATCCGATGTCTATATTCAGAAAATCAAATTCCAGGTTTTTTAACGAGTATCAAGAATACTTAAGGCTCAAATATGAGAAATCCAACAACCAAAGCCCAATCCTCTTCAATGTCAAGTGTCAAAAACATGCATTTCTTAATATGTGGAAGGTCATGGTCCATGTATTCTTAACTGAAGTGCCTTTGATCACATCTCTAGTAACAATTCCTCGTTCTCATTCATTTCTTCTCTAAAAATTCTTCACCTTGTTATCGTTGTCAATGGGTCCAAAGTTGTATCTCAAGGAGTTGGTCAAATTTCTCTGTCTCCTTCATTAAATTTAAATTTTGTTATTCATTCCCCCATTGTCCTTATGAAATCTCTTTAAGCCAATTGACTTGTTCAATAACAACATGTATCTCTCAATATGAAAAAGGTCATGGTCCATGTATTCTTGACTCTAGTACCTTTGATCACATCTCAAGTAACAGTTACTCGTTCTCATTCATTTCTTCTCTAAAAATTCTTCACCTTGTTATTGAATGGATCCAAAATTAAATCTCAAGGAGTCGGTCTAGTTTCTCTATCTCCTTCATCAAAATTTAAATTGTGTTGTTCATTCCTCATTGTCCTTATAACTTAATCTCTTAGAGCCAATTGACATGTTCATTAAATTACTCTGAAACTTTTGGTGTTAGTTCCTTTGTTATACTGAAAAATGGTATGGATTGTCTAATTGGCAAAGGAGTCCACCTATGTCCAATTTTGCAACTTCAACCCCAAAGCAACATGACCTTTTGCATCACCCAAGTTTATCAATGATGGTTCCTAGTCTAGAGTAATGTAAAGTTTTACATTATCAAAATTAACTACCATTAACATTTCAATAACCTCATAACATTAACCACTTGCAGAAATATTTAACCAATAGTTACCCTAATACACTCATTAACTCTTTTGATCACTTATGAGGCAAATTTACTCAATTAAATATTTCAATAATCTCTTGAAACTGATAAACATTTATAAATGTTAGGAATAGAAATGTTTCAAGAGATAATAGCTTCTTCAATGTTAATTTTAACAAGTGGCCTATATACTTGGTACAGCTATGTTCAATGCACTTAGGAAGTAACAATATTTTAATTGGTCTCTTGTAAATTGTTTTGGTATTAATTATCTTTGCAATTTTCTTCAAAACAAATAAGTCCATTCTGCTGCTCGGAAAAACCACAAGTAAGTTTAGAAAATAAGTTTTTTCTTTTCTCACATTTTCTCTCTGAACATTAAGGCATATGTGACCATTAGAACTGCAAGTACAGATCGATAATTATACACAATCACATTTATTCTCTGAATGACTTATGAGATAAGTTTAGTTATATTTACACATGTAGTTGACTACATGATGAGTGGATGCTGAGTGGACAAATCTCAGCAGTACGTTAATCATTTTCTGACTATATTTCTTTTTAAATCTTTTCCTATTCTGAAGGCGGGCTCACCCTCCAAGTAAATGTTCTCCTCTTCAATATTTTTTTCTTTCATAAAAAACATTGGAATTGGTGTCCAAGAGACAAAAGAGAAAAAAGTGATAAAAACCTTAGGTATCGCTGGTAACTCTGAGACTTTGCAGATTCAAACACGTAAAGATATGATCCTGAAAGCACTAGGAAACAAGGACTCCATGTAGCAACAGAATTGCCAATTCCCTGTAAAATAAGATATTATTTTCAATTTTATTGAATAGAATGAATTATTACCTTAATCATAAATGGCCAGTGTGTAAATCTAACAAAAATTGTGGAATTACCTTCCAAACTAGGATTCTACCATCAGTGGCAAGATCAGAAGGACTCCAAGGAACAGGTTTAAATTGCAAATTATCAGTTGTAGGCTGACTACAAGTTTCCATAGCCTCATACAATAAGCTCAGCAGCTCCATAATTCTGAAATTTCTCTCTGGTGAAAAGTGAAAGCCAAGGTTTGGCACTTGAATGGAAATAAGAGTGGATGGATAACTTGGATGAGGCACTTTAATCTTAAATAACCAGAGACAGAAACAGAATACGAACAAGTTATACACCACAAAGAGTCATCCAGAAAATTGCTGCAGAAGAATTTTGATATAAGCATTTAGGAAACAAACCTGATTAACAAGTACAGCCATTCCACACCTATCAATAAGATAATACACATTTTCATCTTTTTCGGCAATAGGTGAATTTATTATTTGACTTTCATGATTTGGTTTCACCAGACTACAACTCCCGAAATCAGAGCCACATTCTGTAAAAAAGGCAGCTATATCTCTTCCAGATATGTAAAACCGAGAATAAAGATTCTGCCTCTTCTCATCAGACTGACTTTCCTGTGAAAACATGAATCAATACAGTATAAACCAAGCCAAATCAAAAGCAGGATGTGCAGATTAAAATGACCAAAATAAAATCTCGTATTTCAAGTATCTTACTGCAGTGTGCAGCGTAAAGTGACCAAAATCCAGAAGAAAATGACTATCACATCTGTCTGAACCACTAGTTCTGAGAGGAACTCTAACTTTAGGAGCATCAACATCAATATCAAAAGCAAATCTGAAAGTCAGAAACAAGAATCTGTAATTGAGCATAATGTGCCTTTTCAATTTAACATAAAAAATGATAAAAAAAATAAAACAAATGTACTGAAGTATCACATATTTCTGTAGAGATATATGGTAAAGAGTTATTAGATGAATCCCTTGTATGCTTACACAACATAATATATATATATATATAGATGGGCCTAAGCCCATGCATTACAAGGTCCAAAATAACTACATCTAACAATTTCAAATCATGTATGCCAAGAATAAAAAAAAATGAAAAATAAAAAAGGAATGGATTTGCTCTACATTTACCCAAAATATAAATACTTTCACAATACATGATAACCTGCTTTGCTCTTCTAAAGCCATTTGAAACCAGCAGCATCCCCCACCAAAAGTAAAAGAGAATTAACAATAGATGATAACCTGCTTTGCTCTTCTAAAGCCATTTGAAACTGCTCATGCGCTCTACGAGTCACTTTCTCAAACTTCATCTACACTTGCAAATGCCAGTTAAAAAAGTCACTTTAGGAAGTATATAATGACACATTTAAATTTACTAATCACACATTTCCTTTCCCACAATTTACTTTTACTATCAATGTAATCATATTCAATGCCTTGAGGGAACTCAGTTCACATACTAATAGACTTTATTTTCTCACAAAATTAGATTTTTGAATGAGAGGAGGAAAATACATATATGGGAGAAAGATTATATAACCTCCTCAACAATCGATGCAAAAATATAAATCAATAAATAGGAATATATTCATCAACCCAGGCTCTCTGGTCCCTCAGCATGTCTTTAGAAAACCCACAAAAGATTTTTTAATTTATACAGAGGAAGCAACTCACTCCAAAAATGTACTCTTTGTCAAGGAACTACATCTGCTCATTTTTTCTTACATAAGTAATATTTTTGTTTACATATTCCCATACACCAAAAATTTTGCACAGTTAGATCCTTAGCTACGCAACCCTATAAGGAAAAAAAAATTAAAGTGATGTCCAAGCAACACGTACATCAAAGTCTTGTAACCCATGTATTAATATAGTACGTGTTTCGGTTCACATTGCATTTTTCAGAATTTTAGATAAACTTTCATATTTAGGTTCCACATAGAATATTCTAAGTCCCAGAGTAAGTCGAAGCAACTTTAGATAGCTTTTTGGGTAGGATCAAAGATTTTAAACTGCAAATCTTCTTTTGTAATAAAAGCATCAAAACACAATCATAGATTCTGATTTTTGTTAATATCATCCAAACAATTCAAAATATCTGAAAAGAGATAATTTTTTTAATAAAAGTGTGTTTAAATAAAATAATTTGAAACAAACACATTCTTATATAGTACAACTGAGGTCTTAAAAACAAATTAAAACAAACAAGGGAAATTCAGGAATGATAGCAGGGGTGTCCTTAGAAAAATATTTATTCAATTAATAAATATTTTAACTTAAGTCAAGAACAAGGATATGATCACCTGCAAGGCTGTAGCTGTCTCCAAAGCAACAGTAGGACTAACAGCTTTACTTCGTTTTACAAACTCCATGACACGATCAATACTTTCCATCAAAACCTGTAAGTAAAGAGTAAGAAAGGTTTCAATGATAAAACTGATGAAAAACTAGAACCTACTATACTTTGATTTTAAGCCATTAAGTAGAAGTTTTATATTTGTATAGCATGCGAGTGCAACCTTCTTTTCAATATTTAGTTCTTATAAAATACAATATTTGACAAATAACCATTCTGTCAACCATTTTTAGAATGATTTTGTTCACTCTGTTTCAAGGCTATGATAGATCCCCTTCAGTCTAGGTGTTTGTGTTTAATGATTTGGTATATTTAGCAAGAACATAGTGCAAGGTATTACTTCCTTAGAAACTTTTATACAAGCTCATTTTCTAATTTCATCGAGTCTTCACTTAGTTACTGATGGGGAATGGAAGAGTCTGAGTATTGGGCCCAGAGAGATATCTTTCTAAAGAAAATAAGAAAATCATAAAACAAAAGAAATGGAAAATGGAACAAAAGGTATCCCCTATTAGGTAAATGGAAATATAAAAACTCCTTCAGTCTCCCAAAGATTGAGAAATTACTGTAACATGGCAGGGAGCAATTGTAGCTGACAATCTCCAGTCAATATTCTCCCCAATTGGTAAGTGCACAAAACTAGCCGCTAATGCATTCACCTTCTGCTCACTATAGACACTCTGCACATCAAGTAGACAACAATATGAATTAAAAAACAAAAAATCAAAAAGGAAAAACTGTTAGACTTTAGTTATATTAATGAGACAGACTAGGAAGGAGAACCTAAAAAGGAAAAGGTAAAATAGTAGAATCGGAAAAAGAGGAACCCAGATAAAAAAAACTATGGCTAATTTTTCAACTTGAAAATTATGCCATAAAACATTTATGCAGCATATATTTCATAGAAAGCAAACCTGTGTAAGTGAGCCTTCAGGAGCAGATAAACCATAAAATTTTAGTAACACATCACAGTAAACACTGCGATACTTGAACTTAGTTGACACATGAAGTTGCTCAAATCGACCACAGACAATTTCCTCCTGATTCACACTAATAATCCTGGCAGCAGCCTGACCAACAGATACAGTTACCAGAAACTGAACCATATTCTGCATATCTTTTGCAGGTCGTAACGTTGACTCCTCCTCAGGCTGGTAACTTAGTAACTTATTGATAGCCTGCCATTCTTCTCTAAGTTGTTGCTCTTCAGAAGCATCATCCGAAGAGGATTCTTCGGTGTCACCCCTAGAATAAAATGGAACTACCATAAATGCTCATGCATACTGACAAAACTTTAGGAAAACAGATTCAGCAAGACAAGTACAAACATGATAATGAAGTTGACATGTACCAGTTAAATGAAAACCAGCTCTTCTTCTTGTTTCTTTCTTCAGCTGCTACCTTTGATTTCACAGATTCAACCTTCGCATGAGCTAGTAGCCTAGATAACAAACAAAATTGACACAAAGATACAACCTCTTTTCATTTATAAATGGACATGGTAAACCCCCACCCCCCCTCCCCCAAATAAAAAAAACATGTCTTAGTAGCAGATGAAGAAAGAGAAACAATAAATAATATAGAATAATCCAGCAAAATACGAATTATTCTACTGACTTCTTGAAGGAAAGTTAACATATTCTTATTGGATACAGCAGTCTTTTTGGCTTCCCTATATTAAGGTGATTTGGATAATATTGACAAGAAAAAAGCACAAAGCAGATTGAACACACAGATAAAACACTCACAAATCACCAGATTCAGAAACCAGAATCTCTATTCTCTCTCATCACTTCATTTTCCTATTTAGAATCCAGAGCTATTCCCTATCGTTGTATCTTATTTAAAAAAATTAAAAATAGATTACTAGTTACTACAAAACTATCTGTTAGAAGCTTCAACATTCAGTAAATCACACATGCACAGAAATCAAGTGTCTTACCTTATTCTTGAAATGCCAAAACAATAGTCATAAAGCATGATATTTTTCAAAAGAATACAACCACCTTCAACAAGCATCAGCACAAATAGCATAAAAATGATACAGACCTCCATAGAAGAATCACTTTTGAATCGAGATCTTTCTCTATTTCTCTGATTTTTGTGCAATTGACATCTGCTGATTGTTGAAGAAAAGCTGCATACAACTGAATATACCGCCGTCGACACTGACAAAGATGACTAATTTGGTCCCATGACAAGCGGTAACTGATTCAATACAGAAGCATAAAATCAGCCTCAGATCCAGATTCCAGAAAGAATGGGGGATACATACCTTATTAGAAGTTAGGTAATTACTGAGTTAGCTACACAGCTTTCATTGTGATAGTTGTGTCTATAGGCCTTTGTTAAGATTTAAGCTAACTTTCAATTGTCAGCAACTCTACAAATGACTGAATGTATCTCTCCCATTTTATATCAGTACATTAATAATAATAGCTTTCTCTTCAATGTTTTCTCTCAATTCTTTGTAGCATTAACATGGTCTCAAAGCCTCAATACTAAACCAATTCTACTTTAGCTATAAAACAACTTGGCAAGTTTGACTACATTTTTGGCATTTAAGTCAGAGACATCTTTCTAACAGTTCTGCTCTCTTACTCAGAGCAAATACATAGAGATCTTCAGCATAAAACAAACATGGTCTTGACCAAGGCCAAGTATATCTCCTCCCTTACATCTAACTGCGAGCTCTCAGAAAATGACACAAACCTTCTCACTAATCTTACTCTCTACAGGTATTTGGTGGAGGCTCTCCAATATGTCACAATTACATGGTGAAACAACCAGCTATGCAGTGAGTAAAGTCTCCCAACCCACGGCTCACCCTTTTCATTCTCACAGACTGCGATCAAATATATCTGATACAAGACCCCTCATTGAGAAAGTATTTGTAAGAAGACAGAAGAATAGAAATAAGGATAGGAATACAAATACAGTTGGAACAAACTCAGAGCGATTAGAGTAGTTATAGCTAATTGGGTTATAGATGTAACTAATTCAGAGTAGTTAGAGTAGTAATAATTAAATGTTCTGTAATTAGTAGGATAAATAGGAGGTTGGTTAGAGAGGGGAGTGTGTGATTGTAGAATTTCTGTGCATTATCTAATTGCCCTGAGTTGTACATCATTTGCTCAAATCATATTGATGGACTGACTTATTTATCATGCCCCTGCAATACCACCAGATTTCTGTTTCAAAGAGATACTCAACGAGTTTCAGCTCCCTTTTCAATCTCACCCACCTTGAGTTTTTTATCGGAGGAAATGCTTCAGACACCAGTTTTTAAGTTGCTCTCCCAGGTAGTTGGGCAACCATTAATTTGTTACACAACTGTAATTTTGTCAGCTGTGTCTAGAGGCTTCTGTTAACTGTTAACATCTCCATAAATGACTGACTGTATCTCTCTTTTTGTATCAATTACAGAAAGTACATCAATAACAATAGTATTCTCTACAATATTTTACAAAAAGGTAGATAATTTATTTTGACAAAACAAAAAAATTCAAGTTACCACTTCTGCTGCTGCTGGAGTGAAGCCTGTGCAGCAAACTGCCACCACAAACAAGGAGCCTTGGAGATGGGAATTACAGGTCGTAAATGAGAAACTCCCATATATGTCTTGAATCTTGAAACAGCTTCCAAAAGTTTAATCCAATCATGATACTGAACCTATAATTCACAGCGGAACAAGTAAACAACAATATTAATGCAGACGAAGGGAGAGTTAAAGAAAGTGAAGTTAGAAAGTAATTTGTTACAATATTATTCTTTATTCATTAATATAAATACATACACAATATATCCAACTAATGTATGTTGGAGATCTCTCTAGATCCTATTTATATACACAACAGTCTAATAAAAATTTTCTTAATCAGGATCGTCTTTAGCTATAAAATCAGCATTGATTCAATAGAAATATCAAATAATTAAAAAATAAAATACCTCTGTAAGAGTAAGTGAGATATCTGTGAGGACAAGCGTAATTTTCTCAAATGGAATTTCTGGATTAACTCTTTCTTGGTTTCCAAGACGATGATATTTTAGAACTGCGTTCATGGGATAAACCAAGTATGCACGATTCCGAGCCCACTTAGATACAAACTTAGGATCATCAGTAGGCTCATTTATGCCATCTTCAAATATCTAGTACAAAACAAAAATGAAAGACATGTGAAAAACAAGGCAAAAGTCACATAGCATACCAATAAAAGAAAGCAGTTGACAGTTATATATGTGTGGGCTCAGAACAAGAAGATGAAAGTTATCAAACAAAGTAGAATAAACCTCAATCCATTCTTGTGGATTGATATCCTCCCATCTCTTATCAATCTCCCAAGGAAGCTGGTCAGCATCGTGATAAAGAGCTAGTCTCTCCAGTTGCACTGACTGTAGTGAGAACAATTATTTGTCAGACCAAACTAAAAAGTTGCACCCGCTGTAAACATACAAAATCCACTTCAACCGTAAGCTAAACATCTAAATAGAAAATGGAGATAACAAGGATCAAACTATATAGAAGAGGATAAAATATTTTAGGAAGCAAACAACGGCTTTGTTAAACCATCTGCTACTCGATGAATAGAGCAAAAGAATGTCCATTCTATTCTGGAATTACGGATACCACATAAAGAACTAGAGAAACAACAGAAATTGAACTGAAAATGTTCATTAATTTAAAAAGTATTCTAATTACAAAGAAAAATGTTACGGGATATCAATTGTCCCATGAAAAAAGTCAAGTAGGCCAAGCCACAATCGAATAGTGGCATTTGGGCTGTTACGCTCTAAAGTAGAAAAAGTTGCACCTTGACTATTACCTATAGTTTTTTGTCTAATAGCAAGGGTTTGATCCAACATGAAAAAATGTTATAGACCTTTATATACAGATAGGATAGGCTATAAACTAGAAGGTACTATTGACACTAAATTGATTTGTAACTAACTCCAGATGTTATATCTGACCGACAGCTGGTTCAAATATCTAGAAGCTGGTAGATGACTAAGACCTGGATCAGTTACTAACACAAATATAGATAACAAAATCATACTCTACCACCACGTAAACCTCTGAAATATTGCAACTTCAATTCTGTATAACCAACCAATAGAAGAATGAAAAAACAAGTATACAACAAACTACAAGACAAAAGACATTTAAGAATATGATGCTCTACTGCATAAAAACTATCTTGGAATGTCTCAATTTGGTTTCTCAAGTTAGAATTAGCATTCAAAGCTGTTAATAAAATTTTCATAGGAAGGGACTCTTGACCTTCCTCAACCTATCCAAAGCACCACTTGTATCAAAAGTTTCATTCCCCAGCTCATCCATTGTAACAGCAGCAAGCTTAGCCAAAGTCACACCTGAAGAAAATGGATGGCCTGGATTACTGCAAACAACAATTATTTAGTAAGCAACTGAAAATAAGCAAAATAAAAATTCATTAATTAAAAATAAATGCCAATTTTCAAGCATACTTGTACTGTGCAAAGGAAATTAAAATGCTAGTTATCAACCAACCTGACGGAATCTTCATATCTGATATGCACGTTGCTGATTGATATCTTGAGGTTTCCAATAATTGTAGAAATCAGAGAACTCAACCATGAATTTCCAGAAGACGACTGCAAGATAATAAGATAACATTCATGTTATCCTAGCCGTGTATGTGTATTTGTTATTGTGTGTATAGAAATAGAGAAAAATATGCTCATTATCCATGACTTAATCATTTCAATTCTCAGATAAAGCACGCAAAAATGCTACCCCTTCTCTAATTTTGTCTAAATACAACCAAATGCAATTATACATTGTATTCTAAATTCACTATCCAAAACAACAAACAACATGACTGGATCTTTCATTATTTATTTCTAAACAAATCTTAATTGCTGACACTCATACAAGTGATAATATAGGAACTCTCAACACCCTCAGAAAGAAACCAAAAACTAAATCACATTTTAGAAGTGCATAATGGCACACATACTCTTCTATGGATCCTCTTAGAGATGACTAGATAATGAACCTTTTTCATACCCAACATGATTCAAAATCAAGCTCCAAATATAGCCTCTAATGAAAGAAAAGCATGAAACGTAGCAAAAATTTAACAATAACTTATTCTAAAATACAATCAAAACACATTCATTCAGATTTATTTTCAATAAAACAGATAACGGCCACCATGTACAGACATATGGATAAACTTAGGCATGACGTGCACTCATTGCTTTAAACAACTTGATAACAAAATGAGTAATGAAAACAAAGAACCAATGTATTCAAAACAATAACCAGAATACAACGTCATACACTTCCCAACTTGGACTTAGATATTGCATCAAGCGTAGCTGACTCTGCTTCCTGCATGAAGACAAATGACCAAGGGACTATACGTCAAAAAGAATGTTACAAAAGTCAATTTAAGAAATAAAGATATATGAACAAAAAGCAGATCTGTAAAACAATTTCTAGTATACATAAACATATTGGCTTTTTATTCAATTGAGAGTTGGTTCTAACATTTAATTTAAGAGAAGAGAAGACATTAGGAATTCAGCCTATGTCTATTGAACATAAGGCCCATCTTTTTGTATTTTTTTCTCCTATTTATATTCTTACAAGCCTATGTGCTCTACACATTAGGAATTTAGTCTATGCCTCTTTATCATTTATCTTTACGTGGTATCTAGAGCTTAAGTTAAATCCTTGCTGAGAATCCACTGCTCATCGGTGCAAATATTTTTCCGGAAATAGTGCCTAATTCCAATTTCTGGCATTCCTCTTCATTAGATCCTTTTCTGGTTGTTTCTCATACAGTTTCAGCCCTCGCTGCAGCCATCTGGCAACACCACCATTCAACTCATCTCAGCTAGGCAATTACTGCACTACCGGAAGCACTCCAATTGCCTTTAGGGTTTAAAACATTATTTCATATGCTAAAGTCCTAAATAAATAATGGGGCATTCAAAGCTAGATAACTTTTTGTGGTGAAAAAATATCTTCATCTATATTCATTGAACCAAAAAGATATTAATATATGGTAAGGTAAACAGGCATAAGGCCCAACAGCCCATTACAACAAACTAACATTCTCCCTCAAACTAGAGCTTATAAATCATATATACCAACTTGTTATATATATAGTCAATTCTTGGACCCCTCAAAGACTTAGGAAAACATCAGCTCGTTTGATCATTGAAATTTACAAACTGGTCTTGATGTACTAGATAAGATATCCCGAATGAAATGACAATCTACTACAATATATTTGATTCTTTCAAGAAACACTGGGTTAGAAGCAATGAGTAATGCAGTATGGTTATCACAAATACAAGTCATAAGAGAAGTATCTACAAACTTGAGTTCTTTAAGTAGTGGCTTCAGCCACACCAGCTCACAAGTGGCTAAATCCATGGTTCAATATTTTGCTCCGGCACCTCATCTAGCAACAACAAATTGGTTCTAACTTTTCCAAGAAATTACATTTCCACCCACAAAGATACAATATACCCAAGATGAACACTTCCTAAAAATAAGAGATAAAGCTTGATTTAATCTAAGCATTTCACAATCTAGCAGTGACCCTTGTCTTCATACAAGAGACCTTTCCGTGGTGTTCCCATGAAGAGTTAAGAAATTGAATCACCAAAGATGTTGAAACGAGTAATAATGAGATAATTTAGTTTCTCAACCATCTTTCTAAACTTCTCAAGGTTGAGAAAAGGCATCCCCTGATTTGGTCAGTTTCAATTAGAATTTATAAGGGTACATAGAGAGATTACAACGATGATAAACAAGGTCCAAAGACACCTCCTGAGCAACAAACTGGAAATTTGCTCCCTCTAAACTTCTTCCAAAAGATCACCATGTTGAAAAGCAATTTTAATATAAAGTTGATATGGAGGCCAATGACAAAGAGAAACCATGGAGAAGAGTTAAATTGATGCCATTCTCAATGGTATGATTGGTCTTTCCCTCAACGAGAACTCAACAACTTGGGCTTGTCGGGGTGAGTTGGCAACCCACTTGATTTACAAGAAAGACCACAACCACAGTTGTCACAACTCTGAGATGCTACGGCAAATGACTCAATGGAGCAAAAGGTGGCTCAATGGTACTAGAAAGTTTTGGTCAAGACGAAAAAAGGTGGAGGAGGCAAAAGGCATTGTGGGAATAATGGGGAACTAGAAGGTAATCCATACAAAGCAAAAGCATGAAAAGAGTACCTTGTTGATCCAATTCTTGAGTACAAGTGGAAACCAAGGGCAATAATTCATTGAAATCATGAAGAAGACCATGAATTTTACACAAATAATCAACCATGGAGACATCAAGTTGTCTAAAGGCAATAAGATGGACAAGATATCATTGTTTGCCATTGGTACATCTAATCATGGCCTGATTCCATGCAAATGTCATGAGCAAGAAAAATCAACTTTATAGGAGGATGAAGGGCTGCTTGACAATGTTGCACAACTGACTACCAATCTTAATCCATAAAGGCCGATTAATGTTAGGAATAGAAGCTATGGTTTGCATAAGGTCTTCTTCATAGTTATGATCGCAAAGCCAAAGCTTAATATCGAAAGCTCAACTATCATAATTAGTACCAACCAACTTGTCAAGTGAGAGATTGTAAAAATGCAAGAATCAACCTTGCCGAGTGGAGGAAGTGCCACAGTTCACGCAGTGCCAAAAACCAAGAGAGAAACACACGTTGGAAGAACAAGGAAGGTGCATGTATCCCCATGCAACAAACCAAGCACATATCTAGACTAGGCTTGGGCTAGAAAGCCTATTGGATGACGTTGTAGATCAGGAAAAACCAATCCAGACAATTGGAGAAAAAGTTGTAAAAAAAAAAATTCATAGCGGCAATCAACATTGGCCGGCGATGGTCATCAGCAGCCAATGGCGATCAATAATGGACATAAGAGAAAATAAATTCAAAACCTCTAGGCTCTAGATACCATGTTTTGTGGTGAAAAAATATATTCATTTATCATTGATTCAATAAAAAGGATATTAATACATGGTAAGGTAAACTTGCTTAAGGCCCACTAGCCCATTACAACAAACTAACATATTCTAACACTAGAGACACTAAGTTGCACAGTGTTAGTGTATATAGTAGTCATACCCATTATGTGCGTATATGTAACAATTTCTGTTTAAGAACTCTGAATTAGTTACATGTTGAGTCAGCATGACACCAACAATAAATGAAATCTATAAATACTACTATACTCAAACTATTATAGAATAATAAATTTCAGATCTCATCAATATATTTGCATTATAGGCTATCAAGAGCTTTTTTTCATAACTATATCTTTGATGGCTACCTCACCATCGATTCCTGAATCTTCTATTGGAAATCCTCTTTGGTGACAAATCGATATTGAATGCATCCAAATATTCTCTTACATGGATTCATTGTACTCAATTGATTTTGGTAAAATACTTTGGAAACAAGAAGTTGAAGATGTCACCAAATCAGATTATTTTCATCAATTTGTTGCAAGCCCTCTCAGATTCCAGTAAAGTTGTTCTCATTAGAAAATAAAACGAATATATGGTATTATATATCAATCCTACGAGCAATTAGAGGTTCAGGATCAAATGTTTTTTTTGTGGCTTCTATCATCTTATTCAAAATCGATTCTCACCAAGGTAATTGATTGTGTTCATTCTCATGAACTTTGGAAGAAAATTCACAATCACTTCTACAGTAGTCTTTGTGCAAGGTTGTGGCAACATCACACCAAATTAAACACCACCAAGAAATTTGACTTATCTGTCTCTATTCTAAGTATCTATACCTCAAATCAAAAAATTGTGGATTCTCTCCATATAATTGGAGATTTGATTTCTTATCAGGAACACTTAGGTGTGAATCTTGTTGATCTCTCAAAGGAATACAATTCCATCTATGAAGATTCACAATTGTGTTGATCCTCCAACAATTGAAGATTTTGAATCCCTATTGCTTGTTCAAGAAGCGAAATGTCAACCACTATCAAATCAAAGTCACTTAATTCCACTACCTCCATGTCTTGTGAGCAACAAGACAATGGTGGATGTCAAAGTTATGGCGGTGGGAAAAGTCATGGTCACAACCACAATCTAGGCCAAGGCTGCAACAGTGGTCATAAGAATGGTTCAAAGCTACCTATCAATTATGCAACAAATATTGTCATGATGCCTTTCACTGTTGGAACCATTTAGATCAACCAAAAAAGCATACTATAGTGGCATGGCTCACCCAACAACAGAAAACCTATGACTTCAGTCACTTCATCAAGAACTCTGTTTTGCAAAACCTAAGTGCTATCTATCTCACAACCCTGTTCTTAATGCAAGGACGAAGCATCTAGAGTTGAATCTTCACTTCCTCATAGAAAAAGTTCTTTCCAAGGCTCACTGTTCACCATATACCTAGCTCTGATAAGATTGCTAATTCCCTCACTAAGCCTTTGTCCACATTGCAGTTCAATGAGCAGTCTCAAACTTAGGGTGCATGCTGAGTCACCTGCACCCGCAGTTTAACGGGGGCTATATGTTAGAGAACTAAGTTAGTTACATATTGAGTCAACATGACAGATAGAGTCATTGAACTCTAAATACTGTTGTACTTGACTGCAATAGATTATGCATTTTAGTTATCTCCAAGATCATACTTAGGGATTTTCTACTCATATACAGAGAGAGGAAGAATGCCCCTGTGAGGCTGAAATATAGTTGCAAAACAAAAATGCTAAGAGGCTTGTTAAATTAAGATGCACTAAAGTGTAAAACATCTAAGCTCTAGGGGAAGGAAGTACAACTTTACACCTTCTAAAATTAAAGAAATGGATGTAGTAGTTTAAGCACCTTTTTCCTAGAAATGCCTTCATCCATCCAGTATCACATTAGACAACAATCTCTCATTTAGTTCATATTTTTCAAAGTACGTGTATCTCAAAAGAAAATTCACAAAGGAGCACATATGGAGGAATCCTATGATAAGCCAGCTATTTATTTGAAAAAATATATATGGGGATAACTATAACCAAAGACTACAACATACTACAACTTCTATTACTTGGTACTTATAAATATGCTCATCTCCAGGACATTGGCAGTAGATTTCCATATCAACATTATAATTTCAAAGATTAAAAGGGTGTTTTGTTTCCAGAGATTTGACAAAACCCAAACAGGTGAATTACAATTCAGTCAACAATAGATAATTGATAGAAAACATTGTTTACATGCTAAAAAATAGGCATACAACAATAAGTGAAAAAAATAATTAAATAACACAATCGACTGAGAAATAGCAAACATGCATATACCCTAATAATAAATAAGATACTTTAACAAAGAAATCTGACCTCAATCTGCTGAAGCTTGGCTTCAAAAAGCTTTTCCCTATCCTCCTCCTAAGACAAAACAAACTCAATTAGCGAAAGAAGAGATATTTACTAAGGGCACAATTCGGTAAACAGATTAAGTGCTTATTGAATAAATACTTATCATATAATATGTATAACTTTTTTTCATAATCAGAAGAGAAAATATGGTTAAATAATTTTATATAAGTAACAAGTTTTTTTTCGTAAGCTATCCTAAGTTTTTTATTGAAATAAACTGAAAAAACAGATTATGGATAAATTATAAGTTATTTTTATTAGATTTTCCAAACACTTACATTATTTCTAATGTCACATTCAAATAAGTTGTAAAGACATCTTCCAAACACACCCTAAATAGACTAAATACAGATTACAGTTGTACCTTCATAGTCCGACTATCAACAGTAGGATGAGCTAGAACAAACACACGATCGATCAAAACAATCACAGGTTCTTTCCCCAAACCTTTCCAGGGAACCTACATTGCATTAGTAACCAAAAAAATCAAATAAAAGCCCATTTGAAAGCATACGGATGAATTCAACAGGAAATGAAAACATAAAAAAGAAAAAGAGTATTATGATTAGGAAAAAACTAAGTCTTATATTAATGCCAAGATAGAGTATAGAAGTGGGGACAACCCTCACTTCACTAACCAGTTTTGTGAAGTTGAGTTGGGTTCAAACCCACATTCCAAGAACTGTAAACCAGAAAGCATTGAAAAAATAATATAACAGAATGCAATGCAATTATGAAACCTTACATGCACATCTGTGTGTTATATATTTACATTTTTATACACACCTAAACACAAGTATATTTCATATAGTTTTAGATGTATAGAACACATAATGATGCATGAATATATGTATATGACTAACAAACCCAAGGCAACGGTAAATGTGTGACCCTAAAGTTGACAGCAGACAACCAGTGGTGAATTGATATAGAGAAAGAAAGAAAGATAGAAAGAGGAAACTGATTTTTTTTATTGCAGTAAGAAAGTTACTTACACAGTATACACAATGCTCTTATATAAAGCTGAACTAATTGTAACAGCTGACATTATGACAACTGTACAAAAGTGACTACTACATAACAGAAAAATCAACAATAATCTAACTGGTTATCAACAATATATCTGTCCAAGTAATACAATAGTCACACAAGCAGTAAAGCTAAATGACTGAATGTACCTTCAATGTAATGGTACCAACAAAGCCAGCTTTGACAGTAACCGGTAGTTTTAGCGCATTTAGTGCCTCTGCCTTCAGTTTCAAATCTTTGAGGACAACATCACCTGTAGACATCAACATCTTGATTGGAATAATAACGAACATGACATCTCAGTGGAATACAGAAAATCATAGCAGTAATGTGAGAGTTTGAAAATCTTAGTGCAATAAGTTTTATCAGGTTTAAAGAGTCTGAAAAAAAGATCAGAATATACGCTCAGTTTGATATAAATTGAGAACTTACAAAGACATTCGACCAAATTAGTAAGTAGTCGCCGGTTAGTATAAATCATAAAAAAAAAAAAAGGAGCAACGCGTGTCCATAGAGTATAGAACGTATATATAAAAAGAATACACCATAAATAATAAATACTAAACCTATTTATTAAACTTAGTTTTCGAATTCACCAAACACAGTCAAAGAATTGAGTAATATGTGAGAAAATGGCAGAATACAAACCCTTCCAGACACTTATTCTCAACGCCTCCGAAGAGAGTCCGTGTACATATTCACCCAAATATCTTCGGAGCAAATGCAGAACCTGTCAACAAAACATCGTCACTATCACCTTCGTCCACAGGATTCACCGAGAACATATCACGCAAACCGAAGCAAAAGACGCACAGAAAAAAATTCAAATCGAACTCAAATTCAACAGACAAGGAGTAATAGAAAGCAACATTGCAAACGCACGAGGCAAATTCAAATTCAAATTAAAATTAAAATTAAGATTAAAATTCAAGTCCGACATACTTGGTGAAAAGAAATACGAGTAAAAGAGACATCGGACTTGATACACAGGAAATTAAAATTGAAAATCGAGCTGGAGATGTTTTCGAAAAAGAGAGTAAAGAAGGAGATTCTTACGTGAGCTTCGAACATGATGAAGGAATCGGAGTGCGATCAATTAATGGTGAAATTGGGAAGGATGCATGGTGAAGAAGAAGAAGAAAAGAAGAAAAAGAAATAGATGATAGACGATTAGAGAGAGAAATGGATTAGGGCTGGTGATCCTGAGATTGAGACGGTTAAATAGAAGAAATGGCGAGAAAAAATGAAAATGTATTGGTGTTAAGCTTAAGCTATATAGGTCTCGGTCACTCGCAACGCAAAGTTTATAAGCGGGGACATGTAATGTAATGTAATGCCAGAACCTGGTACTTGCTGACACCGACCCTGCGGTCCACTAATTTCACAATATTTTATTCTTTTTCTTTTCTTTATATCTTTTCAATTTTTTAATTTACTCCTTTTCTAATTACATACTTAGTAAACATACCACCCCTTCAACCTTTAATACATACATTACAAACTTTTTTATAAAAATAAAAATATGAAATCATTTTTTTTATAATTTAATATTAGTTTATTCACATTTAAAAAAATGAATGCAATAAATATTAAAATTTAATATTCTTGTGCCCGTCTAAGTTGGACTGTTTGTTGAAACTGTTGTGGATCGCAGTATGTCACAAGAAGTCACAAGAATCGGATAGCTATTATTTGTTGTAGACGCCGGCCATTGGTATTCGTTCGATCACTACGGAATCACGTAAATGTGTTAACGTCAAAAACAAAATAATATCGTTTAGGGGTGGATTTGATGTAAGGCAAGAGCCACAAAAGCTTTTTCAAAACCATCATTTTCTTGAAATATTATTTCTTAACTCCTTGTTATTTTAAGAACTTATCTTCTGTTTTCGATGAGTTTTTTTTTTTTTTCCAAAATAATTTAGAGAAATTAAAATATTTTATCATAGAATATATTTCCAGATTAATAATTTTTAGAAAAAGTGAACTTTTCTAAATTTATTATAATAATTTTTTTAAATTGAAAATTTTAAATTTAACATTAAAAAAATTAGAATTTATATTTTTTTTATTTTTTAAATTTATTTATTTTTTCTTTGATTTATTACGATATATAGATTTAGTCGAAATTAACATATGATTTATTTTTACATTAATATTTGTTATGAAGGTTTTTTGTTTTTTATATTATTTAATATTATTTCTCAGTTAATATTAATAGATAATTTCTTTTATCAATATCTATAATGTTTTTTATCTAATTTTAAATATAATTTTTCGAATTGACTTTAATTGATATTCGTGAAAATTATTTTCTTACACGTACGAGTTCTTTATTATTCTAAGTTTTTTCAATCTCATTTTTTTATTAATATCATTCAAAAATTATTAATCAATATCAATAAACCATTTTTTTATTAATATAAATTAAGATTTTTGGTCAATATAAATATAAATTATATTTCAATCAATATTATTAAAATTATTTATCTACTAATGTAAGTTAAAATTATTTCTTAATCTGTGTATATGAAGATTTTATTGATCAATATTAGTTTTGAGTGAATTTCAACTAATTTTTTACTAAAATTTGTCATAATTATTTTAAAAATATTTAGAAATTATTTTTTTTATCAATATTATTAATATTATGTAAGGGTAGTTTTGTATTTATCATTTTTATATTTATTAATGATTAAAATATTTCAATCAAATAATAAAATTAAAATTTAATAAATTTAACCAGACAGATTTATGTAATTTCAAATGAATTTATTCAATTCCATCTTTCATCCTTGAAAAAATCAATTTAATCATTTTATGTTTTTAAATTAAATTAAAACTATCATTTAGTTAATTTAAAGTTGATTCTGTTAATAAATTGTAATATATTGACATTTTATAATCCAAAAAATATTAAATTTTTTAATTTTTATTATATATAGTAGGAGTTAAAAATCGTCACTATAATTATATAAAGAGAACCAATTTGTTATTTACTTCATGACAGACAAGAGATGTGAGAGTTTTATTTATTTATTTTTTGTATTGACCATTTTTAATAGCCATGCAGTAGAAAATTAAAAAAGATGTGTTGATGATTTGTGGCTGTTTAAACAGCCAATAAGTTTAAATGATTAAATTATTTTTTTTAAAATATATTAGATCAAATTGAACAAAATTTAAAAGATAAAATAGTTTTTAGTAATTTCTGAAACCAAACTTCTAATTTTTTTTATTATTCCTTCCTTTAATCACTTACTTCCTATAATAACATAAAGAGTTTCTTGTGAATTTATTTGATTATGAGGTAAAATAGATGTAGAATAATGTTTTTGAAATTGATAATTCAAAATGTATTTTAGAAAAATATAGGGTTTCGAGTGAATAATTTATTATATTATAAAAAATATGTAAGTTCCAGAAGAGATAATTCAGAAAATATTTTAAAAATAAACTAGTTTGGAATAAATAATTTAAAATATATATCTTTTTTTTAAGTTTTGGTTTGAGATAACCAGATTTTAATTATAGTGATTATTTTGCATAAGAAGAATTAACGTTAAAATAATTAGCAAAATAAAAATAATGATTTGTCAAGAACTTAATTTTTTTATATATTCGAGATTATTTGTTCTAGAACAGTTTAATTTTTCATACCGGTTATCCAATCTATATTTTCTCTATAATATTCTAAATTATTTGTTTTGAAATTTATATTTTTTTTCTATAATGTGTTGGATAGATAACTCCACAACATTCTGAAATACATTCTCAAACTACTGGTTCCTTTAAATCATTCAAGATATAAAAAAGTATGGGGATGCAGGTATAAACTATGGGAGTGCAGGAAGAAAAAAACCCATTAAGAATCGCTAAGCCCAATTGTATAAAAATAATATAAGAATAACACACTAAATTAAATTCTGAAATCTCAAGCATCGATCGATATAATTTTCAAAATTATAAAAACACTAATTTACTTTTAAAAAATAAATAATATAAAGTACGATTATATTTCCTAAAATTACCAAAAGATGAAAATTTTAATTTGACTTAAATATATTTTTTTTTATCTATGATAAATTATCGAATTTTGAATTTAACCCCTACTATTTTTTTTTATGCAAATGATTTTTTTTTCATCCCTAATAAATTTTATATTATTTTTTATACCAAAAAAATGTTAAATAATTCTTTGAACAGTGAAATAAAATAGTTTAAATAACATTTTAGAGATAAAATAAAATATAATAATTATCATGAACAAAAGTTTAAAAAAAAGTAATAAATAACAAAATAAAATCTGATAATTTTTCATATAGACCAAAATCATATCTGAATCTTAATTTCTAAAATTTACAATTAGTTTCCTAAACTGAGAAAAGTAAGAATTAATTAATTACCTAAACTGGCAAAAGTATAGACCACCTAAGTTTACTAACTTCATAGACAGAAATAACATTCTTATAATTTTATAAAATAAATTAATCACATTAATAATTCCATGGACTAATTTGGGATATTATTGGGGAGATAATCTACTAATGCATTTACTTACTTACATATATGAACAATGCTTAGTGACAATTAAAAACAACATAACTCTACTTACAAAATTCCTGGATGGAAAATTTTTAGGAAGAACTACATATACAGAAAACGAAATGATCAGATAGGAACGGGAATGACAACAAAGGCATCAAATGACATAATTTTCTACAAAAAGATAGATACGAGTCACTTCCCTCACTTCCTTTGACACAAACCTCTTATACGTTGCAAGACACGAACACATTCACAAAACACTGAAAAATCAAGACCTGAGAGACCTACACCTGCTTGAAGCCTGGAACTTGAGTAAGAGCATGGGTTCTGATAAATGACCAGGTCAAAACCACCAAATTTACTGATTAGACCCTCAAGTCTTTTACTAGTCAGCTTTTGAATGTCTTCAATCTGAACCAAAGTCCCAGTTTGCCCAGATTGACGCCACCACCTCTCAAGAATCTTCCTTTTTGGCGCAGAATTCTCAACTGAGACAACAGCTTTTATTTTAATATCAAGCCGGTGCAGGGCAATTTCTGCCCCACCAATACCACTAAAAAGTGACAACATTGTCAATCCACGAGGGAAGATGGGCTTTAACACGGAAAGATGATATCCCAATGTGTCTGTCTGGAAGCAGTATTTCAGTGATTTAAGCCTTTCGGCCAAATTGTCCTCAGCAGCACGAGTGTGATTCAAAGGGTAGCCTAAAATGAGCTCCAACTGTTGAGGCTCTACGGGACCCAGTTTGAATTTGCCAATCCACACAAGATTCAACCCACGACAATAACGAATAATGTCTTTCTGCAATTCAGGTGTCAGCACTCCACCTGCATCAGCTAGAATCTTTTCTAGTCTATCACAAGTTTGAGCTACTCCACTGGTTTCACAATAGATGTTGCTCAACTGCTTCCTTGAATCCCAAGGTGGCCACCATTTCTTTGTCCGTGGCATTGTTTCTTCGATAGTCATAGCTGGCTTTGGAAGGATGTGGAACCTGTTTTCAACTGGGAGATTGTGTATATAACCTTCTATTCTGTCTAAAGCAGAAAAGGACTGCGCATTCACAAATTCAGGTTCAATACCGTATAAAAACTGAGACATTTTCCCCCATGAGTCGTAGGATATATTTGAAACATTCCCAAATAAGAAAAATGGTTGCTTTGCTGCCATGTCACTAAGACACCTGGATGGACTTGGTTTGGGACGTTTTGACAGTTCAGCAACAATGCTGTCAATCCTCTCTTCCACCAAACAAAAATCAAGACAAGAGATTGAATCCTCATCATGTTCATATTTGGGCCTTTTACCTCTATCATTCTCCACAAAATTCAAATATTGGTCAGAAACATTGCTGGGAAATTCATCAATTCCTTCTTCCTCCTTCACCCTATTTTCATTGTATATTTCTTCTACATTGAGGTGGCTTGGTTGGGGAGGTTCATGGCTAAAATTCTCAGCTTTCACTTCTGCTGTACCACATAAATCTATATCTGGTTCATCTTTGATTCCCACAGAATAAGCAGGAGTAGTGGGAAACTGGACAAGCAAGAAATTTCATTACTCAGTAAAAATCTGACAGATTATGTTCAAAAGAATGAGTTGGCACACTAGAATTTTATACAGAACATGCCAAATACGAACCTTAACTTTAATTTCATAGGTTTCTCATGATACTATTGTTGATTTTAGGCATGTCTTGTATGAAAAGTGGTTTTAACCTAATTGAACCCTACAAAACTAGCTTAGAAGGAGAGAATTGCCACTTATATTCTATATTTTGGTACTATCTTTGGTCAATGTAAAACTTAGATTTTTCAAAATACTATAAAAGATTTAAATAATATAATATACATAGAAAAGCAATTTAATTTGAGAAATTGATATAATATAGTAAAGTTATAAATATTCTGTAGTATTTTTGTTTCTTTTGGTACAACTATTATTCTAGTTAGCACCTGATAATATTTACCACGTCGTTGACTAGTTGTAAAAGAACGGGGGTACGGGATGTTTAATTTTGGTCATGCAATGTAGAAAATGTTGGCGAAGCTTCTCAATACTTATCCTTTAAATTTTCAAGCTCCTAAAATCCTAGAGGGGCTCACTACAACATACAGACAATCTTGCCACAATTTAATTTACATGCATAAAGTGTAAATTAAAAAAATGCAAATATGATTCTAGGTAACAATGCTCATCATTGTCAAAATAAAGCATAAAATTATATATAAACACAAGATGAATTACAAAAGATGATAGAACATATAATTTGAAATATAAAAAGTAAAAAGTATAACCTTATATTCAATCACATAATCTATACCATTCTGTTCAGCAAAAATAAAGTTTGCAAGCTCAGAAATAGGAGCCTCAGAACCTGAAAAACAGCCAATTGCTGAGCTAAAGATGCAATACTACTAAGCAAAACTCGAGTCAAGTCCTGATAAAAAACATGAATGGAAAGGAATAGACATCATTTTCCAGAATCCAAAATTATAAAAGGCAAAAATATAAGTTATATTCCATTGATGTCATCTCACAACTCCAAAGATAAATACTTTGAAAGGCAACCCCACAAACCTAATCTCATAGCTGCATAATTATAATAGGATCAGTTTTCACAAAGACTCACCTAATTTATCAATTGCTGATGATACTTCATTCTCGGAGAAGCCCATTTCAAACAATTGAAGTGTTTTTGCCATAACTCCAAAGAGTTTTTCATTGCTGACCTGTGATTCCACAAGTAACAAAAATTATATGGATAATATAGGCATAATAAATGGGAAGATTTCTTGATGAGAGATAGAAGTACAACACAAAGAAAGAGCACAAAACTAAGTTCAACTAAAGTAAACCTAAGAAAAAGGAGAGAACTCATTAATACAAATGTATACTAAATCTATCTGACATATCCACATATCTGCTAAGGAAACACCTGGTAAAAGTCACTAGTTGAATCTTCTAAAAATCTCATCATTAGGAAATGGGTAATAAAGCTGTAATCTAGTTCTCATTTGCTCTTGCATTGCCCATCAGCTTCTTATCTCTGGAATAACCCGTTTCATGTTTTTAGTAAACACTGGATTTGTCCCAAAGACCCTTCAGAAGTTTTTAGGTGTTAATTTAAGAGGATTTGGTAATAGCAAAGATGCCCAAAAGCTTTGTTGTTGTTTTCAGGCCGTGGTATTTTGGGTTATTTGATTGGAAAGAAGTGGTAGTGTATTCTTGGGACAGCACCTTTTTTTGAGTTCTTTCGGGATTGAGTAGTTTTTCCAGCTCCTCATAGTCTTTTTCAGGGGGTGCCTTTGTTTGATATGCAGAGAGATTAGCATGCTGCATTGCATGCTTCTTGATTCTTTCCCATTTATTTTGGTTGTATCATCTTTAGTTCTGGAGAACTTTTATCATCTTTTCATACCGTTCTTTCCTACCTTAATATATATGTTTTTACTTATAAAAACAAGCCAATAGCTAAATATAAGAGAATCCACAAAGACAACCTGCTCCAGAATAAATCTGTCAAACTTCTCCTTTATTTCACAACATTCTGCATTTAGAAAATATAACAAACTGCAACATACAAAGCATAAAACATACCATTCCTTACTAACCCTCTAAAACTACTCAAATTGTGGCCACCCATTATTCTCTGGGAATCTCAAATAATCTACTACAAATGGGTCAAGCTTCTACTCAATTCAAACTATAGCAACACATAGTTCACATGACAGGAAAAGGCATGTGCAAAAGAAATTAACTGATAAAATAAATACATAGTATTCATGAAAGAATCTGCATTTTCCACTAGAGGTAAACTATATGACATTAGAATCACATCCAAGTCTTAAGCAAAGCAAGTAGAGGCTATAGTTATGTTCCCTTCAAATGTCTTTCTTATTTTTTAGCATTGTCTTTTTTCTCTTATGAATTAAGTTCATAACATGGAGCAACATGGACCAACCATAATATTTTGTCTAGTAGATAATAAAGTTGAGGATTAACTTAAAAACATGAGTTGCAGAGCACAGTATTTAATTTCTAAAAAATCTCATTAAATGGGGAAAATATCAAAACCTCATCTCTCTCATAATAGGTGATATCTTCTGGTTCCTTTTTCAACTTTTTAGCAATCTGCAAAGCAAAGATGAAGTCCACCAGCTCAGGAATTGATGCTCCATCACCTATATGAAACAAAAATGAATCAAGAAATCCTTATTGTTGCAAGTAATCTGTAAACATAGATATGAACTTATATATGCATAAGTATACATATTATTCCAAAGAAGTTAATCAGATCTTGACAATCACTTCACTAAAAACAATATAGAAAAAGTCTACAACCATACAGATTCTAAAACTTGCTCAAATTATTTGGTTAGTATTGTTTTCATTTCTGTCAAGGGATCAATGTTGGTCTAGCCAACCTGAAAAGTTAATTGTCAAAACACAAATTATAGAATATTCACAAGTCTAGTCTAAACGCTTCAATATATGCTTAATAGCAGCCTTTTGTTCATTTACTTAGTAATTTGTGTTACTAACATCATGTCCAAGCATGCATGCAAGAGATTAATAATTCAAGCAAGGGAAAGGCTAGCATGACCACTTTAACAAGTGATCAAAGCTGCACCATTTTTAATTGTCATCAGATGTATCTTGTCCTTACCATTATACCATACTCCCTCCACAGGATTACTTTTCTCAACTCCTCTAGGCCTCACAGCCCCTCCACTATTTTCTAGTGGCTCACTGCAAATCCTTCCATTTTCTGGTGGCTCACCACCTCAAATCCTAATCGGAGAAGTTTAAGTTTGTCAGAGGCCACCGCAAATCTTAATGGGATGTGATGCGTTTAGGTCTGTTGGAGGGGTTCCATTTCTTTAACTCAGTTTTGAATTCTTAGCGAATCATTTCTCTTATCCTGTTTCCAACCTTTCCAAACTCTTCATTCTCACCATCACAATGTTTTTCGACCTCCACCATCCACAACAATTCTCAGGCGAGATTTTGATCGACAATTACCCATTTTACACAACTCCTCACTCTCCTTATCAATAGGAAGTTCTCCAACCACAACATCTCCAGCAAAACATGCAAGTCCTTATCAAAATTCTCGAAATCCTTTTCAAGTAAAACCTATTACTCTACAAAGCCCCAATTAAATATTGTACACTCAACTTTACAACACCCAGATTCCAAGGTGCCGTTATTTCACTATTGTTACCATATAACAATAACCCAACAACTACTTTATCTTCTTTACTAGGTTCAGTGCCAAAAACGTCAACAAGTAATAAGAGCCATAAAAAATATGTTGCAAAGAAAGATAAGTCTCATGGCAGTATAGACATTATAATGGGTGATTTTTTTGGTTCTTGGCACAGTATCAGTAAGAGCAAGTTCTCCTATCACTGCCTCCAACAAAATACACAAGTCCTTGTCAAAATTTTCCAAATCCTTTTTCGAGTAAAACCCATTACTCTACAAAGCCCCAATTAAAATTTGTACACTCAACTCTACCAAACCCAGATTCGAAGATGCCATTGTTTCGCTATTGTTACCACATAACAACAACCTGACAACTACTTCATCATTTTTACTAAAGTTCATTGCCAAAAAACATCAAAAAGTAATAAAATCCATACAAATATATTGTGAAGAAGATAAGTCTCACGGCACTTATAGATATTATAATGGGTGATTTTTTGGTTCTTGGCATAGTATGCTCGGAAAGGGAGGGGTGCAGATCAAACTGTTCACACTTCTCAAGGAATCTTGTCGGAAAAACTCAAAAATGTCAGAAAGTGATGGAGATAGAAGATCATGAGTTTTCTTACAGTGGTTATGGACTCATAAAGAAGGGAGGAGCTGCAGCATAAAGAGGGGAAATGATGATGCAGAGGGTGCATAGTATATTCATAAGAAACAAATGCAATTTATGGTTATTAAAAGTGGTGTACCATGGACCACCTACGAAGGTGGTCCATGCTAGCCTTTGCCCTCAAGCAAACAATCTATTGAAGTCCTGCACTACTTCCTTGGCTACTCAAGAAGACCTATACAGCACGTTTCTAGGTCTATTATGACAAGCAGAACTGATACGATAATAATTACAGCCCAAATACAATCAGAAAGTATACACTGGTCGCACAAAGCAACAATGCAGATGAATGTGTAAATTTCCATACCAAGCTTGTGAATTGCAAATTCAACTTCCTCCACAGAGAAGTTCATCATCAACAAGGAAGCTCTTTTATCATCAATGACTCCACTAAGTTCATCAGGCTCCTGCAAGAGAGATTTTGTCAAACAAAAATCAAATTGAATCAGCCAAAACATATGCCCTAATGAAATGTGGAGAAAGGCACAATAAAGAGACTAAATTGTCAAGGTCAACAAGGGCAAGCTGAAATACATGATGATGCATGTTTAGTTTCATCCTGGACAGAACAAGTAAATGCATGCTAGTAGTAAAAGGGAACCAGTGACAATAACTTCAGATAATGCATATGGTATACAAAAAACAGGTGCCAAACCACTGTTACCAGAATCCTATGGATTACAATTCAATCCTTTTCTCATTTCCAGAAAAATAGATTGAGAGCAATTCATTTTGGTGCTACATCGCACTATGAATCATCTGTATTATCTCAGAATTGGTTGAATCCCATGATTTTGTCAACAACTGGGTCACACACACAATTGGATTTGGTTGTGTGCGACCAGGTACTGGAAAACCATGAAAAGAATAGTTTCTCTTTTAGTTTGCACAAAAGAGAAAAGGAAATAGCTGATTTTTCCCTCCAATATGTCACATTTTTTAAGAAAGCCTATTTCGTTGTTAATCCATTCTCTGCCTCTCCACATACACTATGGTGCTTCATATCCATAGTCTCCTACTACTTTATTGCTAGTTGAATTCATTATGTGTATGGTGAATGCAACAAACTGGTGATTACTATACAAACAAACAGGTGCCACACCTTTTTAAAAACTATTCAAGCAGTTTTAAAGGTTGACAACAGGATGCAGAATATCTGAAAAGCAATTAATTGAAAAGGAGAATATCTTTGGAATTTGGGATGACATATGAATACACTTGAACATTAACAAGGTTTAACCTGCGTATAGTCGCAGATTACAGCTAGCACAAATATGAGACATTAATAGATCAGAAGAACTAGCTGATAGTAAATGATTATAGTGTGCAACAAAGCAACAACAATAAAAGCCTTATTCCACCAGGTGAGATTCGCAACATAAATCGCACAACAACATTTGGCTCAATTCAAATATTCAAGTTAAAATACTCAACTCATGCCTACCATGACTAAAATTTGTAATAAACCAATTGATGATTTCACAGGAATGAGAAGCAGGTACCTCTTTTGCTTGATTGACATTGGGAATCTCTGGAGGATCCTTATCATCAAATAAGCTATCCAGAGAATCAGAAGACAGTGAATTTGATTTTTGAAGAGCCTATATAAATTAGAAAGCAAATAGAGAAAACAGTTAAAATTTTTACATACACAATTACAGAGTTAAATTCTTTAAAAAGTGAATACATTTAGAGTAAACTGGATTTTTCAAATAATAAAACAATATTTAATGAGGAAAAACAGAACCAGCAAGACAATTACGCTACTATAGGTGACTCTTGACTCATTAAAGCACCTTGACATTTACAACGATCTTGAAGGCTGGTGTACACCTTAAAATATATTTTAACAATTGCATTCAGTGAGGCCCATGAATTCCCCCGGACATGCAAAAATTTGCAAAAGTCAAACACGGCCTGGCAGAAGCACTATCTAAAGAAGCAAATTGCATAATTTGGAATAAGCACACAAAATTCTTAGAGGATCCCTGGCTTGGCACATCACTTTCCACATTCATATATTAGCAATCAGTGCTATTAAATTGCCACAGTGATGGATTATGGTGGCACATTTTGGGGAAAACAACATACAAAAGCATTGGGAGTTGAAGTTTTAAATTTCTAGTACACTAAGAATGAAATTGCAGATGAACTTAGGATATTCCCTTCTCTTTGGTTCGGCCCATCTCTCTCTTAGTCAGCTTTCTTCATCTCCAACATCCTCCCATTTGTCATATCACTAATCAATGTGAAATATCCAATACACACTCCTCACACTAGAATTGGACCTCTCAAGCATGAAATTTGCAGGAATAGACATCAACAAGTAGTCTAACAACAGCCCATTAACAAATGATCAAATAGGTCCACCAAGATAAAATCAAAGGAAAAGATATGATGAACAATGTTCTTGGATTTATTCATGCTGTAAAAGGGGTACAAAAAGGTACAAGATAGTGTTGAAGAAAAGGAAAAGTTAAGCTAAATCTAAAATAAGATATGGAAAAGATTAAGATATTATCCTATACAGAAAATATCCTAAACATAGGCTATTAAAATAATACAAAATACTTCCTAAATCAGGAAAATAAAAGAATCAGAGCCATCTCTCAACAACTGCCTTCAAGACTCATAGTGGTCTTTATGAGAGGCTGGTTATGCCATTTTAATCACAATATTCCTGCTTCTTCTCAAGGGGTTATGAACAACATTTCCAAAACTTATGTTAGAAGATTTGCTAGTCTTCTTTGATGATATCTTGGTTTGTAGTCCCTCCATTGAAGATCATGTGAAGCATTTGGGGATGTTCTCATCTTGAAGAGAAAATCATTATTTTGTGGGAAAAAAAAAAGTGCACATTTGCAGTTCACAATGTGGAGTAACGGGGCACATTATTAATGCATTTGTAACCAATTATATATATTTTTTTATTATTAATGAATTTCAATTCTTTTTCTGAAACAGTATATATCGATTTGTATGCACGTATTCACACCACAAAATTTTTAGAATTTTATTCTTTTACACAAACAGGGTCGGTGAACAAACAGTGCCTTTACCAGTTGGAATAGAGAGAAGAAAGTATATCAAGACTCAAGATATGGCGAATAGAGCTAGGAGAAACATGGAAAAAGGCCAGATATAAACTAAAACTTCAAGCAATTAAAGAATCAGGCTTTGTTGTTATCTCATCATTCAATTACTTGAACTGAAATATCTAATAGTTCTCTCTAACAAAGTAATTCACATGATACAAACAGAAATATGTTGCATTGAGCACCTTCCCACATCAAGTTCTAACTCCAGGAGCAAAAACAGACCACTGGTATTACTTAAAATAAAGTCATATAGAGATAAATCTTTAATTTTCTAGCAGTAGGATAGAGAAGGATAGTCAACACTTAAATAAATTAATCAACTACAAAAATGTCTAAAATTGGGGTGGAGGTGATATAAGGCACTTAGTTACCTCTTTTGAGTGACCATCATTTGGGGCACTTCTACCCCTGCTTGTGTTGTGAAAACCACCCAAAGAATCAGAAGAGTCACAATTCGATTTTTGAGCCTAATCAATTGGAAATAATAGTCACCGATCATTAAAAAAATCATAGAACGAAGCAGTATTTTATCCCTGTTCTAACTTCAGGTACAATATTATGAATGGGGAATCTAATATGTAAATAAACATATATATATATATATATATATATTCCTTGCAAATTATTTACTATTTACTCATACAATTGACAGAAAATAAGCTAACCTTTTCTCTCTTAACCAATATAAAATACAGTGAATGGGGAATCGGATATCTAACTATAAACAAGAAAAGAATGTTAATTGCTTAGTTAGTCAACTACTGTTAGTTCGTAGCTATTTGGTAGCTTCTTATAAATAAGGTAGGCTGTTGTACTCTACACAGTTGAATAAAGACGGAATGTCGACAGATTGAAATGATAATCAAGTGCAGTGCACAGTTTCTTTGACCTCTTGTTTCTTTCCTCTTCTCTGTATTATGTTCTTCTTCCCTCTTCCCCTCTTTCTTTCTATGTCTTTCCTGTTTCTTTCTCTTTCCCTACTAAATTCTATATCAGAATAAATAACACATTATATCAGAGTAAATGTTAATTTCATCCTCTAAAGATATACTCTCAATATCACTGTAAGTGGCATCAACTTGATCCTTCAATCATAAATACTTATGTTCTTTTCATCCTTGTAAGGACCAGTCCAATGGCATTAATTGTATTGAAGAACTATTTGATAAATTTACAAAACACATTAATTTGACGATACCTACCTTGAAAGAAAAGTAGGAAACAATATACCATTGACTGATACAGAAAATAAAATACAAAATCCTCTCTAATAGAAGTGTTAAGGAGTTAATTATCTGTATCCCTTAAAAATAGAAGTGACATTTATCACTATATACAAATAGTCAAGAGCAAACAAATAGTCCAATAAAAACTTACACAGGAAAGCAAATGGATATTTGTTATTTATTTACAGCATACCATTGCACTAGACACTTGATAAAATGACATAATTTAAGTCTTATGCACAAGGTTACTATGATTGTGGGGGTCTAGGAAGGTTATTTCCACACCAGAATCAATGACTGCCAGGTCACATTTTGAGTCATTTGTAAGGAAAATTATAGAGAACAAATAACCTTACAAAAACAAAAAGGTTTTGTTTTACTATTAGTCTACTTTGTAAAAGCAATATGCAATTCAAGGAGCATGCTTATAAAATGATAACATTTGAATCCTTCATGCATATGCGTATCTGTCTGTACAAATAAACTTTTCTCATCTCAATGAACATGCACAACATCGTTCAGATATTATCATTATCTGTAAATTTAAAAAAGTAAACAAATAAAAACATTCCAAATCTCAATCCCAAGAGTGCCGACAATAAAAACACACTGTAGTATATATTTTGGTCTACTCACAGAATATCTCAAGAGGGCCTCTAGTAAAGTTTCAGAATTTTCTTCACCTGTATATTTTAAAGAACATCAATCATAACAGTAATACTTCTAATGGGAAAGTGAAATATCTCAGAAATTCATCAAATGTGTCATGCATTTTGTGCATGACATAAGTATCCGGATTGCACATAATGTACCATTCTCCTCAATCACTTTATCGACGAGGCAGGGTAGGAATCCCATTCCAATAAAGAATGCTCGTAGTTTGCCTCCAGATGAGCTAGCACCATCGTCCTCCTGCTAATTATGAAGACCATTATTTGTATATATGTTTTATGCTATTATAATTTATACACAGTGAACAAGTAGAAACATCATGTTACAACGTCATGCGGAGACTTGTAAATGGAGAAAATTAACAAAACTGACACAACAGGATTAAGGAAAACAAATGATAATTTCACGTACAAAAATTAGGTTATCCCTTTCCCACAGTAATAAGATGTATATACATTTTTAATTGCATGTATCTTTATTAAAGATTTTATTTCAATATTGGAATGTGGTGGTCTCCCCATTAAACAGTGCACTATAGCACTGTTATAGTCACATAGTGGGCAGCCATGTTCACTACTGGCTGCGGTAGAAGAACAGTTTGGTGTGGCGGCTGCAATGGGCTGAATGGCAGCTATAGCCGACTTTTGTTAGTTTTGTTGATTAAGAATGTCATGAATTTGGGTAACTTTAATCATTATCTATCTATCTATTTATATAAATATATATATGTAATAGATTTTATAAAAAATTTCAGAATAACAGCTATCCTATTATTTTCTATCTGCTATGCTGCTGTAGAACTTTTTGAGTCAGCTGCTACTTTCTAGGTTTAAAATACTCATATTAACATCAAGATGATGTAAATAATGTAAATAACTAAGGGTATAGTTATAGTGCATGATGTGTATTGTGTATATATTGAGACATCAACAACATACCCCAACATCCCCTGAAAATGTAGTATAAGGTGGCAACTTATAATCCAATTCCTCAGTTTTTGGAACCATAACAGTTTTTCCTTCTCTTGTATTTGAATTCCCCGCCATTTTACCTGCATATTTAAGAACAGTGTGTGACTGCATCAATATAACAGCTATTCAATGGAATGACATGCATAACTACTGAAGTAGAACATTAATAGAAAATCTAGAAGACAATTCCCACAACCCAAGCATGTGGCCAAAATCTGCAGAAAATTATAATATAAATCAAACATTTTCAACAAAAACTAACAGCATTGCCCCAGCATACTAATTCTATAAACCATGGTTTCAAATGCATCACACTACAATTGTGCTATTTTTTGTAATCATCGAAAAATCCGCAACACCACAATATTGCAGGTCAAACACCCCATCGGACTGCATCTGACCCCAATACGCAGCAATATTGGTTTATAATCCTCACACATTACTCTTTCATTCTTTCTCTTCAGTAGGTAGATTTGTGTGGAATTTTGAACTTTGAAGAATTAGATATATAGTAAATGATAATGAGTTATTACTGAGAGCAATGTGGAATTTGGGAGGAAGAACATGATAGTTAAAACTAGTCATGACTAATTATATTTGGTGCAAAACATAAACCAAATTAATGCAGCAACTGCCACAATCCCTACAATTGCAGTGGCCACAACTACAACAGCATTCACGACCACAATTTCAAAACATGATATAAACTACTCTTGTTTTTCATGCAGAAATTATAAAGAGGGAGCGACTATAATTAAGTATTTACAATTATGTAACATTAGTGGCGTGGCAGCTATTTTTACAAGTTTTAATTAATTATTTAGAGGCAACTAGCGTCACAATAGAGCGTATCAAGGTATTTCCTAGTTAATCTGCTAAAACATACTTAGCCCTAGTTTAAATTCTTATTTTCGGGTAATTCCTAATTTAATCGTATAACAATAATAGAAAACATGTCGAGAAAAAACGATTCTGGAAATTCAAGAATTTCATACAGGTAGAATCCGTTTCAAAATGCGATCAGATGTCGTAGTAGCTGAACCGGACCAAACCGGTTCAGGCTCATGCAGGAACTGGAAATTTGGCGAAAACAATAAAAGGAAGAAGTTGTGAGAATGAGAAACGGAAATGCAGGAGGCGAGTGGAGAATACCTAATCGGAGAGAGTGCCGGCGAGTGGAACACACTCGCCCTACACCCGCGTGAACCGAGATTGAGATTTCCCAGACACCGAAGAGAAGAGAAGAGAAGAGTAGTAAATCAGATTTCACGGCGACAGTAAAAGTGAAGTGAAAAAACATTTAAACACAACAGCACACCAAAATGGGGATTCGTGGGTCCCACTCATACCATCTCAACTGATTTGGTCACACGTATTTTGCTTTTTTTTTTCTGTGTTAATAGATTTAATGATAAAATAATAAATGGTTTAGATTAATTATTTTAATCATTTATATTGATTTTTAATAATTATAAATATTCTACGTAATTACGAGTTCTTTCGGTTCGACGTGGAGGGATCATTGGTTGTCTCTCTTTGTGCTTCGTCTAACGTTGTCGCCAGCACATCGTTAAAGAAGTGACGGTCAATGCAATGGTTGAAGTGAAGGATAGTGGTGTTCCATTGCGTTGGATTTTGATTGAAGAAGTGATGTTGCGAACAAGGGAGATTAGAGAAAGAGTTTTCATTCTTGCATTTCTAAATAGAAGTTAATATTTGAGGTCATGAAGATTGAGAGATTTTATAAAGAAAACGTAATGCACCCTTGAGCCAAATTACAGAGATGGCCTTATTTTTATTTTTTATTTGATTTTCAACTTGTTTAAAATTAATGAAATATAAATAAAATTAGAAGGAAAGTATGTTAATATGCTTATTTAGCATTGACTAAATTTTTATATTGATATTTATGTGGTAATATATCTTTGAATTGAAGAGTGTTGTGGGAGAGTTGATATATCATCCTCCTACATTCAAGATAAGTCTTCTCGCTCTGAGACTTTTATTTCTTTCAAAGAAAAAAACCTTATGGGGGTAAGAGTTTGTTGCCCCTCCCCTATCTCCTAAAGTTTATATAATAGTCAAAAGTTATCTAGTTGCTTTAGGTTTTTACATGTCAACTCTCTAAGACAATAGGTGGTAAAAAGTATGTTAAGAGAATGTGCTAGTTCCCTCATGAATAATACAACATAATACTCATAATTTGATGGAGTTAACATGAAGGCTAAAGGAGAAAGAGAAATAAAACTATGATGTCAAGTGTTAAATTTGATATTTATTCAATAATGCTCTGGATCAAGAAGACATGCAGTTAGGAAAAATAATAATTATAACTACTTAAGTTTAACCTAAAAGGAATATACAAAAAGTGATGGAGCATAAGAACAACTTCATGGCATACTATTTTAGGAAGAATTAAAAAAAAATCCTAGATAAATCCGTTTATAAAGAAGGGTTTAAATTTTTCACTAACTTGTTATAAAAAATGATGAATTTTGAGGCTTGTAAAACAGATGGAAGGATCACCTTTCAACACCTCAAAACAATTTCGACATTTCTTGCCATGTATATGAATTCACTCGACTAGGGATATTAGAATCGACTTTAATTCTTTTTATTTCCCCTTAACGTGTTGGGAAGAAATTAAATTTCTTAGTACTAAATTATATTGTTTTGAATTGTATATGTTTTATATAGGATTAATCTTATTTTTAAATAGCATTTTTTTTAGTCATCATAATATAAAATATATATATCATGTACTATGTGTGAAAAATTTAACTAACAACTTTTAATAGAGTATTCTTTTTTATTACATTCATTTAGTGAATTCAAAATTTCATTTAAGCTAGATATGTTCAGTTCTATTCATAATAAAGACATTTAGTTTTTAATGCTATTTAATTTATATATATATAAAGGTACATGTTATATAACCCAAATATTGAATTATACAAATTCGTCTCCTCTCCTTTAAAACTGCGTAAATCAAGATAGTGGCAGAGAAGTACATACACTTATCCATCATTCCGCTATCGAGTACCCTTTTTATCCCCCCTATTATGATGTTATCTCCTAAAAAAACACCTAAAACCACATTGTGATTTTAAGTGTTATTTTATGCCAAAGTAAAAGCTAACATTGGTTTTAGGTGTTTTTTACGCCAAAGTAAAGCTAACACTGTGACTACTGATTAGTTGCATAGTAGAAGTATTGATAAAGTAGTGATTGCTACGATCACAATTCATACTCAGGAAAAAGAACAAAAACCTTAAATCATCAATGACTTTCGCCATTACAAATTTTCATCTTTTGATTCCACACATCAATTTACCAGCACACTTCGACGGGCTTCAATACATTCTGAAAGAGAAAATACAAGATAGCCTTCATTCTTCTCCTACAAAACGACACAACTCCGAGAAAGAAACCGCATTACTATATTCTTAGACTGAAACTTCCGTTGCTTTAACTTAGCAAAATCAAATAAATAGGATAGAATGGTTGCAGATTCAACAATTAGCAACATTAACGTATCAATTACAGAATAGAAGGTTTTGCAGGAATGTTTTGTCAAGTGCAACAACAGAGTGAATGAAAATCTGCGACGAAGAAACATCCTTTGTATATTGATTGCTGACAGCCGAAATACAAAAGATGTTACATTTTCATTCAAAGCATTTTGAATCAACAACGCTCATGACATCAGACCTTGTATCAAGCAGTAGCAAACAAAAAAACAGTAAACGAAAATTGAATAGCAACCCAACTTCGCGACAATGGAACAATAAGGTAGACATTAATCCATCTTTTTTCAAAGATCCTAAACATTCCCTGACATTTAAAAGCAAATTTTAAGATCCATTTTTGACACGAGTACCTCCATCCAGCTGTACTTTCCTTGGATCAAGTGGGATACTCCCAATGTTCAAAAAACTAGAAGACTTGGCACATCCATTAACTTTGACTTGCATTGAGCCTACTGTGAAAACATCAGGCGACTCCTTCTTAGTGACACTACTGGCAGATGGTTTAGTCTCCACCTGTTTTGGAGTAATAGTGACTGAACCAATCTTAAACACGGAAGCGATATCTTCTTTCTCAACCGTACCTTTCTCAGCCTTTTCATCTACAGGTGCAGTGTTAATGATCTCAGAACTACTAACAATATGTCCACTACTTGAAGTTTGTTTTAAGCTATCAAACTCATCATCCATCTTTGAATTCTTCTCAACAATGACTGGAGGGATGTCAATGACAAAATTCAACTTCCGAGGTGGTTCGATTGTAGGTAAAGATAATGGACTTTCAAAATTTCTGATTAGCAACTTGGCCTTCTCTTCTTGCATGATCTTCTGACGATTTTCATAATACATGAAGTCGTCAAGCAAAGATGTCTTAAAACTATGGTTTTTGAATATTTTCAGCATGTCCAAACCTTTACCATACATTATCTGCACAAGAGAAATGGGATCATAAAATTGTTTCAAATATACCAAGGGATAAAGAACGCACACACCAACAAAAATCTACAGAGGGTAACAAATCCAAAATAACAGATACTCCCAATATTTTTTTTTTCAATTGAAGTACTTCAATCAAGACAATCAAGTACAGAAGTATGACAAAATGACAATCCAATATCCTCTACACATTTAAGCATTGTGTGGATGGTAAGGATCTACTTACTCAATAACCCTTAATCAGGTAAAATTTACTCAAACATTAGTTTAAAATGCTTATAGGTATAGTTGGCAAACTTATCAATTCTACATTGCTAAAGAAGCTGCTAAAAAATATACCTCTTGTGTGTCTCTGCTATTAGTAACAGGTTTATTCTCATTGTTCTCTAGTATAATATGCCTAAAATTTGCATTTGACACATCTTTTACAATGTGCCACTTCACAGGGAAGCTCCCACTCCATTTATCTTGCTGCCAAAAGTCCATGTCCTTATTGAAGTCGACAGGACCAACCATCTCTGCAACCCCACAAAATTGACCGCTTGCATTAACCTACATTGTAAGAAAGGACATGATCAAAAGAAGGGAAAATTACGGCTGCAAATCAGAAAGAAACGGAATAAAAACTCATTGAATGCATCTTTATATGCAAACTCACAGAAAAGAAAAGAAAGATAGGGCAGCCTCCAGATTTTCCTGCAGCTATTCTCTTAGCATCTTCATAAGCATTCTGCAGCTTCTTGTTTCCATGAGGTGTTGATGACCAGACATTATATTTAATGCTTTTGTGCACGTCATCTTCACTGTATGATTTTATAACAAAATACTTTGCATTTTCATTGTTGACAGGGAAATCCTCCCTGTTATATTGATCAGTATAAATAATTATGTTCTCTTGTGTATTGCCATCTCCTTTGTTTGTATAGGCTTTGACAGCCAGCTGGTATTTTGACTTACTATTGCTAATTCTTGGGCCCCGATTTTGCTCACCCAAAACATCAGAACTTGCATTTACATCACTCCATCCTTTACCCATGTGAACCTTTGGTCGATGTTTAGCCACAGCAGACTGTCCATTAGCATTAGATCCATAATCAGAAAATTCATTACACAGAGGGGAAGCTATTTTTAATTGATTACGATGGGACAAAACATTTCCATTGGAAATAGTATCTACAGGACGGGTTAAGGCATCAATGCTTCTGGCCTACAAAACCAACAAAAAAAGCAACATAACTATCAAGCATATTCAAGAAATTTTAATTTTTTAATAGCAAATACACTTTCAATAAGACTCCAAAAACAGTAATAAAAAGAGCCAGTTTAAACTTCCCAGTAAGAATTTATAGAAAAATATAAAATGAAATAGGGGATAAATTGAAACAAATTTATAGCAGAAGTTAAGATCAACTTATGTAGAAGTTAGAGGAGTGAAGTCAGAGAACTTTGAAAAAGTTGGGGTGCATAAATTGTTTTGAACTTAAAAAGGAATTTTGATTCATTTTACCTACTTGATTCCTTTTATTTTCTTTCTTCGATAACCACTGTCGAAAAAATTATTCAAACAGACTCAATATCACAAATAGATTCAAAGTACAAAAGAGCTCCAGCCTCCAAAGTCCACAAACTAATCCGTATCAATACTTTTCTGGGAATACAACTAAAATTATAGATATGATGATTCTCACCTAAACAAGTAAAAAGCAGAACTAGGCTCACTGGCTCAGAAAACTTGAATTCAAATAGAAGAGTAAGATTCTACCTGATGGACAGCTGGCAAAGGAAAATTAAGAAAACCCCTGCCAGAAGCACTGCCACTTGTCACATCTTTCTTTATCCCAGCATTATCTCTTGGCCCTTCTGATATCCTGGCCAAGGAACTTGTGGGATTTGACAATGATTTTGAAGAGTTCCTAGTAAAGGCACCAGAAGCTGAATTGAACTTATGTTTTAAACCTTTTCCATCAGGTCTACTGACAGAAGCACCGGTATCAAACAATGAGTCAACAGAACTATTAGGGAAATTGTCTGGTTGAACAACAAAAGGAATATAAGCAGGTGAAGAAATAGGATTTTGATAATTGGGGAGTGAGTAATATTGCTGTGCTCCTCCAAATGAACCATCAACTCCTATCATTGCACCAGGAATATAAGGATTGTATGGATTGTATGGTGACTGTGCAAATCCATAGCTAGGTGTATAATATACATATGGAAAACTTTCGTTTTGTGCACCCTGGCAAAGAAACAAACAACAAATCAGCTGTCAACACAACATGTAATACACACAAGTAGAGAAGAATTAGACTCACCGTGTACTGAATATCAGGACCATCTACACCAAAAATCCTATGGTGGTCCTCCCATTCTCCGGGTGATTCAAATCCTAACCATAATGAATAACTAGTCAATATGATGCATACAGAACATACCGATACCATAAAATCAAAAAGCCAAGACATATCATTCTCATTTTACCTGTACAATAATACCCATAATTAGTGGAAGCAGAGTAATACAAGTTCTGATCAACAACAAATTCAGGGGCTCTATCATTAAGCATGACTTGAAATTGTTCAAAATTTGGGCTTGTCAGATATGAGTTTAAATTAGTGCCTTCAATCTGAAAATCCAAGAATAACAACTTATTGTCATACTAACTCAGAAAAAAAAAACACAATAAACAGAATATAATAATGTCAAGACATCAAAGGAGACATGATATATATTGGAGAGATTACAAAATTGAATAAAATTATTACCAAATAAGCATCTGCGTTTTGAGTTTCAGAACCATCATACATTTCCATACCAGAACTGCCACCACTGCAAATATGAAGTATTAGCAAACAAACCAATCCAAAAGAAATAGAGAAAATGGTAATAGAAAGAAACTAGGGTTAATATTAATTAATACACACTTAGCACAAGATTAAATTATCTAAAGCATGCAAAAATAATCATCATGCACTTATAAATCCGGGATTTACACACTTAATCACAACGAACGTGAAACACATGACAAATGAACTACAAAGAAGTCATGACAAAAAACTTAAACAAAATCCACCACACCATGAAAACAGAAACAGATACACAAACAACCTTGTGAAGTACGATTCATTAATCCCTTACTCCCTGTTACTGAGCTATAACAATACCAAAATTCCATTTTTCCCAGAATCCCAAAACTGAATATTGCAACACACTCCCATAGTAGCTCGCGGATTAAAAATGAATAAAGTCACCGATCGAAAAGAGATCAATTTCACTCTCGGCAAAATACAAAAACCTAAAATTCAAGAATATCACTCATCAATTTTCTACCAGTCTTTGAACCCGACAGAAAAACAAAAATCTACTGCAAAAGTGCAAACCTGTTAAAGGGAAATCCCAATGCGGTTTGACCTTGAAATCGTGAACCAGCTCAGTAACGTACCTAATCAGTAACAAATATCGCCACAAAAGAAACCCCTTTCTTAAATAGATAACAACAAACTCCACTCCCAAACGAGCAACACAGTATCACAAAAAAATAAAAAAAAGCATGCCTACACTCCGCAATAACACTATTACCCACTTGACCTCACACGCGTTCGAGAAACACAACAACCACAATGACAGAATACAAGAAGGAACGAATCCATCAATATAAAATAGCATAATAAAAAAGAGTAATCACCTGAAGGAAAAAAAAAAAAAAAAAAATCAATGCATGATTGGCAAGAAACACCGTCTTATAACGGAACTGGGGAGGCGAAAGAAGGAAGAAGAGGCCTTCTGGAACATTCCGATAACGCCCCTACGAAACCCTAACCATTAACAGGAAGAGAAGAAGAGCCCTTGGGCTTTTGAAAGGTTTGGTACGTGCAAGAAAGAAAAATAAAAATTAAAAGAGAGCAAAGAAAAAGAAAAGGACTAAAGAAAGAGTAGCTTTGAGAAATGAACCGAAAAAGAGAAGTGGTTAGCATAGGTTCCCACCTATGTAAGATACCAAAGTGTTTCGTAATTTCGATTTCATTTTTATTATTATTACTATTACATCTACATTTACTTTTAAACCTCTGGTTTGATTTTATATGACGAAAAAACCACTATGGGATGAAAATGGATTGGAGTTCGAGGATCAATTAGGCCCATCACGAATTTGGACCAGATTAGGTTGGAAAAAATTACCCATTTTGATAAGGTAAAATAAAATCACCAATTAGGCCCATCGCTTAAAATCTGATTTACTCGATTGAACTACCAATTAGTCGAGTCAATTTATGATTTCATTATGTAAAAATATTACTCTATTTTCCTATAGTTGGGTCCTTATGCTCGTAGCCACACTATATACACAATCAATCAATAAATAGAATAATATAATTTTAAATTTTACAAAATTTATTTTTAAAAGAAGATGTAATCTATTTTTTTATATTATACATATTTATTATTATTTTTTAAATATTCCTTAAAAATATATACAATTTTTATTATTTAATATACTTATCATTTTATTTTGTCATATATATTTAATTATAAACAAAATTTTACATTATTATTCGATAAAGTTATACATATGAATCTTTTGTTAATTGCTGTATATTTTCTAAATGTTAATTTATGTAGTGTATATATATTTAACTATATTTTATATTTAAATTTGATAATTTATTTTTATCAAAATCAAAATTTTACTCTTGAAACTATTTGAAGGTACTTGCATAATTTTTTTCTTCTAAATCATATGTATATATATAAATTATATATATTCTAAAAATACGTACTTATTCTTCTTTCTAATTATTTATTTATTTGTAATTTAATAATGAAGATAAATTAGAGTATTAAATTATTAAAAAATAATAATAAATTTAAAAATAAATCTTTAATTCTTTAAAAAGTAAATATTTTATATCTATATATAAATTAAATATAGAAAATAAGTAATTAAAAAATAGGAAAATAATCATTTATATTTTAGAATTAGATAATATTGTTTTATTATTATTTATTTTTTTCATGGTTTTATTACAAATTAAACTTTTTACTGAAAAGATAACAGTTTTTAATTTATATATAAATGTTTTTATTTCTCTTATATAGTTTTTATAATAAAGAATTATATTTTGGAGAGAATATATTTATTTTTCAGGTATTTCTATTTTATCAATCAATATTACTATTTTGAAATGTATACATAATCTCTTCTATAAAGTTTTATTAGTCTTTCTTTTATAAAAAAATATAATTATAAATTATTTGGTAATTGAAAATTATTTATGAACCTTTGTGGATATAGTAAGCTAAATTATCAGTATATACATGAATAAATTGTTTGAAGTTTAAAAAATTATTATTATTATTCTCCTATAACATCTTATATTTATTTTCCCCTATCCCTTATTTTATGTTAATATTGTTTGTAATACTATAACATCTTCCTATCCTTGAACCGGTGACCCAAAAAACAAACTCTAATCTAAATTTTAGAAAAAAAAAGTACACTAAGCACTTACTGCAGTTTCTTTTTAGTGCTTAAATTACCTAAATAATTTTATTAAAATTAAAAGTATTCCAACATAATAAAAAAAAACAAATATAACATGTATTTACAATATTATGACTTGTGTTTGAATGGTTCAAGGTCATATTTAATTATTTTTAATGTTATATTAAGATGTGATTTTATATTATAGTTGAATATTTTCAATTTTAATGTTACGTTTAGGTAATTTAAAAAACACGTTTTAATTTTTTATAAAAATTAAATGAATTTTAATTAAAATAAGATATCAAGTTTTATCATAATATATGGTCAAATATGTATAAAGATATTACATAAATTAACATTTGGAAAATAATACACCAATAATTAACAAAAGAATCACGTATTAAACTTTATGATAATAACATACAATTTTGGACACAGTTAAAGAAATGTGTTACATGACAAAGTATATTAAATAATAAAACAACATTCGTATATATAATTTTCATGGAAGATTTAAAAAAAAAAAAAAACAACATAAAGAAATTATACATCATCACATCTAAGTGCAAATAACAAGTACAAGTATAGGTTTAACCTAACGGGTACGAGGATGAATGAGTATTTGAAGTTACGTACATGTATTTTTTTTTTTTTTTAAATGTAGAAACTTTGATGAGTACTACAATACCCTATCCATTGCCATCCTTACCTTTTAACCAAATTTCTTACAAAAATATTCTTATGAAAGGAAAGGGATTTCTGAACTAAAAAAGTTATTAAAAAAATATCATTATTCTTATTAAATAATTTGACAAAATAACAAATTAAAATTCCTAGTAAAAATATCGAAAGATTTTTTTTTATTTCAAAAATTTTTTATAAATATTTTATCCTCTGAACACAATTATTCTTAAAAAATCATGTTAGAATTCACAATTCCTAATAGTAATAATTTATAGGTGTAAAATTTTCTCATGCCAAACGCCCTAAATGCCAACGATAATTCCATCTATATAAAAAATTTTCAAATTTCAAATTTCAAATATATAAAAAATTTTCAATTTTCAAATTTCAAATAAATAAATATAGTGAAATAAAAATATATATATATATATATTTAAAAAGAGTAAAAACAAATATAATATATTTGAAAAAGACAAAAAAACACATCTATACAAATTGAAATAAAAAATAACAAGACTAATAAATATATATATATATATATATATATTATAGGAACTTAAAAAATGACATTTTAAAAAAAATACTTCCAACTTTTTTAGTTTTTAGATTTCAATATTTAATAAATAAAATAATTTGTTGCTGAAAGTCATTTACCTACTCTTGAAACAATATGTTGTCATAATTATATAAATATGTCAATACCATTAAATTGATTTAAAAGTGTCAAAACAGACCCAAATTAGCAAATTTTGAATGTAACATTTTAATACCGGTAAATTTAAAAGTGTCAACTTATTTACGTTGCAATAAACTCTAGAGGATCCAATTCATTTTATACAAAGATCACTGCGCAGAAACCATTAACCACTCAAATCTGAACACTTGTTCTGCAGTATACAATTTTGCAGCTCCATGTATGCATGCTGCCTCAACTCTCATGAAACCTTGAGATTGTAAATGAAGCCTTGCTCACTCCCCAACTAAATACAAATCAACGAACGAATAGCAACTAGATATTTCCAGAACACGCCTACCCCAAAATTTCAAAAAAATATCTTTCCTTTATACACATTCCAAATCCCCGACTTTTTCTGTAATGAAATTTCCCATCTACACGACGTAAACAAACGATGTCTATCTGTACTGATTGAAGTAAGAACGGTACCCGGGGAAGGCACTCAGAAAATTAACAACGAGCTCCGGTGGCAAAACTAGTCCTTGTATGAGCACATGGTGGTACTTCTCTATCAAGGACAATAATACCATTTGTTCATCAATGTCCATTAATTGACCTGTATTCGAATCATGACAACAGAGGATGAATTAAAAACGGTAGATTATCCATTTATGATTAAATTGTGAATAAGCAGCCTAAACTACAACAGGGAGACAAAGATAGCAAATAAAGCCGCGTCCGGTTGCGGCAGGTTTAGCACTCTTCGTCTCACAGAAGGTAAAACGGGATTAGATTGGATTACAAGAAATGGGTTTAAAATTTGAATACACATCCCATCAAATTTTATTGAATTCGGATTCAGGTAAATCCCCAAGTAACTTATTACACCATTTTTACAATTTTAATTTACATGTACATTTTAAGTAATTTATATATTAAATGCTGAATTATATTTTAATTCAAACAATACATGAAAACTAAATTTAAAAAATACATTTTGTTTTAATTAAATAAATCATTTTAAAGTTTATTATTTAATTATTTTATAGTTTAAATGATTTAACTATTAGAATAACTAACTTATATTTCTAAAATTTTAAATATTTAAATATAAACATAATTTTAATATATATATATATATATATATATATATATATATGATATAAATACATATAAAAAATAATGTGACTGGTACCGATAGTTATATACTCATTATAGTCTGTTAAAAAGTTAATGCGGCTATTGGTACCGGCAGGTACAGGTTATTTGCCAATGAGATCTGTGAACTTGATTAATTTCTGACAGTGATATTCAAGAATAAATTGTTCTTGACCCTGATGCAACCGCCTCAAAATCCAGATTAATTATACTGATGCAATGACCAACTCATTCCAGAAGTTTCTTTTTAGATGGGTGATGCATAAATAAACAAAAAAATAGATGAGCACATATTCTCATATGCATATACAGAAAAGAATTACCTATTTCCAGCTCCAGTTCCTGATCTTCATCGTCCCCCTCTTCAATAGCTGAACCATTTTCCAATGCCTCAGCAGCTTTAGCATACCTATTAAGAAACTCTTCTTCTGTTTCTTCGTATTCCTCGGTCCCAGAGTCCTATTAAAACAAACCAACCAAAAAAAGAAAAATGCGGAAGAGAACATGTTAACCACCTGTAGGCAAAAAGAGATGCATATTGATGTTCTACGAAGTATGAATAACACTAAAAAACTGAGATATATATGAAGAAGTGGAGAGCTAGCAACACACTTTATCCTATTAGTTAAATTTTATTGAAAACTATAAAATCATGAGTGATGTTTATTAAATATGGATCGACACCCTCACAATTAGTGATATATAACAAATTTCAAGTAGTAATAGAGTGTGATAGAAAAAGTAAGTTAGTTAGATAATTGCTAGCATTTTCTCGTGTGAAAGCACTGAAAAGATCAACCTCATCATAATCATCATTGTCAGTGTCCTCATCCTCATCCTCCTCATCGTCACTGACATTTTCAGCATCATCAGATTCATGCCCATCTTTCCCATCATGTGCTTCTTTCAATAGTTTGGATACCTCCAACAGTGAAGTAAAGTACTTCTGAATTTCATCACCCGACTTTCCTTGTTTGAGAAGTTGCTCAATCAATCGGGCCAATGTCATCACTAAAATTCATCCAGAAACAAACAAGCAAAAGTTAGTTAAAAAAAGTTTTAACTGTTTGAATGTGTTTCTTTGACTGTTAGAACTTAAAACTCAGATAAATAGCAGCCTTCTTCAAACAATATATGGTTGAAAATTCAATCATGAGCTAAAAACACAAGTACAATGAAGACCATGCAGGTTGTTTGTGATTAGTAAGTTGTCCCTTTGCAACTATCATCATTTCGAGTTCCAGCACAAAAAACAGAATGGAATTGTGCTAAATTGCTTTAAACAATTTTAGAAGGTAAATATGAAGAAAGCATATAATAATCAAGATAATTAAATAAATAAATAGCCAGGGTAGACTATTACTTAGACAAAAGGGAAAAACAAATATTATGTAAATATAGTAATGGTTGAAAGCAATTATTTACCAGTTAACTTCATCTCAGACTCTGCTGTCAGACCAGGCTCAGCAGCTCTATCGAATACATGACACAGAGCAGAAGCCCAAATTGCGATGCCTCCACGTTTACCCTTTTCTAGGATACCTTCTACAATATCAGGATAACACAAATAGCAGGAAGATATTGCAAGCAATAACGGCTTCCAAAGTGCTGGAGGCGTGTTTTCAACATCTATGAAGCGAGAGAAGGCTGCTTGAGTAAAAGCAATAGCTAATGACTGCCTTACACCTTCAGATTCAGGTGAGTAGGTTGGACAATGTAGTAATATATGGACACATGAGCAAGCTCTCAATGTAGCAGAACAATATTGCTTTATTGCCTCGCTGATGAAAGCCCCAATGCCTTCTACAATTGAACGTTCAGGGACAGGCGGAGCTGGAGGCGGTGGCATATCTTTTACAATAAAGTTGTTCAGCCTATATCTGCGATCTATATTTACAATTTCCTTAATCACCTCAAAAATTGATAAATCCTCTGATTCGTCCCATGCATGCCACTCTGCAATGATTTCAGCCCAAACTGACACCAGCTCTGATACTTTAAGCTCTTGAATCATGTGATTTCCATCAATAGATAGCAACACAGACCGCAGCAAAGTTGACAAATTTTCTATGCATGATGAGGGGGGAGGTTGCTGGTCTTGTTGATCCTTATCAAATTCAGGAAAACATAAAAAAACTTTTAAAAGGACTATTTCAATAGGGTTAAAAATAGTAAATAATGCAATATTTTTTTTTCTCACTAAAAAAATGAATTCTGTCGTTTTAAATTTAATCCATCAGTTATGAAAATGTGTCAAATGTAGTCCTTGCCCTTAACAAAAAATCTTCCCTTTTGATTACTCGTTTATGAAAATAATGATTACTTATGACATTGTCATAACTAAGGAACCAAAATGAACAATTTATTTTTAGGAACTAAAAGCATTACCATGTTTGCATTGACTAAAACATATTCAACCTATTTTAATATGTAAAAGACTCGAGGAAAGGAAATTATTATCTGATAGACAAACCATAAAGCAAGGAGCGGGGACTAATCAGCACAAACACTTAAGTGTATAAGCAAATACACCCAAAAGTATAATAATAATAATAAAAAAATCTAAATTAGAAGAAGTTTATGTAGTAAGATAGCTTACTATTGTTGACACTTAAAACATTTCAGGAAATCAAATAGAAAAAAAAAAACGTGACAAGGTAGATCATAATAAATCAGAGTTTCATTAGACCCATTCAAAATCTCTTTTCTGCTTTTGCTTGGGAAGATAAAGTAAAGAATCAAAGTTCAATTTGGAAAGGCACTCAAGCTAACCAGTGTGCATAGAGGGGCAAGCCAAGCTTGCTGCAAGAGTGCAGCAAAAGCTCTAGCAATTGTCACTTGATCCATGGTCCATTTTTCACGAGACTCATCTGACTCAGATTCTTCAGGCCTGGAACTTTCCCAAGTCTGACCCATAACTGCCAGAGCAGCAATTGCATGTTCCACGACCTATGGTACATACATACTACACATATCAAAAGTAGCACAAGTGTAGCCTAACAACTCCCAATCAAAGCAAGAGATGAATATGGGCTCATCAAACAACAATTGAGGGAAAAAAAAGTATCACAGCAGATAAAGGCAAACTCATTATTATATACACAAAAACCATTGGACTCAACGGTATCCAGGAGGCAAATATTATATTGGGTACAACAGATCAAGGCATGACTGACTATATACTTTGCTATTAAAAAAAAAAAAAAACTCTACAGCAGACAAATAGGAGCAATATGGATAAACTATAAAAAAAGTATTTTAATTTAGCAGACAACAGTGTGAATATGTCTTCAATTTCATTCAAGTAAAATCATTAAAATTTCCAATCCTGAAAACCATTTGGATTCATATCAAGAAATTTCAAAAAAACCTTCAAAAAAAGTTATGCATATTTAGCATATCTAGATTTAGTATTGTGATTGGAATTGTCTCGTGAAGCAAATAGAAGTGATTATTAACCAATAAATAAGCAAGAAAGATCAACATACTTGAGGCCAAGACTCCAGATTGGCAGTTAACCATTTGGAGACTGAATCCACTAATGAGGAGACAATATGTGGAATATGGACTGTAACTTTTTCATCTCCAGATTCCATAATAGAACTGAGTAGCTGGAATAAGATGGAACTCTCGCTCTCATTCTCACTATCATCCTTTCCAATGCTACCAACTACTACTTGGAGAACGGGTAGAAAATCAGGGGGCATGTAGTCATTCTGAAAGAGAAGACAGAAACTGAGTATAGTGAAAAAAAAAGGGTAAGAACACCCCAGTCCAAAACAAATTAGGGAATAAAATCTCACATCAAGTAGTGTGGTAATTGCCCCCGCGGCAGAAACCCGCACTGGATAGAAAGAAGGGCCCTGCCTATCTGGCATGACCAATGCCATAAGCAATCGAGAATATACATCAGTACTCATCTCCTGAAATGTTACAAACCAACTTGGGATCAACTAACTATGTGTTGACAGTATTTTGTCAATACAATTAAATGAAAGTATATTGATAAGCAATTTGAATCTAAATTTGCTTGAGTTATGATAGATTAGTTGACATTTTGTCTTACTTCTGGTAGACAGGCGCCTAGTTCTCCAAGTATCCAGTTTGCACTAGCAACAAGGTATGGTAGGGACACAGTTACCGTATACAGTGGCAAAATTCGAGTACGAACAAGGGTTGTTACAAATTCAGGTTCTTGCTCCCTCAAAAACTGTACAAGAAATGATAGAAATTAAAACTCGTGTTTGTAAATTTTCATAGAAAAACTGATGAATGGTTGAACAAAAGGAGAAATGTCCTCACATCTTGCAGGCCACCATATGCCATAAGAACACCAAAGTAACTGCCATAGTTCAAGATGTAACAGGAAAATGTAGATAAAGTCATAAAGATAGGAAATTAGCCTACTATAGAGTAAGGATATCTACACAACAAATAATATTGTCCTCTTTAATCAGGAGCAAAGTTCTTATTAAAAAACAGAACAAAAAGGTATTTGTATAAATTCATTATAGCTATAAACACAATTGTTTAGCCTCATCTTTGATTGAATTAGCTTGATTCGTGAAAATACTTGACTTTTTTAGCAGCTTCTAGAGAGTGTTTTTGAAAGCAATTATCTCTTTAACAAAAAGGGACATCAAAGATGAACCAAGTTCAGCTATATCCCTTCGACGCTGATTCAAAAGAAAAGACTTACATACTCATAATGCTCGGTATTCCCTATTATATTAATGCTTTGTCAATAGACAGCCAAAAACATACTAAAAATATAATTTGAATTTATTTGACACGTGAAGCACAAGTAAAACTTACTCATTCAAGATTTTCTTTTGAGACAAATTGGAATCAGAAGGAATGGGAAACTTGGACAAAAATGGAAGCACCAATAAATCCCCCATAGTGCGCCGTTGATTGCTTTTTTTGTATTTTTGACCTTTTTTACGCTTGGATGAAACTGAGAAACTGTTGGTGGTGGTCTCCATCCGTGGACCCTGTAGACATGAATGACAAAAATGAAACATGGTAATAACTAAGGCATAGATTAATCAATCTTTATCAAGTAGTAACCTTTGACATTGAAATAACACCAAGTAAGTTTACTGCACTTTTTCTGGCTGTGAATAAATCCTCTCTCCAAGCGCAGATTTCGTCCTAATATAAATGTAGGTCAGATATATCTAAAATTAAGGTAAAACAAAAGACAAACAGATGTTCATACTATATCTGAAGGAAGATTCTTCCGTATATACTCATCTGGGTCTTCTTCCCACTCTGCCACGTCCTATGCATTAACATTTCCCCAAACAATCAACAAGAAAAAGTGTATGATAAGCAACTTTTCAATAATTTATTCTACTTAAGTAAAAAAAAAGTTATCCATGTTAGTTTTTTAAAACAAATGCTGACCTTCTCGTTCATTACTAATGCTGGAAATATTGCAGATTCCAATAGAGTTGTAAAATGTGGAGAAACTAATCGCCATCCCTGTATAAAATTAAATTGAACCTCATCAAAGATGAATTTCGAAGAATATGAACACTAAAAAATCACATTTTGCAGCATTCTAACAATTGAAACTAGAAAAAAGAAATGCAAAATACCTACCGGCCCAGTCTCCAGTATATTTGAAATTACATCAAAACCTAGGGACAGAAGCCTCTCTGACAGGAAAGGAAGTTCCTGCAAGAGGAACATGATAGTTCAAATTTTGGAATGCACAAAAATATGAGGAAGTAAAACAATAAATATCAAGTTAAGACAAGTCCGGAATCAAGTTCAATATAAATAAATACTTGGAAGCAGTCTGGAAAATAAATACAACGCTGAAGAGACCACAACAATTTAAGGAAAAGCATTGTTAAGTACTTTTTGGCAGAAGAAGAGGTAGAAAAGAAACCATAACCTTGTTCAGCCCAACTAACCAGTTATCAAATACAATAATTAATGAGAATATCTTACACTCGTATTTTTGCTAAATTTGACTATGTTTAAAACACAGTATATAATTTCTGGCATCAACCTGAAAATGAGGGGCAAATGTTTCAATATATAGTACCGAAAATACTCATCCAATTAAAAGAACACTTTATAAACAATATTACTTATCAGAATGTTTCCTGTGCCGGGTGACAAGGGCAGAGAAAATAAGCAAACTTCTTTTTCCAGTCTTCAATCTTGTCAAATATCCATCATCTTCATTGACTGTACAATCAAATCTGAGAGAACTCAAAATACTCATTAGGTCCCGACAGAAAGAAGGCAGTAGAGGAGCCAATGACGATGGCATGTAAGACTTCACCTATAAATAGAAATGCCCGGTAAAAAGAAAAGGATATATCAATTTAAAAAGGATAGGAAACAAATAGCAGTACCAAAAAGAATTTAGCAAGTGAAGAAAAGGTCAAAAATGAAGTTAAAGTCTTGGACTAAATAGCAACTAGTAAAAGAGAATATAATTGGTCACATTTGCTGAAATTTTCCTTTCACAGGGAAGAACCAATTTCTCTTCAACAAGTACTATAGTAACTTAAACAGGATAAAAATAATGGATCTATCTCTCTTACTCACTTGAATTTCAGTATAAATAAGAGACACAGAGACTTATCACACTAATTATTTTTCATCCATAATTTTATCAAACATTAGTATAATGTGCTTTCAATAAACCACACTGCAATACTGACAATAGTCAGTGTGCAATCAAATTGAGACAAATTAGCATCAGGACTCCACAAATGCCACTTGAAGCTGACAAGCCAAAAACTAATAGCATCAAAGGCCAACTTTAAGACGTACAGTAGACTTATCAGAATATAATAGCAAAACTACACCATAAGGGGACAGGCATCACAATCAATACAGCCACAAGATAACTGAAGAATGTCATTTAGATAATAAGATCATTTAATTTCTAGGTTTAGCTCCACCATGAGTGAATATTTTCATATTAATGCAGAAAATAATAACGTATAGACTTTTTGATGTCAATACTTACTGCAAAGTGTAGGCATTTGCATATAGTGAGAAGGACTTTCTCAGTTTCATTTTCTGTTCTGCCATGGGTTGCTAAAGCCTGATCCAAACATCAGTAAATCACTCAGAAGTGAAACTCATACAGAAAAGGTAGGAACACAAATATGAAGAACACTGACACCTTTTCAACAAATTGATGGAAAACAGCAAGCAAAGGCACAAGAATTTCTTTGGATATAAGCTCCAACTGTGGCGGTGCGGGCTCCTTAGCTACTTTAGGATTCAAAAAATACTGCAAGATGAAGGAGTGAATTTGAACATAAGTCAAAGCAACCAAAGCTCACCATTTATCTTCTCCACTAACAGTTTAACAATTTGAATTTTCATAAGCCCTTCAGCATGCATTACATACAAAGTTTATACAAAAACAAACAGAGCTAAAATGTTATTATAGAAAAAAATGCAATCCTAAAGTTCAGAGTGCAGTTTACCAGGCCACAAATGCACATGAGGAAAAAAAGTGATTTGTTCTAACAATAAAGACATGTTGAAAACAAAATGTTTCATAGAACAAAACTGCAAAAGAGCACATAAAACGGGCAAACAATCCATTAGAGAAAAACACATGTAAATTCAAGGTTGTACAATGCATGACACAAATCTTGACAAGTTGTTTCCCCTCCTTTATACATCAGCTCAACCAGTAGAACAAAATGTTCAACAAATTATCAATGATCATCATCCTTTAACCAGAATCACAATCTGACAACTTACATCAAATAACAGAAATTTCAAGAACTCATAACGACATACTTCAAAACTTCAATACCTGGAAAGGTTTAAGAAGTGCATGGAGAACAAGAAGTGAATTCATAGTATTCCATTTAGTGTTTGAACCGCTGATAAGATGACTATTCTGAATAGCAGACTGCAAATTAGGCACAAGCTCGGGCCACAAATTCTGCTTGACAAAATCAGCTAGCAGAATGGGGCGGAACTGCAGAATCACTCATCACTCAGATTCAAATATACATATACATATAAATACATACATATATAAAAAAACAAAGCACAGCTCATAAGCAATTAGAAAGCGAAAATCGCTACATGCATACCACTTCAACTAGAACCTTCAGAACGGACAACTCGACTTGAAGCAGCGCCTGCATCAGCTGCTCCTTGAACTCCTTACTGACGTTCGAAGGCTTGGTGCCGGAGGTATTGACGTTACGGCGAGTGAGGTTTTTGAGGTAGGTAGCAGCGGCAATTTTCTGGCCTTGATTTCCCGTTCCTGCTCTCAAAACACGAAACGAGAATGTCACGACTGTTTTATCTCCTGAACGAATAGTTGAATACGGAAATGAAAATAGTACCAGTGGAGATGGCGAGGAGGCGGAAAGGGAAGCAAGGATTGATGGAGAGGCGATCGAGCAGTTCGTTAGCGGCGTGAACGGCTGCGACGTCGTGGCTGAGGGTGCTGTTGAGCAAGTGAGCGATCTGAGTAAGGTCATCCGCCATGGTCAATGGTACTGATGGTGCTTCGCAGTTCGTGAACAGAAACCCTAGTTTTGCGCACCCGCTTGCATATTGGCGGGAACGTGTCTGGTTTTATACGGCAGATTCCGCCTTTTCGAGATAAGAGAGGAAACAAAAAAATTATGTTGTTTAATTTCAAAAAAAAAAACTATGTTGTTTAATTTTCAAAAAAAAAGAAAATTGAAAAATAGAATTGAGACTAAATGGAGATGCGGGGGATCGAACCCCGTGCCTCTCGCATGCTCTACCATTTGAGCTACATCCCCGATTTGGTTTCTACACAGTATAATTATAATAAATCTTATATTTATAAACTTTTTTAAAAAGTATCTTAGTTTTTAATATAAAATAAGTTTTTTTTTAATCACAGAAATGCTTACAAACAATAATTAATACCATCAGAAACCTTTAAATCATTTAATTTCTTTCTAAAATACTTTATTCCATCCTTAAAATGGAATTATTATAAATTTATTGTTGAGGATATAAATTGCTATAATTTATATCAATTATTTTTTAAGATGAAATAGTTTAAAATAATTAAAACGGACACAAAATTTGAATGTAGTATTTTTCAAATGAACTTATTACGTATATTTTAATTTGTAAAAATTGAATAATTATACAAAAAAAAAAACCTTATTCCTTAGTATTCTAAATTATAAATAATAATTAACTTAATCCAAATATATGTTATTCCTTTCCTTTATATTCCAAACTTTCACACTTGATTAATTAAGTCTTGTTGCTTGACAAATAGAAAGAAAAAATAAAGTATAGTTTCAAAATCAGAAGCCTCTGCATCATCTTCTAAGCTTCTGCAGTTGATTCAAAGATGTCAATCCTCTAGGGCTCTAACATATTTTGGGCACGCATGCCATAAGGTTCCAAATTTCTTTATCAAATTAATAAATTTGCAGATTCAATTTGTTCTCTTTATATGTTAATTGGCGAATTTGTTTTCCATGTCAATGTAAGATGAGAATTGGGAAGTGCAAAAGTGTGTTGGATTCTCTGCAATATTAATATTATCTCCAAAGTTGTGTTAGAACATGTTCTGCAATATTTATGCCAGCTTTAAAAACAGCAGAAAACTTGGATGGTACTTAACACTCGAAAGAGTACTCAAACCTCCGCATTACTACTCTCACATAGCCTTTGTCAAACACCAGTGTGAAATCCCAACCCCCATGTATCAAAAGGGTTCGTAAAAGGTGGTCCCGGACTAGCACATCATCGAATCCAACGGTTATCAACTCTCGTCTTCAACTGTAGTAGGCCTGTTCCTGCCAATTTCAGTACTCAAATCACGATGTCTATCATTTTTTTCAAGAATGATTAATTTGATTCTTTTTCTCATCAATGGCACAAGCTTTTGCAGTGCATACGGATAATATAATAATTGAACAACCACGCATTCCGATGGAGCTAGAAGACCATTCACAAATAACCTAGCAAAACCACTTCACTTTTGTAACATTTGTTCATATTTTTCAACAGGTGGATCCCATCACCAGCCTGTGTCCAACGTTCAAAAAGCCATTCAAACTTACCCGAGAAAATTACGGGCATTTGTACACTTTTTCTATGTAAGAAATCAGCATTCCAAAGTCACTATCCTTTTCTCCCTCCTCCAATCCAATCCAAACACTTCTACCATTGATCTCATCTCACTGTTACCTTACAAGCTTCGAATTTCTAACATGCAGACGAAGCTTTCACCAACACCATTCACCCTCTTCGAACTCCTTGTCCTGACATTATTATTACAACTTCAAGCCATCCCCACTTTTACTCTCTCCCCTTGCAAAACCTCATGTGGCAGCATTCCCATAAACTACCCCTTTGGCATAGAAGATGGGTGTGGTGCACCCCAGTTCAGACACATGCTAAACTGCAGCACTGACTTGTTCTTTCAAACCCCTTCAGGCTCTTACAAAGTCCAATCCATTGACTATGAAAAAAACTTTATGGTAATCTACGACCCGGCAATGTCCACTTGCTCCATTCTCCAACCTCACCACGACTTCGAAATGACCGCTATTCAATCCGCTATAATCCCCCCATCACAGGACACAGTTTTTGTGCTACTAAACTGCTCCATAGACTCTCCGGTTCTGAACCATTACAAGTATCTCTGCTTCAACTTCGCTGGCCACACGTGTGACGAGCTTTATGGGGCGTGCAATGCCTTCAGGGTCTTCCATTTGTTGACGAACAGTTCCCCACCATGTTGTTTCACCACTTATGGTACTGTGAAGTTCATGAGCATGAACATATTGGACTGCACGCACTATACAAGTGTGATTAACACGGAAAATTTGAATGGTGTTGGCCCTTTGGACTGGGTTTATGGGATCAAGCTTTCTTTCAGTGTGCCAGATACTGGATGTGAAAGATGCAAAAAATCTGGTGGGACATGTGGCTTTGATACTGATACAGAAGGTTTGCTGTGTCTTTGCTCCACTTTTGCTAATTCAACAAGGGAATGCGGTAAGCAACTTTGGAATTTGCATCTTTTTGTTTCACAAGAAAATAAAAATTATATCTTTCATCTTTCAAAATCCTTATGATTTAAAAGATTTCTTTAAACACATTAAAGTGATTCTTATCTTTAGTTAATTGTTGAAATATTTGATATCAGTGTTTTGTAATTGATTTTGTAGCCCCTGGAAGCATGATATCGAAAGGACAGAGAAATTATCTTTGGAGACACTACCTACTAGTGTTGCTTGCTCTGGCTTATTTTCAGACGAGGGTGAGGCTCGTTTGAGAACTTAAATTTTAATTGTTTTCCACTCTTTTGTTAGAGGGCAGAGAGAATTTATGTAGTTTTGAGTTTGTGGATATTCTTCTTTTTGAGACTTCACATTGAGAAAAATGTGGTTTGAAGTCTCCAGGTTATTCTAAAATCTGCTATGAAGCAAAATGGCTTACACATAATATATCAAAGAAACTTGTGTGTGGCCATATGCACATTTCCAAAAAACCCCCTCTGAGTATTCCCAATTCAACTAAGAAATTTGCAATTGAAGTTTATTATAATTACAAAAATCTAAATAGAGAGATTCTATTATGGTAAGACTTCGATTAAAAATTCGATTAGGAATCGGTTATTAGATTAATAGTCTAAGCTTATGGAATCGCATGAACTAATATATATTACATTTTAAAATTTAATATAAAGATTGTATGTTTAAAATGTTTATCATCTGTTTTTATAACAACAAAATTTGCTTCAGTGACAATTGTAGCTGCTTGTTTGTGTTTTTATAGCAAATAACTTCTTTTCTATTCCTTTTTCTATACACAACTTCATTCTTCTCCATCGGTTTAAGTTTTATAACATTACTAATAATTCTACCATTTACAATTTTTTATTTGAGATTGTAAAGCTAAACAAATGTTTATGGCAAATCCAAACATAGCTTTGCAAAAGCACCAACAGTGACTCCTTTATCACGTTATAAGTTCAAATTGAAACTCATTATTATATAATTGCTTTCGAATTTTGTAGATTGATATTGTAACTGAAGAGTTCACAAAACAAATCTTCCAATTTTGTATCTATGTTAAACAAATCTTACGCCAATAAATATTGTTAACTTTTTAGGTGATTTTTTATATATTATTTTAAAAATTGGATTAAAAAAGTATACTGGACCGATACCAATTAAAAAAAAAAGTTAAAAACAAGCGAAGAATCATACAAAAATTGATAAAAAGATCAAAATCCATCTAAACCGATTTAATTACAAAAAAATAATATATTATTATTATGGAGACCAGTATAATTTCGTCGACAAAACTCGTAATTAACAGAAACTGACAAAATCTCGATTAAATCCATAATACACTTAAGTCTTGTAGAAATGTTGTCAGTTGGTTATTTATAAAAACAAACAGGTCTAATACAGAATTAGGAGAAAATGAAATCAAACAGTATTAGCAAAATATTAAGGATTACGAAATTTTAATCCGATTCAAAAGATAAAACTAATTAAGAAGAATATTATAAATATGTAGTTAATAAATATTATAAATATATAGTTATTGTCATGTATAAAGAGATGGTATAAAGAGAATGGTAGTAATTGATCAGAGGATAATCAACCGTTACTTCCTCATTATGAGTCATAAAATATTCAAATTGGAGTAAAAAAATCGAAAATAATCATATCATAATACAAAATAATGAAATTTAAAGAAGACCATCTTAAAGATAATAATTATTTTATAATTTTTTAAAAATTAATCTAAAATATTTTTCAGTTTTTTATTTTACATGTATACATATTTTGTTTAATAAATATTGAAATTTTAATTTAAGTATGACAACATGTTTTATTTTAATTTATATAATTTTCAAATATTAATAAGGATTATATAATTTTTATTTTAGTTTTTAATACCATACAATTATAATATTAGTTTTATGTTTTCTTAATTATTATAATAATTTTATTAATATTGATTTGACTCCATCATTATTGAATAAGTGTCTAGTCAATTTAAAAACATTGATTTTTACCTTATCTTTCCATTTACTTTGTCTTTTATTCCCTTTCTTATCTCTCATTTTCTTACGCATAAAAAATCTCTATTACCATAATAATATCTTTCTTTAATTTCTAAAACCAAATATATAATTTTAAGCGTAAGTTAAAGTTCTTGATTAATTCTCAATTTTATTTCACACTCAATCCACCTATTACATCATATTAAAATTATTATAGAAAACATTAAATTATTCTTGAACATAATTCCACTGAAATACGTATACAACCTAAATTTTCTAATTCATTACAATCTCACTTAATTTATTTTTTATTATTTTTTAATTGACATGACTTGTGGAGTTAAGTCAAATTAGTGTTACTCTACAATATGTTATTTTGAATGAAAAGTGCTGCGTTTATAAAAATTGGGGAACTTGATTAAATTTTTGTATTAATAATAAAATAAAATAAATAAGTTATATGATTTAAAAATAATTAAAACTATATAAATAACAATTGATAATTCTCATGAGTTATGTTTAAACAATCTTTTTGAGAAGAAAATAAGAGAGTAGTTCCAAAAAGGAATAAAAAGGTTACATAACAATATATATATATATATATATATATTAATTTAATATAATCACTAATTACAATTTTACAATTATGTAATATTTGTTGCCTCTTTAAGATTAGGAAGTGGCAAGTAATAACCCAACAGTGTTTACTAATACAACGGTATTGGACCAACCCAACGAGCTTCCGTTTGAAATTTAAAACGAGTTTGTGGGTGACGTTAGCATAAAGAAATGGTTGAAGGACACGGCTACAATATTGGGAACTTGAATTTGAAATGAGGCGGGTCCTCCTATTCCATTCTGTAGCAGAAGTAAACAAATGAGTGAACTCACTAAGTAAGAGAGCTTCACCAAATCAGAATCAGAATCAGATCCAAATGTCGAAGGAAACACGAAGCACCACCGTTCGAAGAAACCCTCAAAGCGAGACGAACGAGAATGAATTGGAACCATGGCAGAACCAGATAAACTATCCACCTCCTCGAACTCCTTTGAACTCCATACCGGACCCTTCTCAATGTCAGGAACCGGAACCTGCTCGTCCTGCTCGGTTCGGAAGCGCCACTCCCAGGCTCTCCGGTAGGGTTGGGAAGCCACACTCCGAACCTAACTCGGCGCAGAGCACGCCGTCTAGAAACGCTTCCAGGGTTTCTCTCGGCGGAGGAAGAGCGAGTGCGTGCGCGTTCCTCAAGGAGACCGAATTCTGCGTCCACGTTCCGCATTTTGAGCTCAAAGACGACCCGTCGTTCTGGACGTATCATAACGTGCAGGTTTGTTTTCCTCTGAAGGAATTCCGGACTGGTTTCCTCGCGCCGTTTTGTGACTGAGGTTGCGTTTTCAGGTACTGATTAGGATTCGACCATTGAGTAATGTGGAGAAGGTTTCGCAAGGGCATGGTAGGTGTTTGAAGCAGGAAAGCGCGCACACTTTGGTGTGGCTCGGTCATCCTGAAACCAGATTCACCTTTGATCATATAGGATGTGAGACCTTATCCCAGGTGAGTTTTCACTTTGTCACAAATACAATATAATGTATACAAACTGGAATGTTGTTTCAAATTTAGAGTGAAGAGTTTTTTAGAAGAGGGCTGAATTGGAAATGGTTAATTTCATATGCTTAGTATTATTAGTTATGACGCAATGCATGTTTTCGATAACAAGATACAATTATTGTAAAATATATGAGACGCTGTAAGTGTAAGATGCATACATATCTAGATATGTATGGAAATTCATAATATATATTCGTATGTATGTATAAATGAAATTCTGCAAATCTAAATTAAGAATATACTTCTTGGACATTATGAAAAACAAAATAAAAAATTATAATTGCTGTCATCATAAATCACTTCGCATTGTCCACAAATAAGAATAATTTAATTGCATCCTTTTTGAGATCATCCATAAAAAGGATACTTTCGTTTTTTTAGTTAATCAATGAGCAATGCCTCTATGTTTCTATATAATACAAGTTTCTAAATAAGTCACATGTAGTTATATTAGATTTTTGTATTATTTGTAAAGCCTTAGATACTTAATAGATACATGTTAGGGAGTAGCTAAGAGTATCAATAATAGACAATAGACATTTATCTGATATGGACAGATGAATAAAATGAAAAAAGAATTGTGGCTTCATAACTTATTAGTTACTCATTATTGCGGTGAACTGGTGTAGGAAAACCTTTTCAGAGTTGCTGGAGTGCCCATGGTGGAGAATTGTTTGTCTGGTTACAACAGTTGTATGTTTGCCTATGGTCAGGTACATGTGATTTGTGGGGATTTAGTTTCTTGTTCTTTGCTACAAGCTGTTACGTATTTCTGTGCTTGTTGCTGAAGTTGTCCGTGGCTGATTTCTGTAGACGGGTAGTGGCAAAACATATACCATGATGGGTGAGATTAAGGAAACAGAAGGATACCTTACTGATGATAGCGGGATCACGCCAAGAGTTTTTGACTATTTGTTTATGAGGATTAAAGCGGTGTGATATTAAAATGCCTGTATTTTCACCTGAATAGAGTGTTGCTTCAAATGTTGGATTTTCTTAAGGAATATTTATGATGTAGGAAGAAGAGAGCAGGAAGGATTACAAGCTGAAATATAGTTGCAAGTGTTCCTTTTTGGAGATATACAATGAGCAAATAACTGATCTTCTTGAGCCTTCATCTACCAATCTGCAAGTAATCCACAATTTCTAATATCTATTCTTATTTAATTTGTTATTAACTTGTTATTGTTAATGCTTTGTATAATGGAGTTTAAAACTCAATATTTTCCCTGTAGCTCAGAGAAGATTTGAAGAAGGGGGTGTACGTTGAAAACCTTACTGAACATAGTGTGGACACAGTTTATGATGTTCTTAGGCTTTTGTTACAGGTTGGATTTTGTGCTCAATAAATTTACCTTAATATTTTTTATACTTTGGTTGATCATGTCTGATCTGATTTTCTTATCCTAAAAAATTACACAGGGCACTGTGAATAGGAAGGTGGCTGCTACTCATATGAACTGTGAAAGCAGTCGGTCTCACAGTGTTTTCACTTGTATTATTGAAAGCCAATGGGAGAAGGATTCTATGACTCACTTTAGGTTTGCTAGGCTAAATTTAGTAGATTTGGCTGGTTCTGAAAGGTAAGAATTTTTTTTTATCAAAATCTTTATAAACCGATGCTATTTCTTTTCCTAAACCTGGCTTGACTTGCTCTTTCATCTAGGCAGAAAAGTTCTGGAGCAGATAGTGAACGTTTGAAAGAAGCAGCAAATATAAATAAATCTTTGTCAACACTTGGGTAACTCACTATCACGGACTTGTTTATCAAGTTATTTGCTGTTGATATATTTCAGTTGAATGTTAATGAACACTACCACAACAATTTGTTGAGTTCAAAGGGCTGACCTTTAGTGCTTTTGTTAGCTTGGTCATAATGACTTTGGTGGACTTAGCCCAGGGGAAGCCTAGGCATGTTCCGTACAGAGATTCAAGACTTACATTTCTTCTTCAGGTTAGATACACAAAGTTCTAAAATCAAGATTATTTTTTCAGTAATTTTACATACGATCTAGTACATTATTTTCTATATTAATATGGTTTTACTCTCCAAAACTTTATATGCAGGACTCTTTAGGTGGAAATTCTAAGACAATGGTCATTGCGAATGTCAGCCCATCCATTTGGTTTGTATTAACTTGTTGCTTAAAATTAAATAATGAACAATGATTGCTCCTTGACGTTTCTTTTTTTCTTATATAATTAATGTTGATTTTTCTTCCCTTGCAGCTGTGCTAATGAAACACTAAGCACTCTGAAGTTTGCCCAGCGAGCCAAGCTTATTCAAAATAATGTACTCACCTATTTAAATGCTTGCATTCCTTTTTTTTTTTTTTAAAAAAAAAATTGGATTTGTGTATGAATTACACACCTCAATGCGTGATATTTAATATTTTTTATTGACATTATACGAGTTAATTGATTTTCTTTCCCTTACACTACTAAAAGGCAAAAGTGAATGAAGATGCTTCTGGTGATGTAAGTGCATTGCAGTGGCAGATTCAACAATTGAAGGTATTTGATTAAATAGTTTGAAATTGTGGGAGGTTTTTGACAAAACTATACTACATCGTAGGGCTGACTTAACTGAGGCATGTACTAAACTTGAACAGGGTCAACTGTCCTTTCTGATGAACAATAAATTTTTTCCATCCTCGGTAACAAATTTAGAGCCAAATTCTGAAAACTTTAGGTTGAGTGACGTGTCAGAAGGTTATGACTCTTTGGGAGAAAGAGCAACTACAGATCATAAGCTACTTATTCCAAGCAAAGAGGTTAGTTTTATTGCAGTTATGGTGAGGGTTTTGTATTATGTGTTATGTGAGATTGTGGAGGGTTATTAAATAATAATTACGACTAGATTCACTGGAAGTTAGAACTGCTATATCTGGCAGGTCAAATGCATGAAAGCTGCTTTGGTTAGTGCCATGAGGAGAGAAAAAATGGCAGAAACTACGATCCAGAATTTAAAGGCTGAAATAGAGCACACAAATTGTTTGGTAAGTATGGTTTTGACAAAAAAATTAGCTCTCAGAAAGAATTCCACGTTCTAAAACCTGACAATAATTTTGCCATACCAAGTCTATACCCAGAAAAATTTTCAGGGAACCATGTGAATATGCTTAAATATTTTTAATATCATGAGCTTAAAGTAATATCACATTTTATGCAGGTTCGACAAAGGGAAGAGGACATTCAACATACTTCAAGTATGCTGAGGCATTATAAGGAGAAAATCAAACAACTTGAGTTATTGGTAGATGGGAAACTGTCAGCTGAGAAGTATCTCATGGAGGAAAACAGGGCTTTACAGGAGGAGATTCAGTTTCTTAAAGTGAAAATAGATAAAAATTCGGAATTATCCCCACTTGCTTTGGAGAATGATAGACTTTTGCAACAACTTCGACTGTAAGCTGAGTGGACAATTAGTATTCTTAAGTCTTAATCATTTCCTGGATGCCAGTGACTCATTTTGCATTAGTTCTTACTACCAGATTCCAAAACTTCTATGAGCATGGAGAACGAGAAAGATTGCTGACTGAACTATCTGAATTGCGTGATCAGGTTGGATAGATCGCTTAATTTGTCCTTCCCCTCTTGAAAAATAAATATCAACTTTCATCTGGGTTGGATTACTGATATTTAGTATTTTCTTTAATACGCAGCTCCTTGTCAATCTCCAAGGAAAATTTACATTCTCCATGAAAAATGTAAATCAGGTCTACTTTTATTACTTATGCATATTAGTAGTGCTATCTGGGATTTTCTGTTTTCACTTGGCGTGCTCTTTGATATTTCAGGATACTGATACTGCACAAGAGTTAGAAGAGTGCCAGAATATGAATTCTAAATTGCTTAGGTAAACAGTTGCCTTAAATATCTCATTATCGCCATCACTGTTAATGAGAAACTTGATATTCTATTCTGTATGGGGCTTCTATTCAGAAAATTTCTTGATAGTTCATTAATCATTTCATATTGCAGAATTTAGTTTCATCCCCAGGGTCCCCTTGTATACGAAGCTATAACTTTGATGCTAATTTATTGAAGCTGTATTTAATTTACAAGTTTTTATTGTTAGATATTTTGTTAGGTAGAACAATTGAACAATGCATTTGTTGTGGAGAACATGACACTTGTTGTGTAGATTTATAAAACATGTTTTTTTGCTTCTTCATTTTCTCTCCTTTTCATAATTACAGCTAGTCTATAGTGGTGATACTATTATTGCATTGCAATCCTAACAAATATTTTGCTGGTAGACCACTAACAAACTTCTTCCTTTCTTCATTGTTTATGTTGCAGAGAAGTGGGTAAATTACAAGGAGAGCTGGGAAAATATTTGAACTACAATCAAGTTAAGTCTATATGAGGATTTCTTATGAAATATTGGAAATGCCTGCGAAGACATTGCTGAACCTCGGTTATATCATGTTTAATCTCTTTCCATTCTTTCAGGTTCTGAACTCCTCTTTTGAGCATCCTGATGAAATTCTAAAGACAGATAAATGTTCATTGGTGAGGAAAGAATAAAATACAAATGCGTTTTTAACTTTTCATTTTTCAGTCTGTTTTGCTTATGATAGTGATTTTCACACGAATGCATTTGTGTGCATATTGTGGTAGTTTTATCTGGTATTGTATCTACTGCATCGGTGGATATTCAATATGACCAAAATCTATAGCAATTTCATCACTTGGAATAGAGTTAAGAAGCAAAGAAAACAAGTGTATGCAAATATAGTAGATATATTCATCTTCCAAGCAATTTTTGTCATGTTTGAGCAAATATCCTAATATCTTAAGCAAACCCTTGTTGATTGACCAAAATTACCCTGTGGTGAGGGACATTTCTAAATCTGTATTTGAGAAATATTTAATGGTTACTAGTTTCACGTTGTTCATCTTTTTGGGGAAACAAATTTCATATGTGTGCTTTCATGTTTTATAATCAAGTTAATCATATCAAGTTAACTTTTACAGGTTGAGACAGTATCCACGACAAGTGATTCTGGAGATGAAAATCTGTCCTCTAGTTGGGTAGCTGGAGATAAAATTGAAGCAAATGCTTTGGGAGCCTCAGTAATGCTTGCTAAAGATAATGAATATAATAGCAACAAAGAGTTAAAGGCAAAATTAGAAAAAATGCACAAGGATCTTGAAGAAGCGAGGTTACTTAATGACCAATATCAGGAGGAATGGACATTACAGTTATCTCAAAAACAGCAGACCGAAACAATCTGTCAAGAGGTTGAGATGGAGACAACCAATACAATTCTTCATTTGCAGGAAGAGGTTGCCCATCTTCAGTCAGAGTTTGAAGATAGGTTATGCACCATTGCTCAAGAAAATACAGAGCTAAGAAATATGATTGCAGAGAAAGAAGAGGAAATTAAGTCACGGTGTTTGGACTGGGAAAAAGCAATATTGGAACTGACAACATTCCTTCTAGAAGGCTCAAGATCTCTCACAGACGCCTGTGGTCAGGTAAAAAGCATTTCTTGTTCATTTCCCCAAGTCAATGCTTGGATTTGTGAGCATGTTGACATGGCTGTCAAAAAGTATATTGAGAAGGAGGAAACAATTCAGCATCTACAAAGTAGCTTGGAGGATGCACAGAAGATGGTATTGGACATGGAGCTGAAAATAAGTTCCTTAAGGGAAGCAACTGTAACCTTAAATGCATTTCAACAAAGAGATAAGAATGAAGGCATTGAGGAGGCAATTGAGTTACAAGTGTTGTTAAATGAGAAGACCAACACGATAAGGATGCTAGAAAACGAAATAAATCATAAAAACAATCAACTTTGTAAAGCAACTAAACAAGCAGATGCTGCATTCCTTGTAGCAAAATGGCTCTCTGATTGTTATAATGTAGCTCACATGAGTGGTGATGTTCAAGATATTTCCATTCCTGAGCTTGATGTGCAAGGCAAACTTGGAAATTGTACTATTTCTGAGAATCAAGATGTCCAAAATAATTTGATACTGAATGATCTTAAGGCTCAAGTTGAGTTAACTAAACTCGAAGTACTGGAGATAGAGAATGCTGTAAAAGCGTCTTTTGTTGATACAGAAATGCAGACAGAAGCTTTCCGGACTGGTGTTTCATGCCTTAGTTCTGCTTACAGGGACTTGATTAAGGACATTGTCAAGGAAACTCGGGACATGAGGAAAGAAATAAGTGATATAAAGATGTATTGTAGAAGTTCTGAGGGTACAGTAGATTTAACATCAAATGCAAACAAATGTCAGGAGTTTGCAGACCAACATGACACGCTACATCAGATAAAAGAGCAACTTCTTGAAGTGAATAGAAGATTGAATGTCATAGAGAATTTTATTAGCACAGAAGCAGAATTGTCTAGCTTACAATTAGTTGATGTGGATGAAGATATCATAAATGCTGACGAATTGAGCGCTGATAGTTCTTCAATCTCTGATTTGTCAACTGAAATTGACAACTTTGCTTCTGAACAAATGGTACACCTAAAATCTGAAAGATCTGCTCTATTTCAATCTGATGATTGCAAATCATCAAATACAGGAAAACTAGTGAAAAGGCCAATTCTCAATGAAGCATTAGTGTCCTCTCTGAGTAAAGAATTAAATGCCTCATATCATGGTTTTCATAGACTGTATCTTCGTTTGTCTGCACTCGTTCAAGAATTGGATAGTGAATCCTGTTCTTACTTGAAAGGTATCATTTCACTACTTCCATTTTTCTTTTCATTATACAATTTTTTTAACATCTATTTGATTTTAGTCATCTGAAAAGTACCGCAGAAGACTAAATTATGTAATGATGAATGACAGAACTGAAAAAGGAGGATCCATTTTTCCTATTGAGCTTGCAGAAAGATGAAGCAGGTTGTGAGAATGATAGAGAGGTATGTAGAATTCCATTTAGTGGCCTAAATATGAAATAAATGCACCAAGTATTAAATTTACTGCTTGTTGACAAATATCAAAATGTCTACTGTACAAGAATAAAGGCCCATCTCTTACGTTCTCTTAATTCTGTACGTCTACTCAGATATTGGGTTATAGGGAGATTAAACCTGATGATGGCTTCTTAGCCAAATTTATGGAAGCTCATGCAACGGTGAAGGAAGCTGATCTTACACTGCATGCGTTGACAAAAGCATATGAACATTCAAAACAGTTAACTGCTATGTGGAAGCAGTCTGGTGAAAACTTGATGATAGAGAGAGCAAGCTTGGAAGAAGAGATTCAAAAACTCAAATCTTCAATTTGTCATAAGGAAGAAGAGAATCAATTACTAAAGGACAACATCCATTTCAGTTTGATAGAGATGGAAAATTCAGTTTCTATGCTAGAAGAGCATTTCTTGCAAATGCAAACTGATATGGAGAAGAAATTTTTGACAATGTATTCTGATATTCGTCTGACGGGGCAGGAGATGCTATACTTTATGAACAATCTGAGGTCATCGGTAGAAGATATTTGCTCACAGATGGTGGATGGAGGGTTTGTATCTTTTGTTCTGTACAATTGTTGTGTAAAAGAGCTTGTCAATAACTTTGCCTGCGCTAGTGTGAACCATGATTTGCAATCATCCAGACAAGGGAAATTGCATAATTTGCCAAAAATATGCTGTAGTGTTGCAGAGCCCGTAATTAGTACAGGCAATGAAGGTGCAGTGAAAAGAGATCAATGTGTGTTAATCCAGAAGGTGCATGAGCAGCCAGACTTGCCCAATGCCAACATATTATATGAAAATATGGCTCTTAGAAAGGAGTTAGAGAGGAAGCAAGTGTTATTAGAGGGCTTACTTTTTGACTTTAGGCTTTTGCAGGAATCGGCTTCTAACAGCAAGGACATTAAGGATCAAACTGAGAAGTTAATTTTTTCTCTTAGCCAAGTTCGGTATGAGCTGGAGATTAAAGCAAGTCAGCTAGATGATATACTGGTTCAAAACAGAAAACTTGAAGGTTCTCTTGTTAATACTGAGAAGGCCTTAACTACATCAAAGTATGAGCTTAAACTTGCTAAAGAATCAATTGAGAAACTTTCTAATCAAAATGTGGAGTTAAGGGAGCTTCTGAAAGAATTATATGCCAACAAAACTGAATCTGAAGTGAAATTGGATGAACATAAAGAGGTGATTAGAGGTTTGGAAAAAGAAATTACTAATTTGACAGCTTCACTGGAAAACCAATCACTTTCCTTGTTTGAAAGCATTGAGGATGAACTAAACCAGGTGATAATAGAGAGAGACCAACTCCATGAAGAAGTTGGTATCTTGAATGGTAAGCTTGAGATGGCTTATTCCTTGGCTGACGAAAAGGAAGCTATTGCCATGGAAGCCCATCAGGTATATATGTGCTGATTATTCTGTTACTTTCTAGTAATTCTTATTGGTGAAATCACCTTTGATGGAACTAAAATAGCATTTGTAGGTGTCAGAGTCTAGTAAGCTGTTTGCTGAGCAAAAGGAAGAGGAAGTCAAGATTCTAGAACATTCTGTTGAGGAGCTTGAGTCTACCATAAATGTTTTAGAGAAAAAGGTTAGTTTCATTATGATTCTGTTGTATAAAGATTACAGAAAAGTTTTTGGTAAGTAATTCAAAGTGACGAGGTTCTGTAGTATTATTAATGTTCATACCACTACCTTTCAGTAATATTATTAATGCTCAATAGGATTATTGAACTGGTCTTGTATAGCTTCTAACAGACTGAATACATTGTCTTAGGTACATGAAATGGATGAGGAGGTGGCAAGACATCGTTCAATTAGTGATTCACTAAGAATGGAGCTCCAAGATTTGAAAGAGAGATTATTGTTAGTTGACAAATTTCCCAAGAATGCTGATTCAGAAAGCACAAGCGTTCAAACTGATGAGCAGATATCTAGGTTAGAGCTGCTATCTCTTCCTTGATATGTATTATAGTTTAATGTTGATCAACTGTAGATGTAATCATTTTCCATAGTACAAGCTAATCAATTTGTGGCACATCATTCAAAGAATTTCACTCTCATACAACCTGATTAGTTGATGAAGTGGAGATAAAAGATTAGATTATAGTGCAAAATCATTTTTACAGGAAAAGTTGGTCCTATCATTTTCTGTTTCTTTAATTTCTCCACTGTCCATATGAAAACCCTGATGCAGGCAACATAGTAAAGTCCTGGAACTTCATGAGGCACTAAGTAGGATAAGGTTTCTCGAAAAGGAAAATGCGCAACTAGATAAAGAGGTATTTTTCCTAGGCTTCCTAGATATTTCGTTACAAGACAATTAAATCGAATTATACATTATACTATTATGTCCAGAAGTCTGACATTTTGTATATTTTTTGGAAGATTAAAAAGTGCAAAGAGTATATATCCGAAATTGTGGTGCATGCTGAAGCCCAAGCATTGCAGTACCAACAGAAGGTACACATCAAAATATAAGTTCTCATGTTTTATCTGCTATTCTGGGTACCATTGTATTAAAAGCAAGTTTGCTAAACAATATCCTTATTTGAATACCAGAAACTTTGTATCATCTGTTATTCTTACATTCCCATCTCTTGTCCTTCTTGGTTAGTACAAGTGCCTGGAGTCCATGTTCCATGAAGTGAAAACAGAAATGTCGAATTCAACGTCAGTGGTACCAGCATCAGATAAAAACGAGAAAAGCTCCGTAAGGACGAGAGGTTCGAGCTCACCATTCAGATGCATTTCAAATCTTGTTCAGCAGATGAATCAGGAGAAAGATCAAGAACTGTCCGTAGCAAGACTCCGTGTGGAAAAACTAGAAGCACTTGCAGCTAGCCGGCAAAAGGAGGTCTTTACCCTTTTAAACGTTTGGAGAGTACACATCAATATCATTTTCATATTATAGCTATAAGATGATACACAAAAAGAAAGAAACAAAAAATGAAAATGATGGTCAAAAAGAAAGAAACAGAAATATAATTTACAAAATATGATCTTATAGCTTAATTATTGGCTAAATCTTAAGAGTCTACGTCTAGAATGTTGTTTAATAAATTTTCATCATAATTCTTCTCAACCTAAAACCAAAATTTACACGACTTATTCAGTGTTTTTAATAATGTTTATTATTTGGTTCACGAACTAGCATTTTTTTTTTTCCTACGCAAATTTTTTAAAACTTAGCCAATAATTAAGCTGTAGGCCAGGTATAAGGTATAGGAATAACGGAACTACTTCATATAAATTTTGGAACAGTGGTACGAAGAATTAGCTCAGCAATTACTCAGTACATAGTGGTCTAAATTTTATATTGGATCAGGTATTCATGCTGCAAACAAGGCTGGCCGCTACGGAAAACATGACACACGATGTCATTCGGGACCTTCTTGGTGTAAAATTGGACATTACCGACTATGCAGTAAGTTTCAGATTCATTTATAATTATGTGAGTTGACCGGTTGCGATTTCTTATTGCCTTGCGTTTTTGCTTCTGGTATGTTATAGAATTTGATAGACGAAAACCAAATTGTGAAATTAGTGGAGGAGGCTCAGCATCATAGAGAAGAGTTCTTTGCAAAGGTACCTAGAGCCAAAATCATGGTATATAGTATAATTTATCATGTGCTTGTCTTAATTACCATCTCTTTCTCATCAGGAAAAAGAGAACCTCGATCTAAGACTGCAGATAAATGATCTCATTGAAGAAAGAGAGAGGTTAGCATACCTCGGAAACCACGTCTTACTAATCTGCTTTCCGTGTGTGATTAGACGTTCTAATTAAATGTTTTCAATTTGGAATAGGTCATTTAAACTATTTAGATTATTCAAAACTGCAAAAGGTTAAAAAACTTTCGTTTCCATAATTCCATTATTCTCACTACACATGATTTGTGACTCAGCTGCATATCGGAACTGAAAACCAAAGAGGCAGATATACTTGCCACTCAGATAGCAATGCAGCAACTGCAAGAACGAGATCAGTTGCTTTGTGCACAAAATGAAATGTTGAAGGTATGGCAGAACACATAATTGTGATCTGAGTTTCCCCATAAGAATGAAAAATCATATTCTAATGGTTTCTTGTAGATGGACAAGACCAATCTCTTGAGGAAGGTTGCAGAATTGGATGACACGGTGAAAACACTAATTGGGACACGAAATACCCAACCTGCTCCACTGTCATCAAAGACAAAGGCATGTCTACTTATCCTTCCGTTTTTTGGTAGGGTCTAGTCTCTACTTACCACTTAATAACGAAACCTTTTCTATGTGCCATTCATTTGTTGATTACAGGACAAGGGCGCTTTAAATACGGGTAACGTTGGATTCAGTAGAAGATTGTCTCAACCCGAACGACGTCTTTCTCGTCTTAATGAGGAACCTGCTCGTTTCCGTAAATTTGCTGGTAATAATTCACAAGGCTAACTAAACTGTACAGATTCTCTTCACACGCACAAGGGAGGTGAAATTGTAAATATGATTAGAGATGGGTATCTACAAGTACCTATCATTAGTTTTCTCCTTTATGTTATCTCTCACCTTGGGGGAAAATCAAACTATTATTTGATTTCTACATGTTCAAGTTTTCAGTTGACACGTTCCAAGTTGTCATCTTGAATTTTGAACAATTGTGCTTCTCGGCTTGTGAGTGTGCCCCTATTTCCTTGGGATACAGTAATAACCAATTAATTCCAATTAATTGCCCCTTTCTCATTTAGTGTTTCGTGTAAAGTAAACCTTGTAACTAGACCTTTTCTCTCAAAATCGGGAGAGAAAAAAATCCATTTATCTTATATCTTTTGTTCATCTTCAAATAAATTTATCTATTATAAAAACATAAAAGAATAATTTTGATCAAATTTATTCATTTAGTTTTATAAATAATTAATTATCTATTTATTGTTTCTTAAAATTCAATAGAATCTCCTATTTGAATACCTAATGGATAAAAAATTCAATCAGTTTTTTTCACAGTAAATCTTTTTTAAATTAATCTTTTCAAGAAGTTTACAAAAGTAAAATTTTGAAATTGTTTTACAAAATGTATTTTTGAAAGTTTCTTAAAATATAATTTCAAAAATTTTATTTCAACTTTTTTAAAAATAGTACTTTTATGGATGGGGTATTTTATGAAAATTTTGTTAATGAATGAAATGAACCAGTAGATATTTTAATTTAATTTATCATAATCTAAAATAAAACTTATTCAATTTATCCTGTTTGTCACCCTAGGTAAATTTAAAACTCATGTAGTGTATGAATATTTATGGTAAAGAAAAAGGGAAAAAAGGAAGTATGATCGATTGATTCAATCGGCTGTAATATAAATTTAGAGTCACTGATCCGATTGATTCAATCGTTTGAGGGTAATTAAATGTCTGTTCAACCCTTTAACAAACAGAAATGGTTTTTTTCGTTTGGATCACTGATCCAAACAACCTAAAACTTTAGTACAGCAAAATATGATATAAGTAAATGAAGAAACGATTAAAATTAGTATAGAACAAGTTGCATATCATAAACAAAATATAAATAAATTAAGTATAAATAGCGAACGTCCTCATATCCTACAAATCTGTACAATATACTAATATCAACTAACAGATATATACATTCCCCCTTCCTTTTTCTGAATTTTCTTCTACCTTTCAGACTATCTGAACTTCCATATAAACTAGAAACTATGTTAGATGTTATTTACATAAAAAGTATACTTTGTTAGTTTTTATTATAAACAATAAGTGCTATCAGTATTGCTCTTTGCTTCCTTCAGAGTCTAATCGACATGCTGTGATTGACTGTTTCCGTCATCATTAATCTGTTCAACAGTATGCCAAAACAAGCAGCAAAAAGAAAGTAGCCGATTAGCTTTTTGTTTTCAATCAACAAGAACTGATTATATCTTTCTGAATCAATTCATCAAAACTGGATGAACCACTCACTACTTCATAGGACTGAAAAAGTTCGAAAGTCACCTGCACCACAATGGCATAAAAAAATGGTCCAGCAAAAGGAAATAAATAGTGACTACCTTAAACATTTGATATTTCATGATGAGCCTCCTATACTGATCCCTTGCCTCTGGGTTACGAACCATGGACCTGACTCTATGGAGAGCTTTCTTTACATCATCTGATTTCTGTTTCCTCCCAATGCTAAGAAAGTCATACTCATCAATGCCATCTGGCTGCCCAACCCGGAACCCACGCAGACCAGCTCCTTTCCGTCTCCAACGAAGAATTGCCTTTTCCACAATGCTAACGGACCACACAACTTTTTTATATTGCTTACGAACTTGGTGTCCTCTAATATGACCCTATATAGAAGAATATTGTTAAATGAAGATGTAATGCTGTCTTCATCACATATAAAATAAATTCAGAAACAGAATGCCAAACTAAATATATTAAAAACTGGCATATTGACGCATAGGATGCATATACAGTAATAATGCATACTGCATTAACCCAGTAAATGATAAAGAGTATAAGCATCAATCAATTTAGCCCCTAACTTTATAAAACCATCACTTAATTTTGTCGATAGTGGAGAAGGACCATGGATTAAAATGAAGATTTCTTAAAGCCAAGGACTAAAGGAACAGACACTTACAATCTCGGGGTCCAGAATGGAGGTTTATTCAAATAGAAAATGCCAAATAAAATAACAATAAGTTGCACCTAAAGAAAAGCTCCAGTCACCATATAAAATAACAATAAAGATAGCAGTTCAAAAGAATGAAACCAAAATTATTTTAGGGTGAAACATGACAAGCAGATTGCAAAACTTGTCATGAAAATCATCTAGAAGTATGGGATGATCATGGAATGATGGTAGTAGAATACACTGTAAGCACACCAGTACCTGGATTTTTACAATGCGGTTGCGTATCTTCAAAAAATCCTTTCTTCCTTTCCATCCACGGTATCTCTTTTGAATCTTTAAAGCTGCAAAATGTAAATAATCCTCAAAGTGGCCCGTCTTCTGTACCTTGCTCAAAGAATCAACAACTATGTCAAGTACTGTGTCTGAAATATCACTGCTACTTTTGGCTAATTGTCTCTGACAGAATGACCTTGCTCTAAAGGCTGCTAGGATTGAAGCAGCTGCATGAGCTGATTTTCGAAACACAGCAAGAGACTCTTTGAGATAATGTTGCTCATCCATTGTCAAATTAGAAGAGTCATCTTCAGCAGACTGAAAAACACTGTCAGCTGCTACGGTTGTGGCAATTTTGCCAGTCTCATGTTCCTTGATAGTCAATATAGATATTTGATTAGTCAGATCTGTCTCAGCCAAATACCCAGCAATGCCTTTATGTCCTCTACTTGAAGCTAAATCAGCTGCTGTTTGCCCTAGAGGATATGCTGATGTCGGATCCTCAACAGCACCTGGGGCTGCTCCTAATTTGACTAGCACAATAACAGTTTCTTCTCTGGAGAGAAGGAAACAGATTAAAGAGTAAGAATGGGTACATTGTTATATAAATGACAGTATATATTCCATAAATAGTGTGCTGATAATGAGAGAAAGAGACAGAGAGAACGTAAAGAATGGCACAAAGACAGTATATAATGAGAATCATCCCCAACAACAAGAACCTAGGCATACAAATTTCCAGTATGGATGAAAAAAAATTCAAGTTTTGAAAAACAAAATTCATACAATATATAATATAGAATAATAGAGAATATAATTTTATTCCTCCCCTGAGAAAATCAAGCTGAATGATACAGGATCTACAATATCAATTTTAGTTGAAGATAAAAGCCCCAATAATACCAGATACAAGCAGAGAAAGTTCTTAACATGAATAGTTTCTGACCTCCCAAAATACGATGCCCAGTGAAGTCCTGTTCTTCCACGATTGTCTCTGAAGTTAGGATTGATACCAGCAGCAACTAATGGGGACATAGCCCACACATAACCAAGTGCAGCCGCCAAATGTATTACTCCTTGGCCCTCTTCATCCAACACGTGTGATCCTTTTCCTCCTTCATGAACCTTGTATATCAACCACCCATAAAGCTTGTCTCTCATTAATCTCTGAAATAATACATCTCTAGGGTTCATATGATCAATTCCATCAATCTGGAAAGTTTCTTCAAATACTCCACTATCATCTATGATGGAATACATTATACCCTTGAGTTTACATTTTTCACATTCAGTAACAGAGCACTTCAACCACTTATTGTCAGGCCCCAAGTCTACTAGCTTAAGAAGTCTCAATTGAAGTCGTACCTCCACTTCTGGTGAGATTTTAATACCTAAAGGACCTAAAAATTTGGTTGGATGTTCATCAAATTGAAATTCCCTGACCTCACTGCAGGCTAACCTATTACTGCAGGTAACATAGAATGGTACACGACCAGGTGAATGCAAAGGAGTCTGACACCGTATCACATTATCAGCTAAAACTTCAGCAGAAACCTCAATTTCACCAAACATACAACCCCATTTGGTTTCATTAGAGAGCTTTTTACTCCCCAGAAATGTGCCAACTATTAAAACCTTTTCACAGAAGGAAAGAATAAATAAATCAAAACCACATTTTATATGGCAAATTTATGAATATACAATTACATAAAATTTCAGGCATGTGCATGAAAAGGCACACACCTTTGTTCTAACCCCAGTATATGCCCAATCTGGAGAAAAGTCATGGATACTAAATAGTTGCTCTTGGGAAAGAGAAGGGCCTAATGAATCCATATCCAACTGCATGTGTCGTAAACTAGATACTTCCTTATCCTCATTATGAGCATCAAGTGAACTCCAATAATTACCAGAATCAGAAGCCATCAAGGAATTATCACAGTCTCCACCAATCTCTTTATCCATCCACCTTCCAAAACTGTCAAGTTTCTTCATTTGCCCAGATTCAACTTGTTCTGATTCATTGTCTGAATCACCATCTTTAAGTTTCTGTTCAACTAGGGTTTTGGTAGTTGCAACAACTGGATGATCATTATGATCATATACTTGAGCATGGAATGTATCTAGACCATGCTTGTTTTGCACCTGTCACAAATATAATTAAATTTGTTAAGAAAAATGTTACATTGGAGAAGAAGCATGAAATTAAACTACATAAAAGGAACAAGATTGCATTCGGAAAATCCTGAAGCGTACAGGATATCAGACAGCCATATCATGAAGTATGAAAGTCAGACACAGCATAGACCATGAGATTTTAAAATACATTATTATGTTGTTAACATGCATTTCAGCATTGACATAGGTAATGGTCACTTGGACTGTTTAGGTTTACTGTTTCAAACTCAGGAGCATCTGCCCAAACTTTGAGGCTATAAAAATAATGAGGCATGATAAAGGAAAGTAGAGATGTGTCAATTGAAGTTTAAAAGGTATTTGTAATCTAAATTACTACACCTGATTAACAGTCAGTAAATCTTCTTCAACAGGCTGGATGTACATGTCAGTGATGACCCTTTGTCTGAAAATTACACCATCTTGCATTCTGTTAACAGCATCTAACTTAGTATTGTTTAGCTTATGAACAGTGAAGTCAGCTTCTGAGCCTTCAACAGATCCTTCAACATGATGTTTTCCATCACGCATATAAATTGTATTTCTGCTAGAATTCTGAATTAAGGTCCAGGGAAACAAGACAGTACCAGGAGAACAGCCAGGGAAAGTAGATGACCATGTTGAAATCAAGGGGTTCCTCAACAACTCAGAAAACCCTAAATCATACAAATAAAATAAAATAAATCATATGTTAAAAATTCAAAAGAAAACTGCCATATGGCCAAACATAATAGCCCAAAATTGTACCATTTGAATGGACCAAAATAAACAAATACAGTTAAAGACATGAGAGTGAAGGAGGACCAAGACAATAGGCATTATCTTTGACAATAAAATCTCATTTGACTAATAACAATGATTGCATTCCAAGATGAATTAAAATAAATCAACATTTTTATAGGTGAAATTTACAATAGAAGGATAAAGTTAACACGTATTAACCTTGAAATATCAAGATGAAAATAATCCCTCAAATATAACAATGCAAGTAACTCCATAAAAAAAAATTATGAAAGATCAGTAACACATTAAACAATAAATTTAAAAATCATCATTACTTTTTCATAAAAGATAAAAATAATGGCAATAGGGATGTACTTGCAGTGAAATTAATTCACAAGAGAACTGATTACATACTTATTCCTAATCTATTTCAAATCATTCCTCATAATCTGAATGAAGCCTAGGTCTACAGTATTGTACAACTTACCAGCAACTTCACGTGTAAGCCGAGGTGCACTGTGAATTATGGAATTGCTGATAGGATGAGCATGAGAGGTGGCTTGAGGACCATCCTTTGAATCAATAAGCTCATACTCTGAAGAGTGTCCATCCTGATCAACTTTATTTGCACTTGATGTGAAAGATGTTTCAACTACAGATATTGGTGTGTGTATTTTGGTAGAGGAAAGCACTGAACTATTTTGAGAACTACCAACCAAGGTTACTGGAACTACAGGAGAATTTGAGATGCCGGAATTGCAGCCCTGCAAAGTGTAAATCATAAAAAGCATACAACATGAACAAAGCATTGCAAACTTGCAGAATTAAAATAATATCAGAAAGATCCATTAATAGGTCAATCATTAGTAAGACTTTTCAATTGGTCACAACCCACAAAAAGCGGCTCTGATCATTAAACACAAGCTTGGAAGAAGAATAATAGAAAGAAAAATAAAAAATAGTTGAGCCTAACACTAATAAAAATATACTGGATTCTTGTTACAATTGATACTTTGTATTTCAATACATATTTTTCATACTCATAATGTAGGTTTGCATCCATTTCGTTCAATTAGGATTAGATTTACCATACCATTATTACTTTTATTGTTTGAAACTCTTGATGAGTTTTCATTGTGTTTTTAGACTTTAAGGGGGTTTGGAACTAGGTAATCTAGCTTTGGAACTTGAAGGGTGAAGGTTTGAGGTGATTGAGAATGCAACGTATCAACAAACACAGCAGCATCATATCTTGATAGCTTTATATGATATAAAACAAAAAGTGAAAAAAAGAGAAGAACACATGCATACCTCTTTAATTTCACGATAATGCACAAGGACTACGTGCTCTAATTGCCTGCAAGCCAATACGATGTTGAAGTTGTTATAATTTTTTTATCAATGGTAAGACTGTAAAAAGGGTCAGAACTAGTAGAACAGCCCATAATTTTATGCAGACCTAAAAACAATTCCACTAAAATAAGGGTCACTTCTTACAGTAATCTTATTTCTCAGTTTTCAATTTTTTTATAATGTTGGATTTTCATCATCAACCCATGAAATATGGCATTTCTTTATTTAATTATTCAAATTGAGAAATTTTTGTATATCAGTATTTTAAAATTTCTGTTTTTTTAAAAAATAAACCCACCCTGTGGCTGGTCTGTTTAGATTGCTAGTCCACAAGGTTCAGGCCCCTTAAGAACCAAAAGAAAAAAAAAATGTATCAGAAAAACATTATTTTCAGTGTTTTATACAAATGAAAATTTTAGACTCAATCTATTATTGCTCAAGTTTTCAAATAAACTTACAGATTGACCACATGCATTAGCAATTATATTCTCTTAAAATAAAAAATCCAAGATAGGATCTAGCAAATCCTGAAATTAATAGGATGACAGAAACTCACTCGTCAAGCATCCAATAACTTCTTCGTTGGAAGTTTTCATAATCCTCACCATGGGCATAGTAACAATGCAAGACATCCACACTACCAGCCTACAGTTTAAATAGAGCTAAATAATTAGGCAATTCATGGGTTGAAAATAAAATAAAAGGGGGGAAACGGCATTGTAAATGTATACATTCATATATATATATATATATATATGCTAGTGCTTATGCAACCAGGGTTGTTTCCCGATGCATCACCATGGTCTTGTATGTAATAAGAATCTAAAGTAGATTAACTCCACGAGGCTATGCCAAATTTCCAACACAACAATTTGACCCGAGCAAGAGCTTCGATTAACATAACAATTCTAAAAAGTGAAACTTACAACTAAAAAAATGAACAGCACACCTTCAACTTTTCATGAGCTTCTCTTACGGTTTTTCCATCTTTTTTCTTCCTCCACTGATGACCATCCTTGCGAAAATAACGAAGTGCTTTTCGATCAAACAAGAATAGTGATCCAGCTGGAAAAAAGGAATGACAAATTAATGCCAAAATTAGCTTGTTACCTTATAAATCATTCACCAAGCCTCTAAAGCATGTTACTTTCCAAGTCGATGATTCAAGCCCCAAACCTGGTAAAATGTATTCCCTCCCCTTGTGTGTATAGCAAATACCAAAATCAAGAAGAGTATGAAGTTCAGGGGAAAATAGGAAATACCTGGAGGCCTAATAGGTGGATTTGGTGTTAACGTAAACTTCTTATAGTTGCGAAGTATCTCACATATTTCAACAGGTCGAAGCCAACGATGTTCTGCTTCTTGCAATATCTCTTGAAGCTCTATTACATAGCAGGAAACATTCAATGGGTATTGTATAAGACAAGGGAAAAAGAAAACCCAAACTCAAATACATCACTCTAATTGAATGATAAACTCATACGTATATATTCAATGAAGGCAACAACGGAACTAAAGCTTAAATAATTATATGATACTGCAAAGACAATGGATGAATTTAATTCAATTGGCACATTAATCAGTGTCCTGGATGAAAGTACAAACTACAAACCTCCCAATTGTTATCAGTGCTCCAATCCAAGTTAAGCATACAAACACGATGATTGAAAGAGAAAACGATTTCCATTTGATCAGGAATAGTGAATCGAAAGTAACACATGTAAGTTGCATAGAGAATGAAAATTAAGGCAATCAGGGGCATGCATGCATGCATGCAGAAAAACTGAAACTAAGAAAATGTAAATTGAAAAATGGCACAAGCTTGATTATGATGACAATGAGAAACAAGAACCGAAATTGAAACACGCTTGTTACGATAAAGAAGGGAAATCTAACCTAATTGTGAGTTGGGAATGTGTTGTGCGGTCTCAGCCATGCCAAAGAAATAATCTCCCACACATGGAATTCAAAAAGCGAATGCAGAGAACTGAAATGAATTGAATGAAAGCGATGAATAAAAGGTCAAAGAGGGAAATGAAAGGGAGTTGAAGAAGGGGAAGAGTGGTGGAAGTGAAGAAAGAATGAAAAGAAAAGAGAAGAGAGAGGGAGGTATAACGGTGGCGCGTGACAGGCACTTAAGAAAAGAGAGTGTTGAAGTCAAAGCCCCCAAATAGCGTTCACACATTCCGACGTGGCGTTTGTTACTTACGAAGTAAGCCAAAGCTTGTCTACGATAATACTACGCGCCTTCCTCGTTTTGTGTTGTGGTCTCCTAGAGGTATCTATTACACACTCACGCAACCTTTCTAGTATGCTTATTTTTTACTAATTATATCTATTTTTATACTAAATGTTGCAAGTTGAGTAAAGTTATTAAAATGATTCTTTGATGGACTTTTTCTTTAATAGAAAAATAATTTATGTATTATAATAAAATATTAAGTTTAATACAATTTGCTTTAAAGAAAATCTAATTACCGTCTAATGAAATATATTCATTTTTATTAAGACAAATATTATCATCAGAAAAATTATTAAAAAGAAGAAAAAAAAGAAAAAATATTTATTTATTAAATAGATATTAAGTAAATTTTTGAATTATTTCTAAGAAAATTCTTATAATTACAATTATCACGTAATTTTGTTATAGAGGTACAAAATTTATCTTCACATTTCAAATGACATGCAATTGAACTGATTGTCCTAGATGCCCCCAAGACAATGAAACAAACTTACACTCAACACTCTTCACTGAACATAATCTTGATATTGCAGGTCACAGTGTTCAAGATCGCAAGTTCGCCCCTTCTTTCACTTCATTAGTGCTCCTACCAGACACTGCTAGCACAGTTTTCTCTAAAGGATATTCATTCTCAGCTGTTTTACTTTTGTCCTATTCTCACCTGAAAAGAAATTGTTGATAAACGCATCTTAAGGTTGGGAAAAGTTTAACTTTCTTGAAATAATTGATCCTATTACATTTGCCAAATTACTCGAATATCTACATGTACGATGATGTTTCAAGCACAGAATAATCTCCTCTTTTTTCCACCCTTTCCAGATTTCTTGGAAGGTCCTGCAGGTTCTTGCTTCTTAGTCCTTCCATGATGTCTAGGTTTCCATGATAGCTAGGGTATCAGTATTTAACACTATGCAACAGTAAATCTTGATGACTATTGACTCTGATGCTAATATCAGTGTCCAAATCACCAGGTCATTGCCGAAGTTACCATGCATGATAAACACAACTATATCTTTACATTCAAAACCTGTCAAACTTTTTTCTCTGCCAAGTCATAAATGTGAAGTGAAAAGGTATCTTCCCATTGATAACATCTACAGTTGATTTAAATTCACTTAAACAAGGCAAACTCGCCTAATATATAATCAGGCTTATATCTCTCTGTTAAGTTTATGGTATTGTAAATTGGTAAATTAATCAGGCTTATATGGTAATTAAACTTTATCTTGCGTCACCTAACACAACACTTGTATTTGACAAGAGTAAAGTGGCTTGCAAATGGGATCTCAATAGTTTATTTATGTTTTGGTGGCATAGCACTTTAAGGCTTAGGATAATACCTTTAGATTTTTTTTTTCACATATTTATTAGTTAAATGTATTAGGATTATTATTTAATTTGTCAAAATTATAAAATAGTTTATTTAATATTAATTTTATGATTAAGGATATAATTGTCATAAAAAATTAATTATGTAAATAGTAAAAAATACTCTATTTTTTTTATTTTTGATATAGGGTTTTCTATTTTTCAAGTCATCCCCATCAGACGAAAAAAATACAGAAGAAAAACATACATCTCTCTTCTTTTAGAAGACCACACACCCATGGTCAAATTATTGTTTCACTCTCTCAATAACAACTAATAATCATACTCACGATCATAGGGCCAATACAAGTACGTATCCTTATTTCATCACGAATAAAATATATGTTTCTAAGATTATTTAGTAATTATATTATATTTTTTTATTTATTTAAATAAATATAATTATTGATTATAAAGAAAATTTCTATTATTTATTCTATATCTCTTTATTATTAGTTTATCATGACTCTGTAAATCTCATTAATTCTTGCCCTAGAGAAGAGACACCTCATCATTATTAGGTACGTAGGTACTATGTTGAAATTGTTATATGATGTCACAACCAAGTGTTTTGGATCTTTGGACTCTAGAACTCTTGTAAATATGCAAAAGCCGGGTCAAAATTGGAAGCTCCAATTTCTCTGACACACTTGTTTGTCATTTTCTTTCTGTAGTTATTTTGGTGTTTGGAAAACCAACATCTAGAGACTGTAATAAAACTTCTTAAATATTAAGAGAGTGGAAAATATTTTAAGTTACTTGAAGTAAAACAAACTTGATTTTTTAATTAATTTTTGTGGTGTGAAGAAGCATTATCACAAGTTGAAAGAGTGAAGGTATAAAAGGGAGTCTGTAGTATATATAGATAGGGAAGTCTATAAGCACAAAAGAGAATAATAAAAGAGAAAGGAAAGAAAAAAGCAAAGATAAATATCTCATTTTAAATAAATCAAAAAAACAAAAAACAAAAAGTAAAAATGAACAATTAGCAGGAGTCATCCTTAATATTGGACAGCCCAACCCACTAACCCAGATTCCATCAAGACCAAGATCCAAAAAGCCCACGAAAGTATTAGCTGGCAAACATTATAATATCCAATTGAGATTATGAAAGATATATCTGAAAAGAGCCAGAAATGCTATCAAAATATGGTGATGTGTCTGTGAAGGTAGAAACTGTGAAAGATGACTAATGCAATAGCACAGTTTTCTGAGAAACTGAGTACCATTGCATGAAACTTGTAACACATGCATATTCAATAGAAAACCAATGAAGTAGACAAGGTTAACCTGGGAATAATTTCACCATATTCTGAGTTGCATAAACCCTCTTATATGAAAAGAAAAATTGTTTCTTCCACTCAAGTGGAAACAAGAGCAACAATGTGAGATAACTTGGTTCGTTATAGTTGCAATTAGTGATTGGAAAATGTGTCACTTTTTGTCGTTTTTTCTGGATCCAAAAAGACAAAATCTGTACACATTTTGTACCACAGAAAAAGACATTTGATTCTTAAAGATATAATTTCATATACAATTTGAAGCAAAGAATATCCCTATGCTTGAAGTCAATCCTTTCAAACAAATAATATACTATAGGTAAATTCTTAAAAAGTTCATAGAGAACCTTTTTGCTTTCTAGTCATGCTAAAAGTCTAGAATATATGCCTACTTCCTAGAGCTAACAACAACTTTCTTCAAGCAAAGGATAATGGATCACAAACAATGTATATAACATAGACTTCAAACAGTTCTCACTTCTGAACACATTGCCATAGTTTATATCTAATTATGGGTAGTCAAGATGGTTTGTGCCCTTTCCTTCTTTTCTGTGTAACATCTTATACAATGTTTCTTTTCATGTTCTTCTGCATAATTGTTTAGATATCTATACATGCAAATGCAAAGTTGACAAACTCTGTCAGCAATGAGTCTATTTGGGCAGGGATGAGTTTTGGATTTGACTTTCTAATTACAGAATACATCTTGGTGTTTTTTTTTTACATTTTATAAAATACCTCGTTCATCTTTTTTTTTAGAATGAATATTTTGAAATGTTGACCAAAATTTTCACAGAATATGCCTTCCTAAATAAAAAAGGTTGACCAAAATTTTTGTAAGTGACAGAAAGTTAGGCCTTATATTTTGCTTGTAACCTGTTCTTGTATTATTTTAGTCTAGTTATTGAAATGTCTTTCATTGTGCACACAATTTCGTGAATGACTAAACCAACAAATTTTAATAGGGTTCGAATGGGAAAACAAATGATAATTGAAGAAAAATATGATGAGATCATTAAAATTAACTCGCAACAATCATATACAGGAGGAAATTAAGAATCTGGTTTTTATTTTCTTTTTGCTTGTTTTATGTCATTCCCCAGCAAATAACAATGCAGCCACTCCACGATCTATAGTAGATTCTCCACCAGCTCATTACGTATTGAAAATACAGTCATTTTCATTCCTTTTGAAGAATTCTATTGAGAGATACGAATCAGGGAATTTTGAAGCTGGAGGCTACAAATGGTACACATTTACATGTTCCAGTTGAAAATAATCTTAGTGAAATGATGAATCTAGATAATAGTTTTAGCCTAATGACTACGTTATACATGTAAGTGCTTACAATTACATCTCGTAGGAAGTTAATTCTGTACCCTGGTGGAAACAAGAGCAAGAATGTCAAGGACCATATTTCACTCTACTTGGCTTTGGATGACACAAGTTCACTTCATCATGGTTGGGAAATCTATGTCAATTTTCGATTCTTTTTGTATGATCAGAACAACGACAATTACCTAGTTGTCCAGGGTATCCATTTTAACTTTCTTACCATTTCTTTGAATACATTTGCTTACTAATTAGAAATTACTGATAAATTGAGTTTTTTCCATATGAGAACCACAAGTTGAGTTTAATTTATATGAGAAGTTCTCTTAAATTTATTTTATGAAGAAATTTATGCATGAGATGGAAAAGTAGTTCTAAGATTGTTCAGTTTTTTACCTGCAAATCAAATCAAGGTTCTCTAACCAATTTTGGTATACTGCATTCAATAGATACTGTGGGAAAGGAAAGGAGATTTCACAAAATGAAGACTGAATGGGGAATTGATCAATTTATTCCTCTCAGAGATTTCAATCTTGTCTCCAAAGGTTATCTGGTGGATGACACGTGTGCTTTTGGAGCAGAAGTCTTTGTTTGCAAAGAAAGAAACAGAGGCAAAGGAGAAAGTTTGGTGATGATGAAGGATGTTCCTGCAATCAAGCACCTCTACGAGTTTGACAGCCTCTCAAAGTTGGATTCAGAATGTTGTGATTCAAAACCATTCAATGCTGGAAACTACATGTGGTAAGATTAGCAACTCTGCTGTTTCTAAACTTGACGAATGAACTCCAATGTGGTTCTCCAGTTTTGTTTTGTTTTTTCTGAATTTGTAAGATAATTTAGGTGAAGTACATATATAGTTTCAAGTTTGTCAACTATAATTTGAATGGGTTTTATTTTACAATAAACAATTCTCCATTTTGCTTCTATTTCAACCGAGGTTTAAGGCAAATTGAGACAAAACTTAGTTTATTGTCAAATTCAGCTGAAAATTAAACAAGAAAATTTTCAGTTTTATTTTTTGAAAGAGACTTAAACCAAACATGGTCCTAGTTGACAGAAAGGATCTTTGCTTCCCAAGTATCCTAACTTGAAGTTTTGCTTTGAAATTGACAGCAAATGTAAGGCATTTTAACAATTTCCAAATTTGTCATTATTATTTATTTATTTTGGACAGGAAGATAAAACTATATCCCAAGGGAAAAGGTGCTGAATTGGGCAATCATCTTTCTCTGTGCCTAGCCTTAGCTGACCCATCAACCCTTTCTCCTGGTTCCAAAATATTTGCACAGATAACACTACGCATACTTGACCAAAAGCAAGCCAAGCATCACTTTGGAAAAGGTATAATTTGATCACTTTTATTGAGTGCAATTCCTCAAGGGAGGTACTAATGATACAAAATGATAGTTGAATCGATAATTAACATTAAGGGTAACATTCTTCACAAAGTCTAAGCAAACAGAAGCATCTATTTGATCAGTTCAATAACTAACAGTCTCTCTTCCTTGCAGCTAACTACTGGTTTAGTGCCTCAAGCCATGAAAATGGTGCAGCCAGATTTATGCCTATCAATAATTTCACCAATCAAAACTCCGGTTATCAGGTGAAGGATAGTTGCTTGGTAGAGGCAGAGGTTATAATTCTTGGAGTGGTTGATGCATTTTCCTAAAATTGTTTAAGGTGTGTTATTCATGTGTGTAACTCATTTGGCCAAGACTCAAGTTGTTCCCAGAATTAATGAAAATCCAATCCAATCCAATCCCATGAGTTTTATATATAAATTCTGTGTACATGTATATTCTAAATCGACATTGGCATCACATGTCTACTACTTCTAATTAATCTTTAACTTAAACATTTTATTAAGGTACAACAGATCACGATCTACACGAGAGAGTAGATATGGATATGCTTAGAAAATGGAGAAAGTAGAAAACATAAAATAGTCAGCACTGAAAAGAATGATTTATCTTCATATGATTAAAAAATTGACAATGGAACTATACAGGAAAAGCACTACATAACCAACAACATCCTTCACCTACCAACATATAATCTGCAGATTAATCCAAATCAGAGTTTTTGGCAGAACATGTGTATTGTTTAGGAAAATGTAAAGTAGACCATAACCATACTTCTTCTTGTCCAATTCAGCGAGGTCTGTTCTTGAAATTTTCCCAATGATGATCTGCAACACGTAACAATAATGCATAAAAACAAATAGTAACGAGAAATAGCTCAAGAGTTCATGTAAAAAGTTTATAGATGCATAGGTTTCTTTCAAACATTCAGCATAGAAAGTTCAAAAGTCAAGCATTTGAGGGCTTCAGTTTTCAAAATGGAATTAAAATAAAAACTGAAATTAATCTAAACCAAGAACCAAAAGTCCTATGGCTGCTAGATTTGATTACGATGTTTTCCAACTCCTTTCGTGGTTTTTATCTGCTCGCAATCAAAATCAACCAACAACCATGCAATGCCAATGTTAAATAATAATGTTTTTTTTTTCTTTTATATTTGAAACCATATATAGGTGCCAATTTAATTCTTAAATATATTAAATATAAGATATTTGACATTAAATTATATTTTTTAACAATTATTTTGACGTTAAGTATAAAAGGTTAAAGGACCAATTTGCATTTTTTTTATTTAGTGATTAAATTAACATTTTCGTTGTTTTATGACTAAATTATCACTTATATCTATTTACCCTAATACTATTATATATTTGACATTCAAAAGGAAATGTGTGAAAATTCAATGGACGTGGAAAAACAAACAAAAAGGGACAGAAATAGTTTAATTATTGCTTTGTTTCGCAATATGTTCTAAGGTCAATAGACAAGATTTTTTTTATTACATTATTGAAGCAAAATATCCATAATTTTTGTGAATAATTAATTTTTCTGATATATTTGATTGATATTTTTAATTAAAATTATTTTTATAATATATATACTTTTATTTGTAAAACTTAAACTACAAATCTTTCTTAAAATATCTTAAATCAATTTCAACTGACTACAACATATAGATATCAAAATATATATGTTTGTTACCAACCATAAAATTCTCAACTCATTCAACACACAAAAAAAATATAATTATAAACTCAATCATGCAGACATTTTTAATTAATTATAAATTATATTTATATATTTTTAAAATAATTATTATAAAGTCAATAATTTAATTATACATAATAAATTTTTTGTTCAATAAAATATTTATCGTTTTAGAACTATGAAAATGTTCAACAATGACTTAAATATATTTTATTTTTTTATAAAACGAGTGATTTGCTCTTCAATATTTATTTTGAGTAGTTTAAAAAAAAAAGATTTTTTTTTAAAAGAATCACATGGGATTGAAAATATATCACATACAACAATAAACAAAGAAAGAGACTTTGAACCAAATACACTCCAAATATTAACAAGTGAAAAAAAAAAACATTAAATCTAAAAAAATTATAAAATTTAAATGAAAAATCACTAATTTTATATTTAAATTAGATACAAATATTTTAATAAATAAGAAATTATTAAAAATGTTTGAAAAGGATATAAAATTTTTCTTCTTTAGCACGTGTCCTCTACTTTTGAATTTTTGTACGTAAATGTTTCACTTTTATGTGAGACGTGGCTGAAATGGAATGGTCTTCCTTTATCATTTCATTCTCATGCAATCAAAAACGATTATTTTTTGTCAAAACAAACAAAAACGTCAAGAGATTTTATCAATATATTTTATATTATTCTAATTATTTTAATAATTATTATATGAATTTAACGTTTTCATTGTGTTGATTTAAAAAGATGTGACATCACCACCACACACTTCAACTAAATAATAGTCAGAATTGGTGGCAATTTTATATTTAATTATAAGCCTTTTAAAACTTTCTACGTAAGTTCGGTAATTTGTAACATTATAGGATTTTTTTCATTTATTTTTAAAAATATGAGGACGAAAATAATCTATTTTTTATATACTTTTACTTTTTTATTTTATTTTTCACTTTGTTATTATTTAAATAAAATTATATTTTAACATTTTTAATTATTCAACATGTTTATAAAGATACCATTTTAAAGGATTATATTTTTAAGAGATTATCAAAACGAATTTATCTTTTGAAACATATATTCTATAAACACAAGCATACTTTATTAAAAAAAGAAAACTTAATTACTATATATATTAAGTGTTTTGGAACTTCACGTATTTCCCAATATATACTATACTCCAATTTACCAGTCAGTTTATTATTATTTAATTTCAATGGTCCACGAAATGAAAATATACAACATAAAAATAAAAATAAATTGGTGCCTCTGTTTTTTAACAATTAAATTAGATTATCTCTTGTTCAAAGAAAAAGTACTGATAGATTTTAACTAAATATTGTCTTTATTTATTTTAGTTTATTTTTATTTTTATGGTTAAATTTAATAATGAATATAATAAATAGTTAGGATGTTTTAAATAATATTATCTGTTTATTATGATGAGGAGAAGATCCAAATATGCTCAACTAATTAAATTAAGAGTTTTTTTACCAGTGTTATAATTACTGAAGAAATTAATAAATAAATAAAATGTTTAAAGAAAAAATCACAGTTCGATTTATGATAGAATATTTTCAATTGTCGATAGATTGTGAGTAAAATGAAAAATACAAAAAATATTATAACAAATAGTCAATGGTTCTGTCAAAAAATAAATTGTCAATGGTCAAACATTTATATAAAAAAATTCATAAAATTAGGAAAATATTATATTACATTACTTTGATCGTATGAAAAATTATATCATATTCATATCTAATTTGATTAGGTTTTTCTCTAAAACATTATATTAATTCATAAGTCATCTAAATGTGTCACGTGATGATGTAATGCGTGTTGGTGTTGTGAATCATGCATTTGTTAGAGATCACACGAAATAAAAAACTTTTTTTTTTAATATTTTTAATAGTTTTTAATTTCTTTATTTTTATAATATCTAAATGTATTCTATATATAATCAATTTTAAGACAAATAGTTATGAACCATGTAAAACATTTTGTATGGGTGGTGTAAGAAATTAGAAGTTGATTTAGAGAATTGTTATAAATAATCATATAACTTAAAATTTAAAAGTATATTTAAATATGTGTTACCAATATTTTTTAAAGTTAGAATATTAAAAATATTGATATTGTAAAAAATAAAAATATTTATTTATTTTGTAAGAAAAGTTTGATGGTAGCATGTTGCAAGACATGAAAAACATTTATAGAAATATCTATGCATTGACCAGTGCTAACCATATATAAGACATGAATCCTTTGACTAATTGTTTTGTTTAGAAAAGCATTGATCATTTAATATATTTAATTAAAAAAGCATTTAATATCACTAATTGTAGAATCTTGGGTAGGATTAGGCACTGGAGTGAGAGAATGAGAGTCAAAACCAGAAAGACAGATGAAAAGGCATGAAATTTAAGTCAAAATCAGGTTTAATTTGGCCAACCCCCAAGGGTGGGGTTGGTAGAAGTGCCACTTTCCACATTCATCTCAAGTATAAATTTAATAAAAAATAATTACTATTAATCAAATTATTTTTCATTAATTAATATTAAATCAAATTGTTTTTCATTAATTAATCTTATTACTTACTATTTATTTTATGATTGAAAAACATAAATACACATCATATCATGTAAAGATGAAGACAGTAGTAGAACGGTTGAGATTCATTTGACCTCCAATTTGAGCCGTTGATTGAAAGCAGAGCAGAGACAGAAGCAAAGGAATGAACCTAACCCACAATCTAATCTTGTTACTTAGGGGCATTTCCGTCATTAAGCCACCCTGCAACCCCTTTTCTCTATAAATGCCAAGCAATGCTCACCGTTTCAACTCGCAGCGCTTGACTTCAGATCAAGGCCACCTCGTAACCCTCGTTCTTACCTCCCTCTCTCTCTCTCTCTGCTCCTCTACCTTTCAAGGTACACTCTTCTTTCCCTCTGTCCCAACCTTCTCCTGCTTTAACATTATTGTCATTTAGTAGATACCCCGCTTCAATTTCGGATCTTGCACTTCTTCGTTGCTTTTCTTGGATTTTGCTCATCTGGGTCGATCTAGGATTTATGTATATACCCAGACGGGTTTAGATGATTATGAACCCTACTTTGTTTCTTTACTTGCTGTGGAAACGCGCTAGCCTTTCAGATCTAGTCCAAATCGTGTAGTAATGGCCCTCCTTTCATGGGGGCTAGGAAAAAAATTCACTTTTTGGGGGATTTCGAGTTTTCAATTAAACCTTGACCTTGTCCTTGTCCTCAGATGTGGTTTTGTGATTGAGGGTTTTAGCGAATTTTGTAATTGTACTTGTTTGTTTGTTTGTAATACGAGGAATCGATTTAATCTGATTAGGTCACTAAATATGGGAATCTTTGGTAATAGGGATTCAGACTTTGAGGAGGGAGTTAGTCCCTTCTCTTGAATCCAACTCGCTTGTGTTTATTATTAAAAAAATGACACTTTTGTTTTGAATTTTTTTTCACCTTTCTGTCCGTCTGAATTTGATGCGTGTGCATAACTCCATTTTGTGAATTTCTTTCCTCTAAGGTACTGATTCCATCTTTTGTTTGTGTGTGCAGTTTTAAAGTTAAAAGATGGCAGAGACATTTCTGTTTACCTCCGAGTCCGTGAACGAGGGACACCCTGACAAGCTCTGCGACCAAATCTCAGATGCTGTTCTTGACGCTTGCCTTGAGCAGGATCCAGACAGCAAGGTTGCCTGTGAGACATGCACCAAGACCAACTTGGTCATGGTCTTCGGAGAAATCACCACCAAGGCCAACGTTGACTACGAGAAGATCGTACGTGACACCTGCAGGAACATCGGCTTCATCTCAGACGATGTGGGACTTGACGCCGACAACTGCAAGGTCCTTGTAAACATTGAGCAGCAGAGCCCTGATATTGCCCAGGGTGTGCATGGCCACCTCACCAAAAGACCTGAAGAAATCGGTGCTGGTGACCAGGGTCACATGTTTGGCTATGCCACCGATGAGACCCCAGAATTGATGCCATTGAGTCACGTTCTTGCAACAAAACTCGGTGCTCGTCTCACTGAGGTTCGCAAGAACGGTACCTGCCCATGGCTGAGGCCTGATGGGAAGACCCAAGTGACTGTTGAGTATTACAATGACAATGGTGCCAGGGTTCCAGTTCGTGTCCACACCGTGCTAATCTCCACACAACACGACGAGACTGTCACCAACGATGAAATCGCTGCTGACCTCAAGGAGCACGTGATCAAGCCAGTGATCCCCGAGAAGTACCTCGATGAGAAGACCATTTTCCACTTGAATCCCTCTGGCCGTTTTGTCATTGGAGGTCCTCATGGTGATGCTGGTCTTACTGGCAGGAAAATCATCATTGACACCTATGGAGGATGGGGTGCTCATGGTGGTGGTGCCTTCTCTGGGAAGGATCCTACCAAGGTTGATAGGAGCGGTGCTTACATTGTGAGACAGGCTGCTAAGAGCATTGTGGCCAGTGGACTTGCGAGGAGATGCATTGTGCAAGTGTCTTATGCTATTGGTGTGCCTGAGCCTTTGTCTGTTTTTGTTGATACCTATGGGACTGGGAAGATCCCTGACAAGGAGATCCTGAAGATTGTGAAGGAGAACTTTGATTTCAGGCCTGGTATGATTTCCATCAACCTTGATCTGAAGAGGGGTGGAAACAGCAGGTTCTTGAAGACTGCTGCATATGGACACTTTGGCAGAGAGGACCCTGACTTCACATGGGAAGTAGTCAAGCCCCTCAAGTGGGAAAAGGCCTAAGCAATTCATTCGCTGGGATATTTTTTGAGCGTTGCCCTTATAGTGTCTAGTATTCATAAACTATCCATGTGTTTTACTCTTGCTCTTGTGTTTGTCTCTCCCTCCTTATATTTTGTTTCTTCAATGTCTTCATTTGTAATTTTTTACATTATTAGTTAAGGAAGGTACTCTCTGTTTGTGTGCCCCTAACCATTGTATCTCTGAATATCCCCACAGTAAAAAGAGAGTATTCAAGTGAATGAATGTATGGATTGCAATGCTTCTCTCCTTGAAATCAAATTCTTGGTTTTCCTTATTCCGAAAAAGTGGAGCTACAAATTTGGATAGAAGATAAATGGTAGGGTAATATTGTAGACATAACTAGTAAAACCACCGTCGGTGTAGAGAAATGAGTTTGAAGAATGTTCTGTTCAAGTGTAATCACTGTAGTCTCATGTTTCCTTTGATTGCTATTATTAATCAAGCAGCAGCGACAAATTTGCAGATGAGGACAAGGATTAAGTAATGTGTCATATTTTTAGTGAGTAATAATTTTTTATTTTCTCTCTTTATTTATGATTTTTTTTGTCCAAAAAATAAAAAGTTCTGGTTAAAATTGTAAAGCATAGAATGCAGATTTGTGAATTATTCTTCCAATTTATTATTTACTAGAATTACCTCTGGCAATTGAAATGAAGAGGTTTAATTAAAAAGATGGTAAGAGGAGAGATCCATGATAGGTGTTGGTTGAGGTATCTCAATCAATCTACATCTCTATGTTGCCTATAATGCCTGTTGGAAGCTCCAAAAAGGGACAACTACTTTTCGTATCTCACTGTTATTATACTATTTTTCCTTTTTAACAAAATTTTTTATTAAAAAAAATAAAAAAGTTAAATAATATATAATTAAAAAAAGTAATGTAAAAATTTTGAGTTGAAAATAAAATCATATTTTTTTTATATAATTATTATTTATTATTTATTGATAAATATCTTTCTATGTTAAGAAGTGATATCAAAATCAAAATTTATATCAAAATTTTGATATTATCTTTTCCTGAATACGTAACACACTGACACAATTCATATATAAAACATATGATCTGCAATTATTGTATAGATTTAATGAAAATGTTTAACAAAAGCTTCTTCTTGTAACTTTAAAATCCCTAAAGATGATCTAATTTTCATTTAACATTGTAAACTAATGACATAAAATTTCAAAAGTCATGCTTACAAGATTTAGCCTACGTGAAGATTCATTTTAGAAGTAATAAAAAACTACACTTCTTAATACACAATTCCAAACTTTTCTAACTATTTAAGAAAAATGAGAAGAAAAAGTCTCGTTCCAATAAAAATAATAAAAATGGTGTATATAATTAATTCGTTATAGTAAGTATGATATTGATACTATCCATTGATTGTTTTAATTAGATTTCAAAATGTAATTCAATAAATAATTTAGTTTCTATAATATAGTGTCAAAATAGTACCACCATAACTCTTGATGAATATGAGAACAAAGAAGAAAAAAAAAAATAATAGAAGAAAAAGACTGAAGATAAATACTAAGTCAAGCTTGTTCTACTTCAAAAGTGTGGATTGATTTAGAGTAAAACTATTACAAAATGTATATTACATAAAGATAAAACCTAGTGTTTTGAATATACCAAACGTATAGTTAATTCTTTCACTTTTACTAGCTGTGATTTGTGTCCAATTGTTATATATATATATATATATATATATATATATATATTTTCTATTGGTAAGCAAAATGAAAAATTTACCATAAATCTTGGTTGAGGTTGGTGATCTTTCTTATCCTTGAAAGGGCACGTCTTCCCCTAATCTATACTTTTTTTATAAAAAAATATTTTCTTACCAACATTGAGTTAGGAGTTGGACATTGGCAAAAAAAATTGATTTTTGCTTGAGAATTAGGTTATACCTACCCTATGTGTTTAGGGTTGGAATATTGAATTAAGGGTAAATTCAAATCCTAAATACTCTTGCAATTCTTGACAAAAGAAAAAAAAATTAAGTTTGATATTGTTAATGGAAACCCTAATTTACTATTGAAGTGTTTTAAAAAGTATTGATAGGAGGTGTTTTGGATGAGTATGTAGGAATACATAAGTTTTAAGCTAATACGTATTTGCTTATTTAGAAACAACTTCAAATTACTTATAAAAAAAACATTTTTCTCTGCTTCAATGTTTTAAACAAGTTCACATGTTAAAAATCATAATAAATAATTATTTTACTCCAAAAAAAAATTGTTTGTCTAAAAGAATTACGCAAGCAGGCCCAATATGGTTATTTGCTGATAAAAAAAACATTTATTTTTCTGGAATCACATGAATTAACACAAGAGTATGATGAGTTTTTTTTATTTTATTTTATTTTTTATTATTAGTGCAATATTGAGAGTTTGTAACCACATTGAAGCTTTTGTCCCTAATATTTTGGATGGTCCCACAATGATGTTGCACCTACATTTAGTAAGGACATGTGTGGTTGGAAGCTCTACATAACTTTACTAATCTCAGGTTAAAACTTTTCAAAAATTATGTATTCTAAGAAGTCATTTATAAAAAAAATGAAGAAATAATTAAACAATTTAACCCCTAAAATACTATAATCTTCATAACTACTATTTAAAAGTTAAATATTTATATTTTTCACTTATTTCTTATCCATATTTCTGCATCATAAACATTCTTATTAATTTTGAAGTGCAGGCTGCTATGAAAAACCTGTGCCATTCATTCCAAAAGTGATATGTGAACAAACTACAAGAAAATTCTACAGTAAGAGACTTGTGCTGCATCTCCCCCACCATAGTCAGAGTCATGAGACATGCATCTTTTCCTTACCAACTACACTCCATTAATTTTGTTCATAAAAGCATTCATCATCATTTAGTGTGTGCAATTAAAAATATTTGAATAGTAGCAGTAGATTCTTGGGAGTAGGAGACACTGGATTGAGAGTCAAAACCAGAAAGACAGAGAAAAAGGTTGCCAAGAGGTGGCATGCAAGTATGCAAAGATGTCAATATCAGAGTTGGCCAACCCCAAAGGGTGTAGTTGGTAAGCAATTCTTCATCTCTCTTTTTCAACTCAACAACCCCTTCCACATCCAGTCAACGGCTCAGATTCACTCTCACTCCCCAATCTCACCCGTTTATTCAAATGCCACGACATAAACATGCAAATGGATGAATCTAACCCATAATGTAATCATGTTACTTAGGGGCTTTTCCGTCATTAACATTTCACCACCCACCCTTTTTCCCTATAAATCCCAACCCAATACTCTCATTTCAACTCGCAGCGCTTGACTTCGGAGTTGAGACCAAGCCCCACACAACCACCCTCGATAACTTCTCTCTCTCTCTCTCTGCTCTTCTACCTTTCAAGGTACACTTCTTTCCCTCTCTTCCAACCTTCTCTTTCTTCTGCATTCTTAACATTTTGTAGATAGAACTCCATGGGATCTTTCGGTTCTGGGTCCGTTTGCTTTGGTTTTTCATTTACTGGGTCGATCTCTGTTTCCCCAAACTGCTTTAGACGAATGTGAACTGTGCCCTGTTTCTTTAATCTCTGCAGAGTATGCGTTGGCCTTTCAGATCTAGCTGAAATTGTATGATAATGGCCTTTATTTTGAATAGCTTATAAAAAAGATTCACTTTTGCGGGAAGGGGGGATTTTGGATGCCTTGAACTTGAGATGTGGTTTTACTGATTAGTGGGTTTCCATATATTTTGAAGTTGTACATGTATATATATATATATATATATATATATATATATATATTTTGTTTCTGACATGTATTATTATTGATGGCTAATTCTGTATGAGTCATTATATTTGCACGAAACTTTCTATTATAGGATAGAAAGCAAGAAAAAAAAAAGATGATTTTTAAGACTTATAAATTAAAAATAAAAATTTAAAGTAAAAATATACAGAAACTATGTCATTCTTATTTTCTCCTCTCCCCTGTTATTAAATTAGCTTTTAAAATATTTTTATTATATTTTAGTTTTTTAAATATTCTTTAGATTAGGAGAAAAATATATTTAATTATTTTTTAAATATTTGATATATTATTATATTTTTATTCTATATATAAAATATTATTAAAACTCCTTCACAAAATATATCTTATATATTTCAAAAATTATTTTAGAATCACAAACACACACACACACATATATATATATATATATATATATAATTTTTTTTAGAACAAAAATAAATTATTACCACAATAACTAACAGAGTTCGAGCAAAAATATTCATTCTACATATATACGCTTGAATATAGAGATTCGAATATTGGTTTATCACGTACTTCTGCTGCATCCGTTACCCGTTAGTTACTTGCTTGGTGGTGTGTATAATTAAAAAATTATGCTTGTGTTTGTTTTAGGATTCTCTAAGATTTTCCTTTGCTGGATTTTTTGCACGTGTTTTCTTTTGTGAATATACTATTAGGTGTTAATTTTAGGCCTGTCTTTGCAGGTTTTAAAGTTAAAAGATGGCAGAGACTTTCCTATTTACCTCCGAGTCCGTGAACGAGGGACACCCAGACAAGCTCTGTGACCAAATCTCGGATGCTGTTCTTGACGCTTGCCTTGAGCAGGATCCAGACAGCAAGGTTGCCTGTGAGACATGCACCAAAACCAACTTGGTCATGGTCTTCGGAGAAATCACCACCAAGGCCAACGTTGACTACGAGAAGATCGTCCGTGACACCTGCAGGAACATCGGCTTCATCTCAGACGATGTGGGACTTGACGCCGACAACTGCAAAGTCCTTGTAAACATTGAGCAGCAGAGCCCTGATATTGCCCAGGGTGTGCATGGCCACCTCACCAAAAGACCTGAAGAAATCGGTGCTGGTGACCAGGGTCACATGTTTGGCTATGCCACCGATGAGACCCCTGAATTGATGCCATTGAGTCACGTCCTTGCAACAAAACTCGGTGCTCGTCTCACGGAGGTTCGCAAGAACGGTACCTGCACTTGGCTGAGGCCCGATGGGAAGACCCAAGTGACTGTTGAGTATTACAATGACAAGGGTGCCATGGTTCCAGTTCGTGTCCACACTGTGCTAATCTCCACCCAACATGATGAGACTGTCACCAATGATGAAATTGCTGCTGATCTCAAGGAGCACGTGATCAAGCCAGTGATCCCCGAGAAGTACCTCGATGAGAAGACCATTTTCCACTTGAATCCCTCTGGCCGTTTTGTCATTGGAGGTCCTCATGGTGATGCTGGTCTTACTGGCAGGAAGATCATCATTGATACCTATGGAGGATGGGGTGCTCACGGTGGTGGTGCCTTCTCTGGGAAGGATCCTACCAAGGTTGATAGGAGCGGTGCTTACATTGTGAGACAGGCTGCTAAGAGCATTGTGGCCAGTGGACTTGCGAGGAGATGCATTGTGCAAGTGTCTTACGCTATTGGTGTGCCTGAGCCTTTGTCTGTCTTTGTTGATACCTATGGGACTGGGAAGATCCCAGACAAGGAGATCCTGAAGATTGTGAAGGAGAACTTTGATTTCAGGCCTGGTATGATTTCCATCAACCTTGATCTGAAGAGGGGTGGAAACAGCAGGTTCTTGAAGACTGCTGCATATGGACACTTTGGCAGAGAGGACCCTGACTTCACATGGGAAGTGGTGAAGCCCCTCAAGTGGGAAAAGGCCTAAGCAATTCATTCCACAGTGTGCTGGGAGTTTTTTGAGCGTTGTCGAAGCATCTAATATTCGTAACTTTTAATTTCCCTTACTCTGTGTGTTTTTATCTCCTCTTATTTTGATTCTCCTATTTTGTAATTTTTTTACACGATGAAATTATAAAATGTGCTCTGTTTGTATGCCCAACCAATGTATCTCTTAAAAGGAGAGTATTCAAGTTAATGTAAGTTTTACAATGTTTCTCTCCATGCGCACATGCATTTGAAATATTTATTTCTCCCAATTTCAAAAAAATCGAGCTGCAAACTTGGGCAGAAAATAAATGGTTGTAAAGTGTGATATCTACATAACATAACTACAAAAACTGTGTTAAGTATTACTGGTCATGCGAGATGTTGATTTCTTAGTTAATAAATACACCATGAACTTAGTAAAGACATATTGACATCGTATCAAATTGAATGTGAGCCTGTTATCTAAAATATAAATTGACTTAAAATGTGGATTTAAATGTGAACCTGTTATTTAAAATATGGATTTAAGACTTTAAACCTCCAAACCAAACAAATACTAAATCAGTATTTTAGTTCATATCCATTACAGTTGCAGTTAAAATGTGCACTCAGCATGTACGTGGAACATTCCTGTTACAGAAGCAATCCTTGATGATAATGTGATATATTCTCAACATCTCTTAGTTTGCAGAATACAGAAGATCAGGTTATATGCAGGGATGCAGCTGATTCGTTGAAGGCTGGATATTCAAGGGAATTTTTGGAAGCTCGTTTGGAAAGGGAAGGTGCCACCAAAATGCCAATATTTCATTTGGAGTACAAGCAAAGAGACACTCCCTGTTGGATAGAATTTGGTGAGGAGAGGGATTTTTCGAAACAGTTTGGCAAGTACTATTGGAGTGTGTTGAGACAAAAATAGTGTGGGGTAAATCTCGGTTAGGAGTCCGCATATCAGTATCAACAAATACATCTTTTGGGGGTTGGCTGGATACGTAATGAAGGTCAGCTAGTGATGATTTTATTAGAAATTTGCACTGCATTGTCCATATGGCATAAAAGAAACCAATAGGTCTTCAAGGGGACAAAAATGAATTTTACGGGTGTAATTTTACAAGACTGCAGCTTTGGTGCAAATGAATGATACTTTCTTTACATCTCACGGTAAACGGATTGTAGTGAAGTAGCAGATAAGTTAGCCATTCTTGCTTTTGAGTTGGATACCAAATGGAACTGCTGATGTGCTGCTTTTATATTCGTCAGGTGAATAAATTTTAGTATTCCATAAAAAATGTAAATCAGTACTTTATGTCACATCTTTCATAAGCATAACTAGTGAAATTTTTTACATAATTGTTGTGGTTGGTTTTTGTTTAGCTTTTCCCAATTTCATCATGGCTGTTATTGAGAAAACAAGTTTGAGCACATTAGATACTATGAATGTTAAAGATAACCAGCTATTGATTGTCAACATCACATGCTTCCTTTGATTTGAGTACGAGCAGCCACAGTTTTGCGCACAAGGACAACCACAATTTGATTAAGTACTGTGTGAGAGTTCAGTGCTGCTATGGCCGAAAGCGATATAGATTTTACATTAACTCTGGGCCAAAAACTAATCTTGGCTTGGCATTCCATGTGGACTAATTATTATCCTTGCAACTTATTATCGATTACATCTACCAATTGAATTGAGGACCACTAAAGCGAATTTTAATTTTAAAAAATGGTAAATTTAGAGATCCAGAGTGTGGTTGAGATATCTTCATTTACACTGCATTACATTTCTATGTTGCCTAATAACAATTACAGCTCTGGTATTCTATCTCACTTTTATTAGTATATGATTCTTTATATTCATTTTCTCTCCAATTCTTAATTTATTTCATCTAATGATTTAAATTGATTATATTATCATCTAATATATTAAAATATTTCTAATAAAATTAGAATTACAATACATCCAAACACATATTTCATATTCTAAATAAAAATCAAAAATAAAATAACTAAAGAGGATCTAGATCTTTTTATTACACTATTCTTAATATAATATGATCTTCTTTAAATAATTGTCTCAACTATATATTTTTAAATATCATATTTGATATTCCTATTTTGTAACATCATTTATATAATATTTAAACCTTTTCTAATACAACATTGAATCAAGATTTAGACACTGATGAAAAATTCTATTTTTTTCTGACGGAATGAGTTATACTCAAGTTTGGATTGGATTAAGGGATGAGTTTAAATCCTAAATCTAAATATCCTTACATCTTAATAAAGAAAAACCAAATTTTATATTGCCAGTGTAAACCTTAACTTTAATTTTGAATTGTTTTAACAAGTAATAGTCACTTCGCTCACTATTTTTATAGTTCAGACCTTCAGCATAACCGACTATTTTGTTTGAGAATCACATGAATTTGAGACCATAAATCACAAGTATCATGCATGACAAACACGAGACTAAGCTCCTTTATGAAGCAAAGTATTGTGAGTTTGTAACCACATAGAAGTTTTTGTCCCTAATTCTTTGGATGACTCCACAATGATGTTGCACCTACTTTTAATAGGTATTACATCAATTAAACTCGGTTTAGCATCATAAGAAGATCTATATTTTTCTTTCAGTTTTATATCATTTTAAAATAGGCATAGTTTTTTTCATTAAATTCTTTCTCAAATTTTAAGAGTAATTCTCCTCATGCAATATATGCAAAATGGTGTTTATCATGTTATAGAATATAGAACCTTCAATCTAAACCCCATTTTCATTTCTCGATAACTACTGTCCCATCTTATTTCTCAAACTATTGAAGTAGTCATCTAACAAAATTGTGTTAACTTCATAAAGAAAACTAATCATCAATTTACCACGTTATCAATTTCATATATATTTCCATTGCAAAGAGAAATAAATCATCCCACTGAATCAGAAGCTCATGAAAAATAAAAATAGAGCAGTAAAGACATGACACATGTTGAAAAGGGAACAATCAATTCTTAGCTTTCCCAACTAAAACATGATGCACGCCATGGAGAGTGCAGAGAATATCTTAATGTGAATCTTCTTCTTCACAGAATTTGGAGTACTTTTCTGAATCCATCAAGTTGTTTAGTTCACCACTGTCACTCAGTTCAACTTTAATTATCCATCCATCTTTATAAGGGCTTGAGTTGGCCTGTATGAAGAAACGTAGACAACATGAAAACACTTGGTGATGATAAAAAAACAATTCATTGCAATACTTCATTCAGCATTACATATGCATAGTGATCCAAGAGGTAGCATGTAAAGACTACAAAGTACAGAAAGAAGAAGAAATAGGCAATGCGCATAAACTCAGCATACACATTTTGTCTTAAAAAATTAGGCAATAAAACTCACCAAAGCAGGAGAGCTATTAAGCTCTTCATTAACTTCAATAACTTTTCCTGAAACAGGAGAGTTAATATCACTAGTTGCCTTCACACTTTCAACTGCGCCAAAACTATCTCCTTGTGTCACGGTGGCTCCCACTTCAGGCAATTCAACATACACAACATCACCCAAATGATCTTGGGCATGATCAGTGATGCCAACGGTTGCAGAATTCCCATCAACTTTTACCCATTCATGGGACTCAGCATACTTCAAATCTTTAACAACTGCAAGTATAGCAGGGGAGACCCAATTAGGATTAATAAGCATAAAGAATTAAGGTAGCTAAAATTTATCATATAAATCAATGACAAGAAATGATTAAAGTATGTCAAAAATACATTACAGAAAAATGGTAATGATTTATTTAAAAAGCAAGGTATGTGTCCAAAATGCTTTCATGAAAAATTTACTTGAAAAAGCCAAAAGACCTAAAAGTAATTTTCTATCAAATTTCAAATATGCACCAGAAAATGAGTAAAAGCCTTTCTCTCTTACGTAATTTTAAATCTAACAAACTCTGAATAACAAGCTCATGATTCGAATATTAAGTACCAAACTCTCTGAAAAACGAATACTAACATGAAATATTTTCAATTTTAATGAAATTATATATTTAGTGTTAAAAAAAATCCTTCTTTTTTTTCCTTAAGGCCCACTAGGTTTAGAATGCAACATAATTGGAAGGTGACAGATAATACTGTCATGAATGTGAAACAGTAACAAAAGGTTAAAAATCTAATGATTAAAAATTGAATACAGTATTTTTTTTATGCTATTTTGTTGGTGGGTGGGTGGTGCACTTCCCTTCCCACCACCACTTAGGAAGCTCCCTGCCATTAAAGTATGAAGGAAAAACAATGGAAAAAGCTACCTTCCATTTAGAGATCTCTATTCATGAATGAATGTTAGCATTATGATACATAAAGAAAAACATGTGAAGAAATGTGAATTTCCAATACAAAAGAAAAGGGAGGCTAGATTTAAAAGGAAAGATTGAGGAAGGAGATGGATCAAGATCGACGGCATAAAACAGAATTGTAAGTGGTTGATGAAAGAGAAGAAATGAGAAGAAGATGAGAGGGAAGAAGAAGGAGAAAGAGAAAGAGAAAGAGAGAATACCATTAGAAAAGGCTCTGTGAAAGACAGAGATCCTCAGGTATGAGGCAGCTCTTGAAGCCCACAATTGCCTGCAAGCCATCTCTCTCTTCTGTCCCTCTCTCGATGTGTGACTTCAGCACTTCTCTCAAAACTTCTCAACACCCATTTATTTAGTTATATACTGAGGGGGTTGGTGAAACTTTTCCCTGAAAAATATATTTTTAATTAAGAAAAATATTTTTTATTTAGTTAAATTATTTTTAATACCTTTATTCATTTATAAAATTCAATTTAATCCCTTTAATTTAAGAATATTTAATTCTGTCCTCTGTTTTTTTATGAATGTTCAATGTTGTCTTTCTATCCAAATCAAGAGTGGGAATCTCTCACCATAGGGGACATGCCTAGTTCCCTACCCTAGCCTCCACCCAAAATCAAGAGTAAAATTTAAACTCTTTACGACCAAATCCAGAGGCCTGTTCTTCCCCAACAAAAAGATAATTTTCAATTAAATTAAGAATTTGGGATTTATGGTGTTGAGAAGAGAAATTTGAGAATTTAAAACCGAAGAACAAAAATAGCAATGTCATAGTGTGATATTCATAAGCTAGAGAGAGACGGATAGAGAAGAAATCCAACAATGAAATGGAGAAAGGGGGAGAAAGGGAGTTGGAAGGAAAATGAAGAAAAAGGAACCCACCCCAGGCAGCAGTTCTCTGTCTTTTTGCATTCTCAAATGGCATGAATTCCAAGTTCTTGATAAAAGAAGAAAAAGCAAAAGATATAAGTAAAAGTTTGACATCTTTGTAAATAAGCCACATTGCATGCATCACACCATCATGTTCATCAACTCCCTCACAAACCTTCCACTGGAACCACTTCTTGTATATTTCTTAACTTTCCTTTGTTGAGGAATCTTACAAATTTCTTAAATTATTTGTTCCTCAAACATGCTTTGTCATGACTGTAGCTGTGCAGTGTTGGCCACATGCATGCCTTCAGCCAAAGAGAAAAGGTCCTGATTTTGAGGAGGCTATCAAGAACCCAAACTATTGCCACAGACACTGCTCAGAAATCAAAGGAATATATGCAGATGCTGCTGCTCATAAATTAAAAGACTATGTCAGTGATGCTTTGTTAGTGAAACTAAAGAAGACTAAAGATTATGGTGCTGGAAAGAGCAAGGATTATGTAGGTGATGGTGCTCAAAAGAACATGAACTGTGATGCCAGTGACAGTGCTGAAAAGAGTGAAGACTATGCATGCAGGTGATATATTTGTACAATAAATATATGTATATGTGTGTGATGTAATATACTATAATCATAAATATATATAAATGGTAATTATATATTTATCTGTTGTTAATTTGTTGATGCATAATAAGCAAAATGGTAATTTTATTAAATGTTGAGAGAAAATAGAAAATAAAAGGGAAGTGGGTCTTTTGTGTTTGGTAAGGTCAAATCTTTGGTTAAATATTTTGCTGGAAGAATCTTAAACAGTACCAACATCACCACAATAAAGACCCATAATTCAGTGGTGGGTCCCCAAAGTTGGTGAGTGTTTCAATTTTCTTGGTGCAATTATTATTAACTAGTAAATTACAAATTTAGTGCTTAAAAAAAAGTATATATAAAAAATCTCCTCTTTTCTTTTTCAAATAATTTATTTATTGTCAGTTTTTTGTGTACAGAATTTTGATTGATGATTTGATACATTTGTTTGCACAAAAATTGCTTTATACTTAAATGTTAATGGGCCGGCCCGAAGAAAAGAGTGATTAGCCTGGAAACATTAAGCCCGAGTTGTGAACCGGTCCTATCAGCCCAATATCATTTTCAACTTCTTGCAGGGATTTTTTTCCTACTCCCACATTTAATTAAAAAAAACATCCCTTCGAAATAGTTTAAATATTTAGGAAAAAATTTATCTAAAATTTATTAAAAAAAATTTAGATTACACATTTTTATAAGTTATTTTATTTTTAAATTATTATTTTAAAAATATTTATTTTAAGTTTAAATGTCTATATGAGATGTAACTCGTGACTCACTTAAGTTGAATCAAATTTCTTTATTTCACTAAATTGACTTTGGATAAATTTTGTTATAAATTAATTTAAAATAAATAAATAAATATAAAATTATTATTTCAGAAATTATGTTTAATTTATTTATAATTTAATTAAGTCCTTGCATATAATTTTCCAAAGAAAAAATTGTGTAGAGACAAGACAATTAAGTATTCTTTAATAGTATTTATCTTATACTATTTTTTTTTAATTCATATTATATGAATTTCATAATGAAACAAATGGGAGTGAAGATAAATTATAAACTATGAACATCGTTTAAAATGAAAGAGAAAACCCAAAATAAAAATTGCATGTTTCTTTAACTCACCTTTCTTAGTTCTTATTTTTTTAAGGAATGAGTCAAATTCTTATATTAAAAACTTAACAATAAGTTATTGGTGTTGATAATGGATTTAGTTTTTTAAGTAAAGTCTTAACTGTAACTCTTGTTTCTAGTAATTTTTTTAAGGAAGTGTCATTTTCTAATTTTTAATTACATATTCTATTAATTCTCAAAGGAGTAGACTTTTTAATCGACTTTTACATGGTTCTTGAATTGAATTTACTTGATTTTAAGATTAAAAAAATATAATTGATTAAAATTTAGGAAATTAAAATCATTTAAGGTATAAAATGAATTAAATGGTATAATTTGAGAAATTTTATAGTAAATTAAAATGAATGTGTTTACATCAAGTTGTGATTAGAAAATAAGAAAGTTCCAAAAGAAGACAGCAAGGGCAGCTGAAAGAAAAAGAAGCACAATTATTTTTTATTCTGTATCAATCTATCTGGTTTTTGTTATTTTTATATATTTATTTCTTAAGTGAAAAAATAACCAAACAATAAAAAATAGTTAATGATATAAAAAATAATCAGAATATATAATTTTAGAGATAAAAAATACTCTAAAATCTTTTTTTTTTTTTAGATTTAAAACACAAAAAATATTCTAATATCTAATTCTAAAATAGTTAAACGTTGGAAAGTCAAAGTTAGTTATGGTGATGGCCAATAGAAATGATAATCATCTGTGACACGAAAATGAAGGGAAATAAATTATTTAAATCGTACAACAACAAAAACATTTATACATGTTATTTTATTTTATTGAAAGTTTCATTTCTTTATATTTTTAAATGTAATAGAATAAATATATATCTATAATAAAAATAATAAGAAATTTTATTAATTATTTTATAAATATATTTTGTAAAACTCCAACGAAGCAGCATTTGAAAGAGCATGTGATTTTCACATTAAGTCCAGCAAATTCTTGAATCTATATCTTGATGACTCATAACTTTTGAAAAAAATAATGACAACTGAGTCCCTATTTTCAGAGTATTTTATTCAATAAGCCGCCATTGAAGTTTGAAAGTCCAAATGCATTATCATCGCAATTCTCTATTCAACAAATTCATGCTCCAATTTACGTGATTTCCTTCAAGATAACTTTAGTTTTCAAAAATTTCATCTTTTATTCAACCAAAACTCCTATCAATTTTTTTATAAACAAACAACATCACATTTTTATTGGGCTCATAAGTCATAACGTGATGCTAATAATACAAAATCACATATATGCTTATTTCCTTGCACTTTCCTACTCCACTTTATGGAAAATCCATGGCTCCACCACCCCTGTAAAAAAATGGCAAGTGTGCCTTCTTTCATATGCATCTTTGCCATCGTAATTTCATAATATATCCTTTTGTGGACCTACTAAGCTACCGCAACCAACGTTGATTAAAGATTCAAGTTAACTTTTAATATTTTTTATTAAATCACAGGACAAAAGTGCTCTTAGGAGAGACAAATGTGGGTATACCACTTGTGTTTGAAAACCTTTATCCTTACAAAAGTAAAAAACAGGTTAAACTATGAATTTTGAAATAGGTTGAGTTTTATGACGGCATAAAATGGTTAGAAAAACTTGTTAGCTTGTTAATTTGCTGTAAAAAATTGTATAGAGACTGAAATTGTGTAGGACCAGGTAGATAGTTTAATGTAAAAGATATAACAACCGTTAGCAGTAATCACTTTTGCACTTACTACCTTTAAATCAAAGAAAACAACATGTTATTATAATATGAACTAAAAAATTGCTTTTATGGAAAAAAACAATCTGCACAAGGACTTTCTGTGCTGGTCAATGATGAATGAGGTGATTATAAAATAATAACTAAATGAAAGAGAGAGGAACCAAATTAAAGAAGCACAACCACCCTTGTTTGGTGTTGTAGATGTAACAAAACAGCTCTCTTCATGCAATTGAATGAACCTTGACAATCATATGACCAGATTGGATTGTTTCCCAATCAAGGGGCCACACAAGAGGTGGCTGCTATAGGGTCTTCGCAAATGCTTTCCCTGTTTTAAAGGAGAAAGACACTAGTTTTTCTGTGTGAAGACTTCACTTTCTCCCTTCATGCATATACCCCCACAACCTGTAACAATCATTGGCAACTTTTGGCATCATATCTGTAATTGTGAGGAGCTTGAGGTTTAACAGCTCCAGTAGTAGCTGCTTCAAGCAAAGACCCTAGTTCAACACAATTCCAATGGAGTTAACTCCTAGAGGAAGGACCCAAGGCCATGTGTTGACCTTTGAGAGAGATGCAGATTCTTTTGTGGAGGAAGATAAGGAGCTTCAGTCCAAGTGGGCTGCTATAGAGAAGCTACCAACTTTCAAAAGGATTAAGACTTCTTTTGTTGATATCACTCAGGAGGAGAGTGCAAGCAGCAGCAGAGAAGCAGCGGAAAAGTTTGGAGCTTGGAGAAGCAGCAGCAAAAGGGTGGTTGATGTTACCAAGCTTGGAGCAGTGGAAAAGCGATTGTTCATTGACAGGCTCATAAAGCACATTGAGAATGATAACCTCCAACTGCTGCAGAAACTAAGAGAAAGGATGGAAAGGTATTTAAACTTGCTTTGATTGATCAAGCTGCAAAAGATGTTCTCACTGTTGTCACAAACAGAATAGGCGTAACATTCTATTAGATTAATTGGTAGAGTGGAGTATTTGCAAGTGACAAAACCTTCATATTTATCTTCTTGGTGACAAAGGTTTTTGCTATGGACCCGGTTCTAAAACAGGATAGCTTTTGATTTTGACCTATTTTTTAAATTTCCATGTTAGAAACTTTCTTTTTTGTTTTCCCCCCATTCTATTTACTTGTTACTTTTGATTCAGTTTCCCACTTTGATCGTGTAGAGACATACTTCTAATTTCTAGCACCACTTTGCATCACTCAGCTAAATGAGGGGACAGGGTATGGGGTACCAGTTGATGTTGGTACTTTATTTCAAGAATTGACATATTGGTTGTTTTCAGAGTCAATGTGAAGTTACCTACAGTGGAGGTCAAGTACAAGAACCTGAATGTACGAGCAGAATGTGAGGTTGTTCAAGGAAAGGCACTCCCAACTCTATGGAACTCTTTTTCGAGCTCACTTTCTGTAAGTATGCTTCCTCCTTGAACCTAAGCAGGTCACTGTCGTAAGAAACCGAATAATATATAAATCAATATTAAGAGACACAAGCTAAGAAGAACAAAAAAGCAAAGAAATATTTACATGTGTTCATAATAAAATACACTAAATTTATCTCTTCAACAGGGTTTCATGAAGACTATATCGTGTAATTCTCAAGGAGCAGAGATAAGCATTCTGAATGATGTCAGTGGCATCGTTAAGCCATCGAGGTAAGTAAATATGTTACATGTGTACGTTGTTTTAAAACATGAGATAACTTAGAAATACTAACAATACAATACACTTTATATCATCTAGGGTCAAAATGGAAGGGAAACTCACATGATTTAATGGGTTCCTCACCAATTTCAAATAATAGTTACTGACAAAAATGAGAACATGAATGTGTGGTCTTTCAGAATTCAGTCCCTTAAAATTCACAAGTAGTGAAGACACTATTAAGCATGGATGTTGTATTGTGACCAAAAATATTATACAGCTTGCAGTAAAAGGGGCCAAATTGCTAAGTTTTCAAAGATGTTTTTATATGCAGGCTTACTCTTCTTCTTGGTCCACCAGGCTGTGGGAAAACAACCTTGTTAAAGGCACTGGCTGGAAAACTAGAGCAGTCTCTCAAGGTCTGTATTTTAAACACAAAACAACAAATTGAAATTATTGGATGAAGTCATTTAGTTCAAGTAACTTTTTGTATCTGAGTTCTCATAATCATATAGGAAACACGTTTGAGCATAACATAAACTAATAAAGAATATGCTTAGCGGTGCCATTGATGTTACTTCATCCTTGATGGAACTCTAAAAGTCTTTCAGAAACTAATATAGGGAATAGAGCCTGTTGAATTTCCCTATACCACAATCCCTGTGATATTTCTTCTGCTTTTTCAGGTTTCTGGAGAAATCTCTTACAATGGTTACAAGCTGGAGGAATTTGTTCCTCAAAAATCATCAGCTTACATAAGCCAGTATGACCTGCACGTTCCGGAGATGACTGTGAGAGAAACAATTGACTTTTCAGCACGCTGCCAGGGAGTTGGAAGCAGAGCTGGTGATGCTTCTTACTCGCTCAATCCTAGATTATCCCACAAAATTGTGATTAATACGTTACCATTAGACATTCATATATAATACATCCTTTTCTTTGCAGATATAGTGGCTGAAATCACCAGGAGAGAAAAAGAAGAAGGAATCATCCCTGACCCAGATATTGATACCTATATGAAGGTAATTTTAGTATAGACAATAAATATGACATAAAATTACCAAACAACCAGTTGACAAAGAAAATAACAAGACTTTTGCAGGCAATTTCAGTTGAAGGACAAAGCGAAAATCTTCAAACAGAATATGTTTTAAAGGTACATCTGCTTGAAGCAGAACTTAGTTAGAGTACTTAATTATCAATGGCTCATTTAAGATGTTTCTATCCTTTTTGACTTGCGAATACAAATTTCTGATATCCTAGATTCTCGGACTGGATATCTGTGCTGACATATTGGTAGGTGATGCACTAGATAGAGGCATTTCAGGTGGACAGAAGAAAAGGTTAACTACAGGTATCTCGAATGATAAATAATGTTTTATACGTCACTTTGTTGTAATTGAAAAAATTCAGAACTCAAAATTCTTCTTTTAACTATTAGAAATACTCCTGGCTAAAAGATATATTAAATGCCTCACCTTCTACTTACGCAGCAAGTAAACCAGTTGTTCTTCATCCTCATATTTCCACCCCCTAATGCATCCATTTTTTTTTCAAAATCCTATGACAGGAGAGATGATCGTGGGTCCTATAAAAGCTCTTTTTATGGATGAAATATCAACTGGCTTGGACAGCTCCACAACCTTTCAAATAGTTACATGTCTCCAGCAATTGGTGCACATCACAGATGCAACTGCAGTGCTTTCACTCCTTCAACCAGCACCAGAAACCTATGAGTTGTTTGATGATCTTATTTTGATGGCTGAGGGGAAAATAGTATACCATGGCCCTCGCAGTCAAGCACTCCAATTTTTTAAGGATTGTGGTTTCTGGTGCCCTGAAAGAAAAGGAGTGGCAGACTTTCTTCAAGAGGTGAGATAACAAATGACCTCCCTCCCCTCGTTTTGGTGCTATAGGAAGTACTTAGCTACCACTGAGCCAAAGCTCAAGTGAATTTTCCTTCTTGTTTAATCCACTTTAGTCTCATATCGTAGCCTCACAAGTGATATATTTCAACTACGTACAGGTAATCTCTAAGAAGGATCAAAGGCAATACTGGTACCGCACAGATATTCCTTACAGATATATTTCAGTGGATGAGTTCTCTCAAATATTCATATCAAGTTATTGGGGAAGAATGCTAAATGATGAGCTCTCGCAGCCAAACAATAAATCGGAATCCCATAAAAGTGCTTTATCATTCAGCAAGTACTCTTTGGGAAAATGGGATTTGTTTAAAGCTTGTATGAAAAGGGAGATTCTCCTCATGAAACGAAATTCATTTATCTATGTGTTTAAAACTGCACAGGTTAGCATCAAGTTCAACTCAGCTACGTGACACCTGAATGCTTCAATCAGTTACTTTGATCTTACTTGTTTCCCTCTCGCATTTTGCAGCTTACAATCACAGCAATCATAACAATGACAGTCTTCTTACGCACTCAGAGGGCTGTGGACTTGATAGGTGCAAACTATTTATTGGGTTCATTGTACTATACACTTGTCCGCCTCATGACTAATGGAGTTGCGGAATTGATCATGACTATTACTAGACTCCCTGTTGTTGCTAAGCAGACAGAATTCTATCTCTATCCAGCTTGGGCATACTGCCTTCCATCTGCCATTCTAAAGATTCCATTTTCAGTACTTGATTCTATTGTTTGGACATCAATAACATATTATGTTATAGGCTACAGCCCTGAAATAACAAGGCAAGTGCTTTGTTTAATTTCATGCACACGCAAAATAGCATACTTTTCTTTTACTTTGCAAGTTTTTCTTATCTCTTTTGTTATGGGATCAGGTTCCTCCGCCAATTTCTTTTGCTTGTTACTTTGCATATGTCATCAACCTCCATGTGTCGTTTCCTTGCTTCAGTTTTCAAAACTGATGTTGCAGCTACAACTGTTGGTTCCTTGTTCTTAGCACTGATGTTCTTGTTTGGAGGCTTTATTCTTCCTCGGCGTAAGCAATTTTATAGTCTCCATTGTTAATTTGTTGTCCTTATTTGAAAGTTATTCATTTCTCATGGAGTTTATTCACTGCAGCATCACTACCACGGTGGTTGAGGTGGGGATTTTGGCTTTCTCCCATGTCATATGGGGAAATTGGAATAACACTAAATGAATTTCGTGCTCCACGTTGGCAAAAGGTATCTTCTAAGATAATTATTTATTTAGCTTCATGATAGGTCACAATCAAATGTATATATCTAAATTACTTTCTTTTTTATTTGCAGATCCAAGAGGGAAATATCACTGTAGGGGAGGAGGTTCTAAGTAGTCACGGTTTAGACTTTGACAGCAACTTCTATTGGATATCAGTTGGAGCCCTACTTGGTTTCACCATACTGTTTGATTTTGGATTTGTCTTAGCATTAACATACATAAAACGTAAGTCTTATCTTAGTTAATACAAGAAAAAGAATGAAAACAGTTAATTTTTTTTTGTTCAATCCACTGACATCATGGGAAATGTATTCAGAGCCTAAGATGTCTCGAGCTTTAGTCTCAAAAAAGAGGCTCTCTCAACTAAAGGAACAAGAAAAAGGCAGTAGTGTGGAACTGAAGTCAGTTACTGTTGATATTAGCCACACACCAAGGGGAAATCAAAGCCCAGGTGAATATAGCTTCTATGATAAATTATCCCAATCATGAGTTCTTTCTTTCAAGCAAAAACAGTAAGGAATTTTGGTTTCTTTTACATGTTTGGTCGTGCAGGTAAAATGGTCCTGCCCTTTGAGCCATTGTCAATAGCATTTAAGGATGTCCAGTATTTTGTTGATGTTCCTCCGGTAATAAGCACACGTATCTTGTTTGTCATGATTTGATGTTGTTGACAATGTTGTCAATTAAGATTTTTTAATTTTGTCATTCTGAGCAGGAGATGAAAAAACATGGTTCCGATGAGAAAAGGCTACAATTGCTCCGTGATATCACAGGAGCCTTTAGGCCAGGAGTTCTCACTGCACTGATGGGGGTCAGTGGAGCAGGGAAGACAACTCTGATGGATGTTCTTTCAGGAAGAAAAACTGGAGGTATCATTGAAGGAGATATAAGGATTGCCGGATACCCTAAAGTGCAAAAGACATTTGAAAGAGTTTCAGGTTACTGTGAGCAGAATGACATACATTCTCCGTATATAACCGTTGAAGAATCTGTAAAATACTCAGCTTGGTTGCGGTTGCCAACAGAAATTGATTCAGTCACAAAAGGGGTATGGAGTCCTTATCACTTGCACCATGGTTTCTCTTTCCTAGATAACACATGTATTTTATAACTTACTAAATTCTTTGTATGTACTGAGCAGAAATTTGTTGATGAAGTCCTGGAAACAATTGAACTTGATGATGTAAAGGATTGCCTGGTTGGCATACCTGGTCAAAGTGGCTTATCTACCGAGCAACGTAAAAGACTAACCATTGCAGTGGAGCTTGTTTCCAATCCATCAATAATATTTATGGATGAACCTACATCTGGTTTGGATGCTCGAGCAGCTGCAGTTGTTATGCGTGCAGTGAAGAATGTTGTTGCCACTGGCAGGACCACTGTTTGCACTATACACCAACCAAGCATCGACATATTTGAGACTTTTGATGAGGTAGTCCAAAGTTCCTTCTGTTGACAGTATTGAAATAACAGCGTTTAGTAACTTTCTATCTTATGTACAAGATAGTGTATTTACTGAAGTGAAAATCCCTACAAATAAATGTATGCATCTCTCTCGGTGATGTAGTAAATATCTTGATTTCTTGCTTCTAGTATTGGAAGTAAGTGATTGAAGCACAAGTTGACTTCCCCTTCTTTGTAAATCTAGAGATAAAAGGATGATATTACCTTCTCTGTCATATTTGACAAGGATAATATACAGGCAGCAACTAAAAATGAGTTATTTTTCATGCAGTTGATTCTAATGAAATCTGGAGGACAGATTATTTATAGTGGAATGCTAGGCCATCATTCAAGTAGACTGATTGAATATTTTCAGGTATGCTCAAACCAGCAGCAAAGTACATAGCATTTTAGATGCTAGACAGATCAATGATCATCTTATTTTCTAATGTTCTTTTCTTGCAACAGTCTCAAATATGTGAGTGACTAAATTAAAACTGCCCTTATGGTAGTGTGTATCTTTGCCTCTTCATTTAAACTGTTGAAATTTGTAGCTAATTAATTTCATTGTCCATCAGAATATACCTGGGGTGCCAAAGATCAAGGACAATTATAATCCTGCAACCTGGATGTTGGAAGCTACCTCTGCATCTGTAGAAGCAGAACTTAAAATAGATTTTGCTCAAATATATAAAGAGTCACACCTTTACCAGTGAGCATCCAATCGGCTGTTATTCATTTTACAAAAAAAAATTTAAACTTTTTTGTTTTTCAGGATTTACGTGCCATAACTGTTTTCAGTTGTAATGGTAATGATGATACATTTCAAAGATCACTTGTCCTAAATTTTGAATTACTGTTTCTGTTTCTAGGGATACCCTTGAAGTGGTGAGAGTGTTAAGTGAACCAGCACCAGGTTCAAGTGACTTACACTTCTCAACTCGTTTCCCGCAAAATAACTTGGGACAGTTCATGGCATGCCTATGGAAGCAACACTTGTCCTATTGGAGAAGTCCTGAATACAACTTAACACGTTTCATATTCATGATTGTTTGTGCAATAATATTTGGAGCAGTGTTTTGGCAGAAAGGGACTGAAATGTAAGTTAGTTTTCATATACTTATAATTTGCCCTAAAAATAAACTCATCATCTGCAAAAAGAAATATGTATGTTAAAAGAATCTCCACAATCTCAATCTCAAACTCCAGACAGTGGAGATGCAGCATTTTATCCTAATACTTCCACCGATCCACTGTCTGTCTTCAACAAATGGACTCAGGTGGAAAGAAGATTATTAAATTAACACAACTGAGGTTCTTTTTCTTTTGATAAGTTATTTGAACAGAGAGAAGCTGAATCCATAAAATAGTACTTGCAGCACCTTCATTGTGATAACCACAGATAGAAACAAGTGAATTACTCAACCAAGTTCCATGAACAGCACATCTCATGAAAACATAAAACAACATATATTTTAGTCAAAAGTCATATTAGGCACAATCAACATAAGACATTCTTAAACTGAATTTTATGATGCGGACAACATTAGTGTTTGCATGATTCTAGTAAAGTGTTAAACTTGAAGTTGTACAGATGAAAGTGCTGACGTATACTTCTTCTATGGTTAAAGAAACAATCAGCAGGATTTGTTCAACGTACTTGCATCCATGTATATTGCTGTAATATTCTTGGGTCTAAATTACTGCTCAACGATTCTGCCATATGTGGCTACTGAGCGAGCTGTCTTGTACCGAGAAAAATTTGCCGGAATGTATTCTTCCACTGCTTATTCATTTGCACAGGTTTGTAGTTACTTCAAACAAATTCAAGTGGTACTTATTTGATAGGAAAAATAAATGTCAATAAATCAGTAATATTCTTTTTTTAATGTAGGTGGCCATTGAAATACCATATATCTTAGTGCAATCAATTTTGTATGTGGCTATCACATATCCAATGATAGGTTTCCATTGGTCAGTTCAAAAAGTGTTTTGGTACTTCTACACCACATTCTGCACCTTTTTATACTTTGTGTATCTTGGAATGATGATAATGTCAATGAGCTCAAATCTCGACATAGCATCTGTATTGTCGACTGCAGTCTATACCATATTCAATCTCTTTTCTGGATTCCTCATGCCAGGACCGGTAAGTCTTTCTCATATACCAAAATTTCTTTATAATAATTTGTACCTGGATTATTTTTGCATCCAAGATATTTTTGTGGGAATTTGAATCCAAAGTTTTTGAGCAATCCAATCTCAGCAAAAATGCTTACTTTTAAAGATGAATTTTATGCTTCCCCAAAATGTAATCCATTCCATCATTGAAGGATCATTCCAACATCAAAGTTCATAATCAAACAACTTTCACGGATGATCATTTCTTGATTTTTCTTTTTAGCATCCTGCTGAACAGAATCATAGCTCCATCTCTGAATTATATGAGTAACTTAATTCATGTATTTGGCTTGGGGGGGTGGGGGGGGGGGCGCTGAATGTCCGTAGTCCATGCCAATAAGGACAAGATGCTTTGAAGTCTTAGATAGTAACTATTTTTTTATATGCAGAAAATTCCTAAATGGTGGGTTTGGTGCTACTGGATTTGTCCTACTGCTTGGTCCTTGAATGGCCTCCTAACTTCACAATATGGAGATTTGGAGGAGAAGGAGGTATTCGTCTTTGGGAAGCGCCAATCAGTTGGTTCCTTTTTACGAGATTACTATGGTTTCCGGCATGACAGATTAAGCCTTGTAGCTGTGGTGCTCATTGCATACCCAATTGTTTATGCTACTCTGTTTGCTTATTTCATAAGGAAATTGAATTACCAAAAGAGATAAGACAGACACAGACACAGATTGGTTCTTCTGCAGTGTGGTGGCTTCAATTTTCATGTATAGAAATATAGAAACATGTGGCTACATAGATTAGCAAGATCTCTACTGCAAGATGTTTATATGTAATGTTCAAATTTGTTTTATAGTTTTATTGTTGGCACTGTAGATCCCTGCAAAAAGAGGAGGAAAATGAGGAATGGTGCAAAGATGTTCTATATTGAACCTTCTACCAGGGGCTTACAAAAAATATGTCAACAAGTGAGATAGGTTTATGGCACTTATTTTTTCAAGAAAAAGCTAGTTGTGTAGTGGATAAAGAATATTCAAGTTGTACAAGTTAAAATAACACTTTTTCATTAATAAACATTGAGGACTTAAAACCTTTTTCTATCTATAATATATATGTTTCATTTTACTTAAGTTTTATGATTATTTACATCCCTGTTATTTTTTTAATCACTTTACTTCTGGATGCCAAGGTTCAATATTTAGTAATGACCTGAGTGGCAGAAATTATGTAACAAACTTGTTAGAGATTAAAATGAAAATCTTTTAATATAAGAGGAATTTAAATAAAAAAAATTACAATTTTATTGATAGAAATAATAAGGTGAGAGAGTAAAACGTTTTTTTAATAAAGATTCAATAGAGAGAAAAAACTTAAAAAGACCAAGAATACATATTATTGGAACCAAAACTGAGAAACCATATCTTATACTTCCTCCTCTCCTAAATATAATTAAAAAATTATGTGGATCAAATATAAATAAATTTAATTTTATTTAATGAAACTATCTTTAAAAAGTCATTTATTTAATAAGATTTTATTTCAATAACTGTCCTTTATATCAAGTTTCAAAGAAAGATAAATTTAAAGAATATTTATTTTCAAATAAAAATTAGTATTAAGTAAATATTATAACTAACTTTTTTTTACTTAATTAAAATTTTCTGTTTATATTAGCTCTAATCAGTTTCATTGATTGGTTCTAGACACCTGTATTAGCCAAAGGAGTTCAAGGAGGATGAAGAGTGTGTTCAGCTCCCAGTAAATAATTAGATATATCAGGTTTAGCTTGAATACATGATGGATTGTGAAATGTCGGTTTGGAACTGAATAATCTCCTACGTCTCTTATTTTTCAATTATGAAGTTCATCTACCATTTAATGCATTATCAGGTGGCAGATAATAGAAGAAGGAAACTGTCTTGAATTCATGTGGAAAAAATTGAAGATGACCATTGTCGAATACCATAGGACAAGGTCTCAGAGTAATAGTCATAAATAAGTCCCATATTGCTGAAGAGAGACAGCAATAACTTAAGTTTTTATTATAAAAGACGCATTGGTTTCTCTTAACACTCATACCTTTCTCGGCCTTTTGGCTAAGATCAAGTGTAGTATCTGTTCTTATCAGTTTAATATCTGATATGTGAGCCATTGGCTCACATGGTATTAAATTAATTTTTTATGGGGAGATTCCAAGACAGTGGCTTGCTACTGCGAATCTCAGGTGTCGCTCATGTCTTGCACTATTATTGCATGAGCTTGGCACACCTTCTTAATCAGTTTGAAATTTCAATTTAATTCATTTTATTTTCTTGAAGTTGTCATCGTGTTATTTTGAGTCTAATTTATGTATAATTTTATTTTGTATGGGATGTTATTAATTTTATAATTAAGTTTATGTAGAAGTTTTTCAAAATTATAGTATTCTAAAATTAAAATTTAAGTTAATATTTTCATTTTAAATTATTCATCAAAGCTTAAAATTAATTGTAAAGATTATTAATCAATGTTGTGTAAGTTAGCTTAGTTATCATGTATAAGTATGGTATGCAAATTCTGCTATTTAAGTTAATTGTTGGACATGTATGAAACTCTGCTATTTAAGTTAATTGTTGTAAATGTATGTATATTTAGTATGTGTACCTTGTATAACATTTATCTGAAACATCACCTCTTCTGGAAATTGAGATTTCCAATACAATAAGCAAAGAGGACAGCAAATAAAGTAGGGAATACAATGAGCATTACACCGGTGACACCAAGAAAATCATGGTGAAACCCATAGTAATCTTCCAAAAATTTGGCAATGGTTTTCTTTTCTTCAAAGGCTGATATATCATTGTTTACATCTCCATATTGTGAAGTGAGCATCCCATTCAATGCCCAAGACATGGGACATAAATAATACAACCAAATCCACCAATTGGGAATTTGCTGCAAGGAGGAAACCATGGTTCTTTAGTGTAAAGAGAAAAAAATGTTTATTGTTCAGTGCATTAAATGATATAATATTTACTTCAAGTCCTTTACTAGCAGAACTAAAAAATTAGTATTTACTTCCATGAATGCAAATATAACAAATAAAATTTAGTGGAACTTACAAGTTTTGGTACAAAGTATCCAGAAAATAAATTGAACATAGTGTAGGAAGATGAAGCCACAATAGAAGCCAATTGAATATTTGGTGTTAATGAAACGAGGAGCATCCCTAGATAATTGAAGTATGACAAATTGCAGAACATGGTGTAGAGTAACCAAAATATTTTGTAAGCAGACCGATCATAACCCAACATAGGATATGTGATTATCACATACACAACAGCTTGAATGAATATATAGGGAACCTCAATTAACACCTACAAAAGAAATAAAACCTAGTTACCCTAAAATTATTGGAAGAGTAACCTGTAAGCATAACAATAGAATACAAGTAAATTATTGCAATACTTGATGTGCTCCAATTGTAGTGAAAATATGATATTAGTAAGAGTAGTAATAGGTAGGAGGAAAAAAGTGGTTTCTTTATTTTCTTAATGAATAAAAATATTTGAAAATGAATGGTGAATCCATAATTTGAGAAGAACTAAACCTGTGCAAAAGAATAGGCCCAGGGAGAGTACATTCCAGCAAATCTTTCACGGTAGAGAACACTGCGCTCTGTTGCCACATATGGCAAAACTGATGAGCAGTTATATATCCCAAAGAAGAGTGCAGCAGAATACATTGCACCAAATACATTGAACACATCCTGTTGGTTATTTCTGAGAAATAAACAAAAAAATTATCCTTAGTCCTTCTCAAAATGCTGCTTATTTAAATATATTAGGAAAAAAACATTTTAAATATTTCATTCTTTTAATGTAGAATACAGTATAATAAAATTATGACCACTAACATTTTATTTCCTTTCTTCCAGAACAGTACCCCAAACAGAAGAGATGAACCAGTCACAAAAAAGATGCGTGTCAGGTTGTACGAAGGACTTCTCCAATAGGACAAATGTTGTTTCCACAAGCACACTTTAAACTGTTGCCAGCCATTTTGTGGAAAATGAGATGGAAAATACAAATCTCTGGAGTCTGGAGGTGGTGAACTTAATTGCTCAACCAACTCTTTGTTCTGTCTGCACTCAGTAGAGTAAGTGTAGTGTTGTAAATATCGCATGCATTATAAATACTCCACTAAAAAGACAATTTTTAAATTCTCAAACTCATCATTTGTCTGTGTTTACATGATATTGGATATATATGCTAATTCTGATGCTAATATTGTGATGCATTGTCCATATTATTTTTATTAAAAAAATAGACACGCTTATATAAATGGAACTATTAGTTTTGTTATTTATTTAGAATTTTAAATTTGTAATTGTTTGAAATTTTTATTAGGTTTATTTTGGGTACTTGGCTATGTTAGTCTAATAAATGAACTTTGTAAAAATTCAATAAAGTTTCTATTACTATATTCATCTTAAATGAAATTATGTTAAGTGATACTGTCTATCAAATATATAAATTGCATCAGACAGATAATATAAGATTCCCAAATCAATTAATCCTTATGAACCTAGGTTTATCCAGAGTAAGTATTCTGAGAAGAGTTATCTTGGATTGCTCTATTTTTCTATATAATAATATATTCTAGTAAATTTTTGTTTTTATTTTTCCTTTAAAGATAAAAGATATTTGCATTATTGTTATAATAGAGAGATTATATAGGACCAAAAACTGGAGAAAATTAGTATATAGTATATACCACCTAGGTTTTAACTAGAAACTATAATCAAATATTTCTTTCAACAAGTGGCACATAAATAAAATTCTGTGATTACTTACTGATATAAGGTTGACTCCCTATAAATTTGGGCAAAATCTACTCCGAGTTCAGATTCTGCTGATATTGAAGTAACTTCTAGCATCCATGTTGATGGGTTGTAGTTGTCTTTAATCTTTGGCACTCCCTGTATACTCTATATAACACAAGATTCAAGAATGCAAATCAAGATTTTGCAATCAAATATATTTTTTTCTTTCTGAAGAGTAGTACCAAACTAAAATTTTTGATGAAAAAGTAATGAAGTTGGGTATGATATAAGAAACTGACCTCAAAGTATTCGATGACCATATTTGAATGCTTCCCGAGTGGACCAGCGTAGATTAAGCGTCCTCCAGATTTCATTAGAATTAGCTTAATTACAAGAAAAAGAACTTTAATTAGTATAATTGTGCATTAGCATTGTACTGTCCCTCGAAGAGATTGAACGATAAGATAATCATTTTAGTGCTAATGTATAGACTTCCTCTTCAAGCATAAGATATTTGCTGAGTTAATTGGTGTCAGGATCTTTATCTAATTATGATGTAGATAATATTAATAAGCATCAACGTCCTTTAAAGATGCTGCACAAAAACTTGATTTTGTAACTTTAAACACAGTTCTGGAAAAGTACTTATTATTTAACCTCTAAAGTGGAAGTCATGAGCTTGAGCAATTGGATAAACAGGCTCAAAGGGACTGCCATAACCTCTTGGTTCATTGCAAATGCAAAATCTACGTTAAGGGATTGTAGTTTACCTCATCAAATGCCTCAAATATATCAATACTTGGCTGGTGAATTGTGCATGCTACAGTCCGTCCTGTTCCAACTACATTCTTCACTGCTCTCATTACAACTGCAGCTGCCCTTGCATCTAGACCTGTAGTTGGTTCATCCATAAATATGATTGAAGGATTAGCAACAAGCTCAACTGCTATGGTCAGCCTTTTTCTTTGCTCAGTCGATAAACCACTAATATTTGGCATGCCTACTAAAGAATCTTTGATCACATCCAGCTCAATAGTATGAATGACTTCCTTTACAAATTCCTGAAAAACAGAAAGAAGTCATAAAAGGAAATGAATCCCGGTGAACAATCTCAAAAATTTGAAAACAAAAATGCTGAAACTGAGAGGAGAACCATACAGTTTTAGTTTGGGCATCAATCTGAGAAGGAAGCCGAAGCCAAGCAGAAAACATCAGAGATTCTTCTACTGTTATGTTTGGAGAATGTATGTCATTTTGTTCACAGTAACCTGATACTCTAGCAAATGTTTCCTGAACCTTAGGGTAGCCACCAATTCTAATCACTCCTTCTATAATACCACCAGTTTTTCTTCCACACAGGACGTCCATCAAAGTTGTTTTCCCTGCTCCACTGATTCCCATCAATGCTGTTAGTATGCCAGGTCTGAATGAACCTGTTATGTCAGAAAGGAGCTGAAGCCTTCTCTCAGTAAAACCTCTATTTCTCATTTCCTGCATTCAATATGATATAATTTCCCAACTATGTCCATGGATGTAAGTTCATACTTAAAAACTAGCAATAATTTAAATGATTTAAGTTACCAAAGGGGTATCAACATAGTACTGGACATCATGAAATGCTACTGCCAGTGGCTGGAAAGGTAGAACCAACCCTCCTGGAGAAAACGAGAGAAAGAAAGAATTGATGGAGAAACATAGTTTTAACGGAAAAACTTATATTGAAGATTTACATATAACAGTAAATCACAATATAAAAGAAAATGTTGCTGATTCACTGGTAGGTGATATGTTTAGATGAACCGAAAAAGTGAAGGGAAAAGGGGAGGCACATGAACTAGACAGTTGCTCACGTTTTCTGGTTTCTACAGTATTTTCGACCAGAGAAGTAACAGATTTCTTGTCTTCACCAATGCTACTGTTGTTTTCTTGCTGTCCTTGTAACTCTGAATGCTTCTCAGAAGATATAAGCGTTCGAGATCTCGCAGGAGCTGATGGAGCAATGCCAAAGTAAAGGTTAAAATATAGATCTAAAGGCATTATTATTATTATTCAGCACATAACGTGCCCAAGTAAACAATGATGAATGAACTTACAATTCAAGAAAGTCAGCATCAAGGTAAAACCTACATTAAACAGAACTGCGAACCCAAGTAAGGCAGCAAGTGATATCCAATAAAAGTAACCATTGAAGTGTAGCCCCCGGTTATCAAGTACTTGCTGACCCATTGTTGTGTTTGCAGACATCTTCAATAAGAACAAAGAAACCAAAATGATTAGATGAATCACATTTTCTACAAGTGATAAGGATGAGAAGTTTTATTATTGCACCAAGTAGGCCTTCACATATTAAGTGCTCTCAGCTAAATGACAAAATTTCACGAAAGCAGAAGAGGTAAAGGTATCTTAATTTGAGAGCCTTTGAATTATCTTATGACCAAATGAAGCTAACTGGTCAATCCATCTCACCAATAAAAAAGAAAAGAGTAGAGAAGCCACCTCAGTTAGTTGCATGCAATGTATGTTCTTTGAAGCACAGAAATTTAGAGTTATGCATGATTACCTTTTCCCACCTAGGAGCAAGAAATTCATTCACAGTTAAGCCTATCTCTCCATATGACACAGGAGAAACCCAAAATCCCCATCGCAACCAAGACGGCATATATGCTGCAATGGAAAAGCAACTAAATTTATTTTCTGAACAAAATTCCCTGTTATAAAAGTAAATCAGTTCTGGATTCTTACGCTTTGGAATGATGAAGCCACCAAATACTAAAACAAGCAGTATGACCAGAATACCAGCTGTCACAGAAGCAACCACAGTTTGAAAAATTGAGGCTATTAATCGAAACATGGATACCGAAGTCATGTGGAAGATAAACAGGAGAAGGAACTGGCGAAAGAACCTGAAAAAAAGTTCAAGTCAAAACTTGGTTAATATGACAAAGATTCCGAAACAGTTTTCTGGTAAAGAAACTACGCAAATCCACTAAATGATTTCATATAGATTTTCCAAGCAATCCTCTTGTGACCAAGAACAAACAAGGAGCCCATAGCGTCATTGTAAACAAATTAAATTCTGGAGACAAAGGAATCTTTAAATGTAGTACTTTCTACTAGATCATATAAATTCCATCAAGTACAAACCTGCCAACCTCCGGGCTGTAACCAATGACATAATAAGAAAGGGATGTCCAAATAAAAGATTCCAACAATGAAAGTGGAATCTTTAAAACAGCAGATGGTATTGTATAAGCCCAGGCAGGAAAAAAGCACAACTCTTTTTGCTTGTAAATAACTGCAAGTCTTGATACAGTCATAGATAGTTCTGGAAATCCATCAACATGAAGTATGACGAGTGAATAGAACAATGAACCCATAAAATAATTCCCATGGACTACATCAACAGCCATTCGTGTTCGAATGAAAACAGTCATTGCTACAAATGCAACAATGATAAGCTGCATGGATAAAGAATGCAAAAATACTTAAAAACTTGAGAAAGTTGGGTATAGTTATCACGATAGAAAGGCAAGAAAGTGAAAAGAAAAACCTACAAAATACCTGTGTTGACTTGAATACATAGACAAAGGAGTTTCTTTTCATTAAAAGAATTTCCCTCATCATGCAAGCCTTAAATAATTCCCATTTTTCTAATGAGTATTTTTTAAATACAAGGGCATTCTTGTGGCTCTGAGACTTATCAAATGGCTTCAAGAGCTCCTCCTCCAGCTTTCGACCTAAAGGGCTATCCTTAAATTTCATAATGAATTGGTCAATTGAAACATAAATGTAAGGTTTTTCTGTGCTACTCCAATACTGTGCTTGATCTTTCTTAGAGATTACCTGAATTTTACAAGCATTTCATATAATCAAATTCTAAAAATATCATGTTAGAAAAGGAGGTATTCAATTAGGCTTAACATACTTCCTGAAGAAAGTCAGCAGTGCCTTTTCTTTGAGGGCATTTAAACCCACAGTCCTCAAAGAACTCAAGTATGTAATCACGTGGACCGTGGTACACAATTTTCCCTTCTGCCATTAAGACAACATCGTCAAAGAGATCAAAGGTCTCTGGAGCTGGTTGAAGGAGTGAAATTAATGCAGTGGCATCTGTGATATGCACTAGATGCTGAAGACAAGATATAATCTGGAAAGTAGTGGAACTGTCTAAACCATTGGATATTTCATCCATAAAAAGCGCTTTTGTTGGTCCAACCATCATCTCTCCTGTATAATACCCCAGAATCAGGAGCACAGTCACCTCATATATAAACTAATGCTCTAAAATTCTATAAATTTGATAAGCTGCTATTGTGCAGTGCACAATAATACCTGTAGTTAACCTTTTCTTTTGACCACCAGATATTCCTCTTCTTATTGGATCTCCTACTAACGTATCAGCACATATATCAAGACCAAGAATCTGCATGTCATTGTAGTAGTCAATAAGCAATATCTGAGCAATATTTGGTATAGATAATGATAAACAAAGCAGTTTTAGACTTTCATGGAGAAAATGATTAGACTACCTTTAAAATATAGTCTGTCTGAAGGCTACTCTTCAGTCCGTTAATTGAAGTTGCCTGTACCAGAAACAGCGGTATTGAAATAATAGTCATCAACACTTGGACAACAAATTTGCATGAAGGCTTTTCAATGATCATATCGAAATTACAAAGTAATGAACCAGTTATCCTATAAAACATTATAAAGAAAAATAATTACTACAAGTTCTTCAGACCTCACTTTGTCTGACAACGATAGACACTTATCATACTTAAATTCAGGTTTAGAAAGTGAAATTGGGTTAAGAAAACAATCACAACTTTCTCAAAACTAAAGCTTGAGAAGGCTTAAAATTTTAACTTTGGTCATACTCAACCCTAAAAAACCTTGTAATTGATGACTAAAATGCAGCAGAATAATTCATTCCTTTTGGCAATTATTTTGTAACAATATTATTATATCGAGTGAAGAAATGCACTAGACACTGTATTTATTTTTAATGAACAAATAAAAAAAGTTAAACTTTACTTGTCATTAGGATATTTTTGTTAAATTAGAAAACTTGAACAAAACTTGGAAGTGGACAAAGCAAAATATGCTGTACAGTACCTTCATATATGCATCTAAATCAGGATCAGGAACTATTCCTGCCTCTTTCTCCCTTCTACTGACTTCCATCAGGAGTTCTTTCATACATGAGAAAAAGCCATCAATCATGTATAAAGTCAATTTATGAAATTTATTTATTTTTGTAACATTAAGTATACCTACCTGCTCGGCTTCCTACACCTTGACAACGCGCTGAGAAATCAATTGTTTCCCTCACAGTCATCTCTGGAATGTGCAAATCATATTGGCTTACATATGCTGATGATTTCTGAGGAATGAATTCTTCTAGTATGTGTCCATTGTGAGAAATGTCCCCTTGAACCTACGGTGCACCACAACAATTGTGGAGAAGAATCATTTTAACTTGAAACATTTGTCAAATAAACTAGTAAACTAAATACAAATATTGAGTTCATCATGCATAAGGTACAAACAAAAAATGACAGTAATTCAAAAAATACAAGCAAAGATCTAAATCTGCTGAGTAAATTTAGATTCAGGAGTTTGTCCATTTTTTTTAAATAAATTGAAAGATCTAACTGGTTTTTGTAGAAGTGAAATTGTGTTTCTCTCTTCCCCCTAGAGAAATAATGTCCATTTTTCAGAATTATCTGTGTAAACAGAATCAAACTTCAAACTTTGATGGCCATTGTTGAAGACTATAGCACAAGGTCTCATTTAAGTAACCATGACTATGCCCCATATAGCTGAATAGAAACAACAATCGACTGAGCTTTTATTATAAAAGAAGGCATGATATTACGTTCATACTTGTACATCTTTCTTGGCCTCTTGACTAAGATCAATTGTAATGTCATGTCTGTTCTCATCAGTTTAAAATGTGATATACGGAGCTTGTTATACTGGGACGTCAGGCACAACCCATAATTCTGTCTAAATGTTACATTTGAATCTTAATATGAAAAAAATTACGGTTTGCTCAAAGTGAAAAACTATCTCTTTAGACACCAATAATCTTAACCAAAACTCTAATTTTATAGGATTTGTATAAATTGTCACAAGATTAGTATTAATGATAGGAGTGCAGTAACTATTTTATCCATTCATGTTTCCTTATATTTCCTTAATGTGCACTATTTTGGAAAGACTCATTCTAATTAGAAACAGTTGTCAACTTGACATACTAATTAAGCTTAATATATATAAATTTAGTTTTGTCTAATGTAAAGTTATTATGAATGTAAGGAATCAACATAAATGGCTTCACTTCACTTTTAGTTGATTGGGTTATATGTCTGAATAAAATATGGTAGAATTATTAATGGGTAATGGGCATTAAGTATTATTCGTGTAGTAATGCCCAAAGGAGTCAACATGAAAATTATAAGATCTAAAACTTTATGAACACCGAATATTCTAAGAGCCAGTCAACTGTTGAAACTACTAAGTAGGTTTTCTGTAAATTTACTAAAAAAAGTCTTGAGATTGAGAACCTGGAGAGAATGACTTAGCTTTCCTGCCAATGCCAACAATAATGTTGTTTTACCACTTCCTGGTGGACCAAGCAATAAGGTCATCCTGAAACAGTATCAAACACAACAATTGTACACAAAGTGTTACTTTCCTACATTTTTACACCATACTAAGTATAAATAATTATGGTACACTAACATTATAAAATTTTGCAAAACATACCTTCCTGGCTTAATAATGCCACTGGCACTTTTGATGATGCTTATCTTGAAATTTTGAGAATTCAGAACTGACAATTTAGTGGAGTCCTTAGGAAAAAAAAGAGGGGAAAAAGTGTCTTAAATAGTGAGCAACATAAATTATTAAAGGGTCTGTTAAAATATTAATGCTTTTAGAGAAGTTACTTGCAATTCATAGAAAAATACTTACAAGGAACCAATCTTTTAGGGTATTCCACAGCGTAGGTATGGGTTTGCCCTTAACTATCTTACCCTCAGCTTCCACGCACAGATTATGATACCTCACTTCCACTGTGGGCAACTTAATACCAACTCTACAGAGTAAAATAGCAAACAACTTTATTAACCATTTTATCATTTACTTTAAATTTTTACAATTTAGAGGTTCAATAGACAAACCATATATGCTAAGACACTATAATTCATACTATTAGCACATGAAATTTCTTACCAAGCAATAGTCTGTTATATTATAAATGACAAATGATGAAAATATTGTTTCCTGTTATCTTAAACTTCTTATATCCTTTACCACTAGCTAGTTTTTTATTGTAGCTTTTGTCATAAGGCACTTCGTGATAAATAAAAATTTAGTTGACCTATAAAATGATTAATAATTTCATAGTAATATGCCATATCCCCAAAGTGAAAGAGAGAGAGTGTAAGAGAAATGATTACTTGTCAATTCTTTTCCTGAGTTTCTGCAGCAACCGAAGATTATCATTTTCAATATGCTTGATAAGCTTCTCGATGAACAAGTGTCGATCTTGAGCTCCTAGCTTGGTGACATCAACGACCTGTTTCCCTTTTTCCTCACCTGTTTCCATGCCATCATAAACATCAAACAAAGCTGAAGTAATTCTCTGATAGGTTGGTAGTCTCTGAAGTTCAGCCCATAGTAACACTTCTTCCTCATCATTATCAACCTCTTGTTGCACAGGATTTATGCTTGAAATGCTATGGAAACTGGAGGTATGGCTTCTAAATGAGGACCTTATACTCCTTCCTATCTCAGCCAACTCAATTCTTAGAGATTCTATCTCATCTGCACCTACCAGCTGTGCCATCTCACAGCACAACACTAAGAGGATTAAATCCCAGATATAAGTGGAGTGCATATTTTTCACTTCTAAAACATTATATAGAAACCTGCATGCTGCGGTTATAAGCTAGACAGTGACAGTTGCTGATGCAATGCATTATGTCATGTATTATCTTGTAGTGTGAATGGCAATTGAACAAGCTCTTATGGTATCAAATGAAACGGAATACTATTACAAATACCTTTTTTTTATATTATTAGTGTAACTTAACTTTCACAGATACATTAAATTATCACCAAAGTCCATGCCGCCTAGATATGATTGAAAATATTTTACTAAGAATCAGGAAGGTATACATGGTCAAAATTTAATAAGAACACGCAAGGATATATCAAAGTGGCATGGTTCAATCCTTTTCTACTTCATTTTGTGAAACAACAAGCTTCCAGCCTCTTGTTCAAATACAACAAAAGATCTGCGTTCTAAATTCTGGCTAGCTCTCTTCCATTGCCTCCAATGAGAAAAAGGGGCAATTTTTGGAATATCGTGAAGTTTAATAATAAAATTCCAGTGTCGTGTTAGGGAATTCCTAGATATTATATCATGTTACGTTATGGATTTCCAAGGACATTGAACTCGTGACTCCTGCTCATAAGCTGAGTATAATACCTGGAAACACATTGGTTACAGTCCTGAGTTCTTTTTATAAGCATAAGAAATTTTGTTAGAGTGAGTTCACGGCATTAATTAAAATATAAGAGTCAAAGCATTACGATGAAATATGATTTTGAAAACTAGATGTTAGTTCGTGGTTTATTTTTTACAAACCTGGTCCTTTCACTGGAGTTAGAACATCCTGTCACAAAACATTTTTTAAATCATTCATAAAAACTACCTGTGCTATCTATGCACCAGAAGGACAAAGATAAAGATAGTTATTCATTCTTTATTATTATTATTATTATTTGTGATTGTTTGAGTCATGGGAGAAAACACCTCAAAAGTCCCACATCGATGTAAAGATATTAATGGAATTAGAATTATTATTATAAATAATGCTCTATATGTTAAGTAAGAACTTTCGACCTTTTGACTAACATAGCGTCTGTTATCTATATGTGGACTAATAAAATTAATTTTACAGTAGGTTGCTGGCCTTGCCCAAGTGTGGGACCCTTATACCTCGCCAGATACTAACAGATACCAGAAGAAAGAAATAAGTAAGTAAAAAATTAAGTGAAAGATTAAAAGGATTCTGTCTATTTATTTATTTCTATTTAGTCATTTTTTTTCTTCTTCAAAATTTAACCCAGTTTTCTTTTGTATTGGACTGTTTCTTTTAGCAGTAAGTGGTGTCAAAAAATGGGTCGCTGCCGTGCTGCGTCGGGCCCTGCCGACGATGACCCCAACCACAGGTTTCTTTTCTTTTTGATTTGCTTTTCCGTTTCCCCTTTGCGTGTTTCCTTGCTAATTGTGAAATCAAGATTGGTGAGTTAGGGTTTACAATGTCGTGTTTCCACTTTGCTAATTGTGAAATCAAGCTTGGTGACTAGAGAAATTATTTAAGGCTTACAATGTCGTATTATGGAACGTGCTTTTCAACTCTCTTTAATGCTATACTCGTACCTTTCCTCTTTGCAATTTTTACGAATGGACTTTGTTACTGTGTAATTAATCAAGCATTAAGTTACGATGTTCAAGTTAAATTAATTGAGGATTTCGAGTTTTTCACAGACTTGATTCACTTGACTCGAGGCGTCATGTCATATATTCTAAAAATATAACTACTGTATCTTCTTACTTTAATAGTTTCTTTGTTAAGCTTCTTCAAGAAAAACTTGGAAATTCCAGTAATTATCAGTATTTAGGAATAAAACTCTTCATACCTATATCAAACGATTTACATGAATATTTATAAACTGAAAATAAAGATAAACTGACCAACTGAAAAAGTCTAATGATAAAGGATAAACTAACTAGCTTAAAAACTCTAATAATAAAAGATAAACTAACTAATAAAATATAACAATAAAAGATAAGTGAATCATAGCTAATATCTTTATCCCTAAAAATTAGGCTACAAATTTGTAGCCCAGTTGGGTGTCTCTTGTATTCGTGTGTATCTCCACCTAAGATGAATCATTATCCGGCCCATAGAAAAGGACATTGTCCTCAAGGGATTGTGTAGAATAAAGATATTGTAAACAAATATACTGTCAATGGGGTTGACTTGCAACAAGTTTTTAGTATATAAAATTTTTGGTCTACCCGAGTAGACAAACTCCATAGTCTTGAGATTATAATCAATGATGACACAATCTAAACTTAGCAGCCATGCTACACCAAACACCACATTTGTACTAGTGATATTGAGATAAAAGAGATCAATGGTGAATGGAAAACCTTATACACTTAGTGAAATTGCATTACTTTTAGTGTTGCACCAAACAAAGTCACCACTACCTACATATACTTTGAAAGGATTTATAACTAAATAAGGTGCCAAATGGCTTGAGGAAATTAAGAGTACTACTGTCAACCAATATGTTCACATACTAACCTATGAGACATAAAGTGGAGGTGTGTTATTCTCGTAAAAGGGCATTAAAACTCACCTTTAGCTCTATAACTTGTTCATCTAAAGTCAGACTAGCATTTCCATCAACAGAAAACATCTCGGTGAGTTCTTCAGGGCTAAGAGGGCCTAACATTGGGACCTACAATTGTGAGAAGGATTATATTTCTCATCAGAATAGTAACAAAGTCCCTGACAGCGATGTTCATGCAACTTAGCTGTTGTAAATTTTTTATGTGTTTTCTATTGAGAGATGGGGTGGGGTGGTTGTTGTTATTGTGGACATAGTCTATGGCTAGCGATTTCTCAAACATGGGCAATGCTGGGGATAGTGTTGCTGTGAATCGTGGACTGAATGATCGTGTCGAGATAATGATCGGGGAAGGTTTCAGGGAATGTTGAAGTGCTAAATAGTTTTGTTCATGTAGGCAGGCTAAGGCATGTCATGGGCAATGTTGAAGTGCTAAATGGTGTCGAGATAATGATGGTGTCGGATATGTCATTTTTTGTGCTAAGCATGATTGATACTTAAGAGAATCAGTTAATCCTGCCACGAAAAGACTTATTTGCCATGCTTCTGATAAACCCGAAACTTTGGTAACAAGCCTTTCAAATTGATTTTGATAGTCTGCCATTGAACCTGTCTGCTTAAGTTCCTTTAATGCTTCTTCAGGGTTGTTATATAAATCAGAGCCAAAGGGGTGTTGCACTGCTTGGGCAAACTTCCCCCATTCTTGTGTATAGTGGCTGCAAATTAACCACTTATACCAAGAGTAAGTTGGTCCCACCATATAGAAGGATGCTATCTTGATTCGTTGATTCATGGATATACTCCTAACATCAAATATTTTTCAATACGAAATACCCAATCATCAATGTCGTCCCCATTAAATGTTGGTATCTCATGTTTGAACTCTCTAAAGATGTGATTTGAGTGATGCTCAAAATGTGGATATGTCATGTCAACATCAGATGGTTGTTGTGCGGCAAGTAATTCATGTATTTGAGCAAATTGTGTATTGATGTTTTCCTGAAAACTTTGGCGATGTTCTTTTGCTTCCTGCAATTGTATATCCATGCAAGCAAGTTCGCTTTCAATCTTTTCCAAGTGCTTACCATCAGCCATTGTGGAAGAAGGAACTCAATAAAAACACCAATATTAAGCTTTCTCCAGAAAAGCTTGGAAACTCCTGTAATTCTCAATATTTAGGAATAAAACTCTTCATACCCATCCCGAAGGATTTACATGAATATTTATAAACTAAAAATAGAGATAAACTAACTAATTGATAAAGTCTAATGATAAAAGATAAATGAACTAACTGATAAAGTCTAATGATAAAAGATAAACTAACTAATTGATAAAATGTAATAATAAAAGATAATCTAACTAATTAATAAAATATAATAATAAAACATAAGTGAATCATAACTAATATCTTGATTGCTAAAATTCGTCCACGAAATCTGTAGCCCAGTTGGGTGCCTCTCGTATACATGTGTGTGTCTGTCCTTGAGTTGTATCATTCTTAATATAGAAACAGTGTTTTTTTATCACCAATCACTCTCAGATTTTCTCTTTCTCTCATTTTCTCGTCTCATGACAAGGAGATATGTGGCAGGAATGGGGGGACTGGGTTTATAAGAGTTCAAAGTGTACAAAATATCATTGATGAAGAGAATTTCTGTGTACAGCAATTAGGGTTTGAGTTTGGAGTGATTGCATATAATTTTTATTGATCATTGATCAATAATTTTCTCTTTGTTGTATGTGACTCAGGTCTCTACTTCTCTATAATACAAAAAATGTTAAATTTTGGGCTCATATTTAGGTATTTAGTTGCGTAGAAAATTCAATGTGTTTTAAGGTTCTTCTATAATTGCAGGTTGTTAATATTTATGCAAGAAAACCTTTTTGTGGTAAAATATATTGGAAAATATATATTTAAGGAGTATATTTAGGACTCTATGATCGTAGTTGAAAATGTTGAGGAAATATGGATTTGCAGTATGTTTTTTGTGCATCAGCTGTAAGGCATACATGGGCACAGCGTCAAGATTTTTGGATGCATGAGAATCTTTAAAAGCTTTTGTCAATAAGGTGGTTGTTTTCAGGTTTGAAGATGGAAATAAGGAATAAGCTAGATATTCTACACATTATCAGTTTTTTCACTCATTTTTTTGTCCTAGAATGATTTTATTTTGTTTTAGATTTTTGTTTGTGGGCATGTCCTTGTATACGTTGACATTCTTCTTGAATGCTTCTTGCTAGATATTACATATTTTGTTGTAATGTGGTTTCTTTCATTGCTTTATGTTTTCAGATTAAAGAGAAAAAAGGCTGCTCTGAGTGTAGAAAGTTCAGAAACTTTTCCTACAGGTTATTTTGTTATCATCACATAGCTGCCATTTTTTCAAAAGGCCCATTAACATTCTATAACACTATTTTCTAAATGTGGTAGGCCAAGGAATAACTAATAGCAAGATATCTCTTTATCACTGTAATTATTGTAACAAAGATATTTCGGGGAAGATCCGCATCAAGTGTGCTGTGTGTCATGATTTTGATCTCTGCATAGAGTGCTTCTCTGTTGGTGCTGAGGTGACACCTCACAAAAGCAATCATCCATATCGAATTATGGTAAACCTTCTAAGCATTCTTCCTTTTAATATTTATTGTATTACTGTTACAGAATTTGCATTGTCGTATTTTTCTCCAAGAATTGGATGCGAATTGTAAAATTAGAGAAACTAAGAATTAAAGACTAAAGATTCCTTTTGTTATTGATTTTCTGAATCGGTATTTATAGTACAGGATTAGATGCAGTTATGGTAATTGTTTGTTACAGAACTGATAGTTACGATATCAGAAAATACAACTATTATAAAGAAATGACGGCTAGGTTAACAAAGTACAGCTGACATAACTAACTACCAGCAGAGACTGTTGCTCTCAGCAGAAGCTATAACACTTAAGCTAATATACAATCTGGTACACTATTATTTATTTTTGTTACCTTTACATATTCGAATTCTATATCATTCATATATTTTTATCTCTTTCTTACACCTTTTCATTTATCTATATATTTTTACTGCTTTACAACCAAATAATTTGTTTTCTTTTATGCTTCACAATATTTCAGTTGCTATAATATTTATTTTTTGAATTTAATATTTTTTGTTTTGACTAGTTCTTTAGATCTAGATAATCTGAAGTGATGCATTGTTTTATTTTTTTAAAGGCTAAAGAGTTTTTCTGTTATTGATTTTCTGAATCTCTCTGAACACAGGTATTTATATTGTATTTGCTAACTGCTTGTAACAGAACTTACAGCAATTTTAACTGCTTGTAATTGAAAAGACAACTACGATACCAGAAAGAACAGCTAGGATAACAAATTGTTGCTGGCTTAACTAACTATAGTTCAGGGAGGCTAATTACAACAGAAGTTAAAACACTTAAAATATGTTTGGATAAAGAATTTCACAATTTCAAGGAAATTAAAAAAAAAAATAAATTTGAATTTCTTTCAATTCAAATTGTTCCTTTTTTCAAATACTTTGTTTGGATAAGGCAATAGAAATTTATTGAATTTTAATTTTCTTGTTTGGATAGAATATTTCAATTCCCACTAAATACAAAAATTTATTTTAATATTAAACAATATTTAATAATTAAAAAATAATACTCGTTTTTTGTTTTTTCGATTGATGTTGGTTGAGACTATTTTTACACCAAGTGTATCAAGATGTTTTCAATTGATGTTATTAAGGGTTTTTCTTGATTGACGTTAACCAATTTTAAATTTGGTTAGCAATAATTATTTCAGTTGAAATTAGTCAAAGTAATTTTTTCGTCGTCATTGATCAAGTTATTTTTGGTTGACTTTGATTGATATAGGTTGAAAAATTAGTTGACATTGGCTCAAAACAATCCTAGTCAAGGTTGACTCTAAGTATCCTTAGTTGTTTAGAAAAAAATATTCCAATTGACTTAGAATAAAAAATAATATTGGTGATGTCGATCAAGAAAAACCTAGATAATATTGGCGAAAAAATAACTCCATTGACAATGACCAAGAAAACCTAACAAAAGTCGACTAAGAAATAACTTTGACCTACATTGGAAGAAAAATATCTCAACAATGTTAATAAAAAGATAACCCTTATCAACTCAATTGTAAACCCCTAACATCTATTGAAAAATAGTCCCATTAACATCGATAAAAAATCCTAGCTAACATCGGTCGCATATAGCATTGCCAACACTGGTCGTGAAAACCTTGTCTTAGGTCAATTGAGAGTTAACCATGATAGATTTCAAACATCCTAGTTGAGATCGAGTTGATGACATCCTAATTGAGCTTGAGTTGAGGAGAGAATTTGAAAATGTATCTCACCTTTGTTAACTATTCTAATAAGTTTGCCTGGTTCGACAAACATCTGTGGAGGGGTGATGTTGAGGAAATCTTACATTGTCTGCCTCAATTTGCAATACTTAATAGAATAGGGTAGCCTGGTTTGACAAGTATTTGTAGAGGAGGGATGTTAGGAAAAAGCCCACATCGCCTACATCAGTTTGTAAAGTATGACTTATATATATATATATATATATATAGGACAACTTCACTTAGTACCAATTGTTTTTAAGGTGAAATCTAATAATAGATGTAAGAAAGGAGAAAGTATGGGGAATTTCAAATTTTTACTTTTATATGTATGGAATTTGAAAATTTTTAATTTTAGGCAATTAAATTACTCAAATTTCTAGAATTTCAATTTTGTTTAAAATTTCTTATCTTCATATTTTATCATAAAGCATTTCAAATTCTTTATAAAAATGAATCATTCTCTAAGAATTCTCCATCCAACACACTATTAAGAAAATAGACAATCACATATACTTTGAATTATTGACAAAAGCTTCTTCCTTGTGTTTTTCTTTCCTTATAATAAAATCATAGCAATTTCTTTCCTATGAAATATTTTTCTGAATGAACATGCTCTTTCCTTTTTCTTCACTTTATGGTCTTCTCAAGTTAATAACTGAATGAGAGTTCTTAGCTTTCTTGATATGTATGCTATCTTAATAAGTATAACATTTTTGTGATAAAAGTAATAATATTACCTTGTGTATCATATCTGCATCCACGTTCATGGTTAATATACTGATGTATTAATTTAAGTTTTAAAGCTTTTTTTTTTTTTTTTCGGTGCAGGATAATCTGTCTTTTCCACTTATATGTCTAGATTGGAATGCAGATGAAGAGATGTTACTTCTAGAGGTATGAGATTTGAGTAGGGGGAACATTTATGTTTTTTTGTTTTGTTTTTTTTAATCATATGTTAAATTATGTTGTTATCTAATATTGTATTTCTAAACGAGTTGTTCTCATAGGCTATTGAGATGTATGGATTTGGAAATTGGAATGAAGTTGCTGAATATGTTGGAACAAAAAGCAAATCTCAATGTAATGACCACTATAATGCTGTATATATGAATTCGCCATGTTTCCCTCTCCCAGTAAGACAGTTTTGGGAACTATGTTATTAATATTATACATGCAACCCTCATTTGCATGCATTGTCTAATTGGTCATATGAACACCCAGGATTTGTCTCATGTTATGGGAAAGAGTAGAGACGAACTCTTTGCCATGGTGAAGGGACATGAAGCCAAAAAAGGTTTGTTTTTTGATGAACTAAAATCATCAGCATTGGAGATCTGCAAGCAAGACTTGATTAGTTTGTTTCACTCCATGAATTTACGTACATAGTATGTGTACCCAAATGGTTGAATTGATAAGATTCAAGATGTTATAGATATAATATATAGATTTAATTATGTCTTTAGTCCCTAAAATTTGGGATAAATAATTTTAGTTTTCTTTTTTAGTAGTGAGATGGTTAAGATAACCTTGACCATTGATAACAAGGTAATGACAAAGTTTGTGTAAACATGCACATCAGATTTTAGAGTCGTCAAGGATCAGCCTCAAAAAAAGAGAAAAACCATTAAACAGGGAAAAACAACCAAACAGTGTGAAAATAGCTAAATAGAGAATAACCAGTAAAATAGAGAATAGCTACCCAACAGAGGATATCAACCAATCAGTTTTTGTGTGAATATAATTTCGTTGTCAATAGTAAATCTAATGTGAATAGTAACTTAGGTGTAAGCAACAATTCTATGGTGAATAGTAACTTTCTCCTCATTAGTACTACATCATGAACAATAATTTTGATGTGAATAGTGATTACGTTGATGAATAATAACATTGGCGATGAACAATGATGCTATGGTGAATACTAACACGATGGTGAACAATATGCACGATGAAGAATGACACTGGTGAAAACAAATATAAAAACTAGAAAATGTACATGGATTCTAAAAAATTTACACCTATGAGTAGTGGGCTCACCAGGAAAGCACATATTAGGATTTCCTTTTCATTAGGTTATTGAAACCATGTTGTGAGGAAAGAATTTGAGAAGGTATATGATATGATGAATTACATTTGTTTAGACCACAACGAAACTATTTAGTTATAGGAGACAGAATATAATTTTAGAATATTCTGTTACTTTATTAATATAATAAAATAAATATAAAATCAATCTATTTGATCCTAATATCATCAATTGATCTTACTAATATCAGCAGTTATTATATCTAGAAGATTCTAACATATTTATAAGATTCTAACACTTGTTAATCACTTTTTACAATAAAGTTCTTTTTATAAGCATCCTAGCACTTCAAGGAATGTTCCGTCTTAAAAGCTAGCTGTTAAGTGAGAAAATCAAATACTTAAATACTTCATTGAACACCTCATAATACCTAAGTCGCTATCATTGTTCTACATTTTAAAACTCATTACATGATATTCCTGCAGAATTTTCTCCAACTGCAGAGCTTATGTTGAAAGAAGAGCCTCCCTTCTCTGATGGAATAAGGTAAAATTCACCCATTAACTGCCATTATTTGAATAAATAATTTGACTCTGTTAATTCCTTGTTGTAAAATCTCAGCTATGAAGAAACAAAAATGGCAAAATTTAATAATCAAGCAATCTCCAGGTTAACCTCAGGTATTATCATAGAGTGTGAGAAAAGTATATTTTTATCATTTTTGTTGAAAATATAAATCAATATTTATTATTAGAGTTTATTAGAATATTATTAGAATTTTTATTGTTATAAATTTTAATTATAGATGCTAATGGGCTTTTAAAAATTTTGTATGGGTTGTTCTATTTCTGATTTTTTTTAGATTAATGGGTGAAATTGTTATCAATTTTCAGTTATGTTTGTCTTCTAATTAAATGTTGAAATATGAATAAGAGTGTGGGAATATTTTTTAGCCTTGAAATATTGAGTTCTTACTATTAGTATTAGAGATTTTTTTGTTTTTGAGGGATCGGATAAGGTTGAAAGTTCTACCAAACATTCAAATACTTTCATTGAAAGTTGAAAATGCAATCTGATAACTCAATTCTAACATTACCAATTTTTGAGAGTGAAAATAATCACCTATGTATAGTCAGAATGGAGACTTTTCTTAATGCATTTGATCTTTAGGAGATTGTTGAGGAGGATTATGAGACTGGTACATTACCCAAAAATCCAACACAATCATAAGAAATAAAACATGAAAAGTCAAAGGCAAAGTCTTGCCTATTTTTTTTTTCTTTTGTTTCTCCAACAATCCTCCAAAGAATTGTGATTCTAAAGTCACCAAAAGCCATTTGGGATTTTCTCAAACAAGAATTTGAAGGAAATGAGAGAATTACAGGGAAGACAATGTTGAATTTAATCAAGAAGTTTGAGATTTAGGGGATGAAAGAGTCAGAAACAATGTAAAAAATATTTTGACAGACTTTTAAGCAATGGCAATGAGGTGAGGTTGTTTGGGGCAGAATTTCCATATACATGGATTGTGCAAAAAAATCCTTGTGACTATTCTTGAGAGACTTGAATTTCTTCTTTGGAAAATTCCAAAGATTTGTCAATCATCACTTTGGCAGAATTTTTGTATACTTTGTAAGTCTAAGAACAAAGGAGACTCACGAGACATATTGAAGGTGTTTTGCGGGCATAATTGAAACTCATTCATGGTTACAAAGGAAAGAAAAGAAGGCTCGGGAGCAACTTTGAGCAAGGAGAATATTCTAAGAAAGGTGGTAAAGAAAATGATGAGAAGTCAAATCATCCATGCTGTCAGTACTGTGGAGAGAGGAATCATACTCATTTTAGATGTTGGAAGAAGCCTAATATATGCTACAACAAAGGCAACCAAGTTGGTAATATTGCAAATAATTGCAAGAACAAAATGTAGGCTCAAATTAAGGCTCTTGGTTGATCATTAAGAGGAGGAGAAGCGATTATTTGCAACAACTTGTCTTGCCACTGACAACAATAGTGAAAGTTTATTGATTGATAATGGATATACACATCATATGACCTATGATAAAGAGTTATTCAAGGAGTTGAATAGGACAACTGCTTCAAAAGTTAGAATTGGCAATGAGAAATGTATAGCAATTAAAACTTGCTCAAGTACAAAAGTAATCACCAATGTGCTTTGTATACCAGATATTAATAAAAATTTATTGAGTGTCGGCCAGTTGCTTGAAAAAGGTTAGATTTTCTTTTTTTGAAGAAAAAATGTTTGATTAATAGAAAACCCAAGTGGGTAGGACTTGTTCAAGGAAAAAATGAAGGAAAATAGCTTCTCTTTAGATCTTACGGAGTAAGTGCAAGTTGTTATTTTAATCTTAGTTAATGTTGCTTAGTTAGGAATTGGAGTTGAAGTCATTTTAACTTTGGTTTGAAATAGTGAAGAGAGAAAATAGATATGTTGAGATTGAGAAAGATGAGCGAAAACAAAGGAGTTCTCAAAGAAGAGAAAAGAGGGTTGTTCTGACAAGTAATTTAGGTTTAGTTTGACGGGTTAATGAGGAAAGGAGGGGTAGTAAATTTTTTAAGATAAAATTTGGATGGTAAATGAAAGGAAAGAGAAATAGGGTGCTGTAAAATTGTCTTAAAGTAAAAGAGATGTTGTAAATTTTTGTTTTAAAGTAAAAAGAACATAGTAAATTTTTGTTTTAAAGTGGCTGCCATGCAAAAACCAATTTGCCACTGTCTTGTTGTGGTAGTTGGCAAAAATTTCTTTAGTGTTTTCCGCCATGGTGATGCCATGGTAGATATTTGATAACATTGATGTATCATATGAAAAAAAGTTTACAAATAATGGAAAAATTTGATCTTTCATGAAGAAAAACATCAAAATTTTCTTTCATGAGGAAAATTCATGTGATGTGAGTGCAATCATCAATAAATGTGATAAACCATTTCGTACTATATATACTAGTATTTGATGCAAGACCCCATTCATTAGAGTGAATCAAATTTTAAAGGATTGACTCTTTGTATTACTAGAAAAATATGTGGCACGAAGATGATTTGCAAACTGACATACATCACTCTTAAAGGATTTAATAGACTCATTTGAAAAGAAAGAAGGAAACATAGACTTAAGAACATTAAATGAAGGATGACCAAGATGATGATGGAGGAGCCAAATCTGATAGCACTTAGAAGTAATGCAAGATGGGCGATAAGAGAGAGTTACTTTGTTGCTAATGCATCTTATTCTCAAGCATTTAAGATAATACAACCCTCCTTGTTTCTTAACAGTTCCAATCATCTTTTCCTTGGCAAGATCTTGGAAAACACAATCATAGTGATTGAAAGTTATAGAACAATTGAGTTCATGAGTAAATTTGCTTATAGAAACAAGATTATTGGAAAGATTTGGAACATGAAGGACATCTTTAAGGTTAAAAGGTAGAAGAAGAGAAATATTGTCATGTTCAATTATTGAGACTTGAGAATCATTTACAATGTAATGTGATTATCAAAAAGAGATACATAGGATGACAAGTAAGGAGAATAAGAAATCATATTGTTTAGTTGCACTAGAGTCTATAATCCAAGAATCCTCACAAATAACTTTTGAAACATTGAAGGAAGAATTAAAGTTCTTATTAGTCATGATTATAGAGAACTTCTTAACTACCTTATTAGTAATTTATATAGAGCTTAACTACTCAAGTAACAATTATAGAGAATTCAACTACCCTGACAATAATTACAACAAATAATAAATACAACTCTTTGTAGTTTAACATAGTTTATTAGTTTATTACAATTTATTAGAGTACTATTAGAATTCCTATTGTTATAATTTTAATTATAGGTGTTAATGGGTTGTTAAATTCCGTACCTTTAGTTTTTTTTTTTATTTATTTTTAGATTAATGGGTGGAATTGTAATCAATTTTTAGTTATGTTTGTCTTGTATTTAAAGGTTGTCAATTGAATAAAAGTAGTTAAGCATTTTTCAGTCTTAAAAATATTCTGAATTCCTACTATTTTCTACTAAAATTTTAATTGGGTATAATTTATATGCATGATATGGATTCAGCATGTGGCAAATCTTACTCAAGTTCAGTTAAAAAGGCTTCCAACTTCAGCCAAAATACTGATGAAGTTAAGGTTGAAGGTATGTTTTTTTTTAAAGAATGCTATGTGAAATACTACCTCTTCATTTTGTTTTTTGAGGTAGTATTTCTTTTGATACGTTTGTTGCTCTTGATAGAATGTAAACATCGCGACTAGTTTAGAAGTTTTGAATGTAGGTATCTCCATGTATATTTCATCTTCAAAATCCCCATATAGGAATGCATTTTTCACATCAAATTATTGCAAGTTTCAATCATAGTTTGCTGCCAAAGACCAAATTACTTTGATCATGGTCATTTTTGCAACTGGTGCAAAGGTCTCCAAGTAATTCACTTCATAAGTTCGAGTGAACCCTTTGGCTACTAACCTAGTCTTATACCTCTCAATAGTCCCATATTACTTCGTAAACCCACTTGCACCAAATAGGTTTTTTTTTTTTTTCAGGTGGTATGGTGACTAGTTTCCAAGTATTGTTCTTCTTCGATGCCTCCATTTCCAAATCCATGGCTTGTTTCCATTTTTTGTCAATTAATGCCTTAGATACAAAAGAAGGTATAGTTTGGTATTTAGCTTTGTGAGAAAGGTTCTATGGGTAGGTGAATTTTTTTAAAAAGATGGATAGTTTGCTAAAGGGTATGGTGGTTTGGTGCAACTTTGGTGGGAGGAGTTGTCATTCATTGGAGATTTGGTGGTAAAATAAAAGAGTTAAAAATATTTGATTTTGGATCAATGGACGAAGCTTCATAAGTTCAATTTTTTTTTAAATAAGAAAACAATGTAATTTCTGACATGACATCTAATAATATGATCATATAATTTTTTTAAATAAGTTAATAGTTTCCTTAAAGGTAATAATAATTAATAAATTAACAAAATAATTAATATTTTATGAAGACTAATTAGAAAAAAGTAATTGTACTAAAGTCAAATATTGTTTATAATTATTGCAGCCAGCAAGTCTTCATCTTCATGCTTCTTTTATTCACTCTGCATAGCCGTCGTAAATGCAGACCGTGATTTGTGCCACAAACACTTCACCGCACAATTCCGCAATGGCCAATCAGAATTTTTTATTCTGATTTAGGAACAAAAGAGTTTGTTGAACAGAAATCTGATGCCAGACCAAAAAAGGATGAATGCTACTGCAATAGATTACACACTTTAGAATGTTGAGGAGTCCTGTGGCTCAGCTAACTCTACTTAACCACTTGATCTATCTATGATATAGTTTAGACTTAGAGGGAGGATTAAATAGCCTGAGAGAATTGACACGAAGCCATGCTCACACATCCACATTGAATGATACAATTTACATAACTAGTAAAGTGGAAACCATTTAATGTGCGGCACATGATATGCATGTGGTAATTTATTCTAACATATAACACTCATTAGCAGTGTTATTCTATTAACCATTTGAGGTAGGTATTAGATAAATCAAATTGAGTTCGGTTCTAATCTCTCACTAATAGTCTTCCTGACATAGGCCTTTCGAATATGAAGCCAGCTAACAGTAATCCATGTACATCTTAACATGCATATTTCAGGTGCTCAAGTTATATGGTATTTAAATGTTGGTTTAGTTATATTTTTAGTTTTTGAAATTTGGGATGATTTTGGTTTTGGTCCCCTATATTTAAATGTTTTAGTCCTTCAAAATTAAGAAAATATGATTTTATTCCCTAAACATCAAATTTGAGGGACTAAAAATGACATTTTCAAAGCTATTTTTAGTCATTCAAATTTAGTGACTAGGGACTAAAATCATATTTTTGCTAATTTTGAAGGATTAGTTTTTTTTTTTTTTTAATTTGAGGGACTAAAAGAATTTACCCTAAATTTTAAGGACTAAAAATATAATTAAACTTATGTTATATAGTGTCAAAGAGATAGTTTGTGTTGTCATCTGCATGCTTAGATGTAAAATTAAAGAAGATAAAATTTTCATTAATATGTGGAAAATTGCATTTTATTTAGGAGAGTCTCAAGCAGATCGGAGCATTGGAGAAAAGAAACCTAAATTATCAGGGGAAGATAAGCCTTCTATTACAGAGTTGAGTGGATACAGTTTTAAGAGAGAGGAATTTGATGTTGAATACGACAACGATGCAGAGCAAGTATTGGCAGATATGGAATTTAAGAACACTGATACTGAAGCTGAACATGAAATGAAACTGCATGTGCTCCGTATCTACTCAAAAAGGTATGAGAACCTGCTGTTTTCTGTTGAAGAAAGCTTCTCATTCTTTTCTATATAAAGCAAAACCATATTGGTTTATTAAATTACTCCTAGATTGTACCACTCTTATAAATCCTCTTGGAAGAGATTATAGTTGTCAATTTTGTGTAATTATTAAATTATTCCTTAATTGTTACTTTCTTTTCTATCATAATAAACTCTTTGTTTATAAAAAAGATCATAACATTATTCTTGTGTAAATTTGAAGATTGTTAAGCATCCAAAATAGTGTCTAATCTTTACCTCAAGATTACCAGATTATAAGTTGAATATTGCATCTTGGTTCTATATTTTTATGTTATTAACTTAAATAAGGTAACTGAATATTCTGTAATTATTGTTCGCTCCCCTATAGATTGAGTAGTTCCATTTTGGTCTAAGCATACAGAATTCATTATATACCTTCTCGGTTTTTCTCTTCTCAACATTAAGAGTCTAACCAGAGGGGAAATCCTAATATGTGGACCCATTGCTTATAGGTTTAAATTTTTTAGAAATCGTGTATGTTCTTTGTTTTTATTGTTTTCCTGATGTTACTCTTCATGGCTATTTTAAACACTGTTTGACTGTTTTTCACTCTCTCCAAGGTAGATCCATGTCGACTTCAACTTGATGTCCCTGTTTTCGCAAATTTTGTCATTGCCCCGCAATCTACTAACAAGTTGGATGACAATAACTATGATTCCTCGGCCTTAGACATCAAACTTTGGCTCAAGGGTTAAGGTTATCTTGGCCATCTCACTAATAAAGAAATTGGACTGAAACTGACCGATATAAATGGAGTAAAATTGATGCTCAACTTTGTAGGGTTATCAAGTCTACTATTCATCCCTCTGTTAAATAGATTTTATGCTCCCCCGACACATGTGAATCCGTTTGGACATAGTCAAAGTCAATTTTACACTAATAATGACGTACAAAATCTCTAAATATGTTAGCAGCTCATGGATGTGATTGCGACAGAAACACCTGATGGAACCAAATCAACCTATTTTGGTCAAGTAATCTTTTTCATGATTTTAATGAAACTAAGCAAGGTGTGACCCTTGCTACCTGGTTCAACCCCTATCAAAGAATTGGGGAATAGTCAGACCTTTTCCATGCTTTTTGCTATATATGGCTTACCTGTAGTCTACTCTCAAGTTTGGGATCAGATTTTAGGATCTTCTCTTTCCCCCCACTATGACTACTAATTGGTCCTCTTTTGTTTCGTGATCATTATCCTATAAGATACAAATATCAAGATTATTTTGTAAAATAGAAGTCAGAATTTTACCTGAAATGAAGTAGTTGAATTGGGCTCTTGAAAATGTGTTTATCGAGGAGTGAACTTTGGTCTTCTTTCATATACTAAATTTTTTTCAAATCTTTTATCAACTTTAGGATCATATTCAGTTTATGAGAAAGAAAGAAATGTTCGTTTTGGCTCAGACATTGGAATGATAAACTCAAGCCTAGGAAGAACAAGAGCCTCAAATTGAGTTTCCTTTTCTTCCTGCCTAGTCTCCCGTAAGGTTATCTGAAAAAGCCTTGAATCCCAAGACATAATTTTTTAAATGGAGGTAACACTTTTATGCCTTCCGAGTAGGAGACTGACACTGGGTGTAAGAATATTTGCAGTAGACAAATTAGGATTAAAAGAAGAAAGAATTTGGATAGGACACTTGAATGCCTAGATTCTAGAGGGTAAAATATTAATGAATGTTGTTGCTTTGAGATACCCTCTCCCACAAATTTTTTTGAAACAATAGTGCCTAGTTTGATGAAGAGATGTCCATTTTTTCTTTCAACAATTTCATTTTGCTAAGGTGTTTTGAAGCATTGTTGAAAAAGCAGATGGAAGTCACCAAAATTTTAACAGTCGGCAAAGCTGACAGTTGCGGGAAAAGTCTAACAGCTTCAACAGTCTAGTCAAACTTGTTGAAGAACTATTCTTTTGCAGAGGTAAAGGCTCATGGGGTGCTCTCATACCATGTGAAAAAATGTGAGAAAATTTAAAGAATGTGCTTGCCTGTTTCCACCTTTACCACAATTTTCTCTTTCTGCAACCGACCCATGTTCTTCCCAGCATGTCCCACATTCATGCTCGTCTGATAAAAGCTCCAATGTAGTATTGCATCAATTCTAAAGCACAAAACTTGTTCCAGTTATTTGTTTGATTTGGAGCTTTGATGTGTGAAGTTGAAGCATGTGTCAGGATGGTGGGTGGAGGAGTGTAAAGAGCCAACATTGATGGTGTGACTGCCAAGTTCTTGGTTGGCGCAAAACTGGTCTTTTCTTCAACCAGTTTGATTAATTTGGCTTTTTTAAAATGGTTTAGATTAATGGTTTGGGTTAAATTAACTGCTTTTTCTGAACATCCTTACATAAGAGTATGATCTGGACAGGTTAGATGAACGCAAGCGCAGAAAGCATTTTATACTTGAAAGAGAATTACTTTATCCTGATCCTTTTGAGAAATCTCTCTTGCCTGAAGAGCTTCAAATATGTCAGCATTACAAGGTGTTCATGCGGTTTCACTCAAAAGAAGAGCATCAGGATTTTCTAAAAAATATTATTGAAGAACACAGGCTTGTCAAAAGAATACAGGATTTACAGGTATTTCATTCTTCTACACACTACGATCATCTCACCATGCTTTATGAAGAGATGTTTTATTTATCTTCTTTTCTACAGATTACGAAGGGTAGTTGAATACTCCTGAAATGATTTTTTTTATATTAATAAATATCCTTTTACTTCAATATATAGTTTTATCCCTCAGCTTTATTTTAGTTACATAAAACCGCCTTGAAGTTCGAAATGATGAAATTGAACATTTCCCTACAGTTATCAATTTGATCCATTTCCCATGGGTCAACCCTAGTCCCCTCCTAACATAATACAATAATAATTTTTAATTTAATTATAAATTTAAGGTAAATCCTTCTTTAGTCGTAAAATTTAGCAAAATAAGGTTTTATTCCCTAAACACTGAATTTGAAGGACTAAAACAATTTTAAAAATTTCATTTTAGTTCCTCAAATTTGATGCTTAAGGATTACAATAATATTTTCTCAATTTTAAGGGACTAAACATTTTTAAATTTGGGGACCAAAACAAGAATTGTCCTAAACTTTAGGAACTAAAAACATACTTAAATAATTTTTTTTTTTCATAAAGATTTATGAAAATACTATACTTTTATTTTATTTTTGTTTTTCAGTATTCATAAAAAATTTAATAAAAAAATTAAATATTTTATTTCTTGATTTTAAATTTTTCAAAAAGTGGTATAATTTAATTAATTTAATAGAGATAAGTTATTTTAATATAATATTGCCTATTAAATATGTGCTTATAGGGTTGTTAAGAAGAATGGTCCTACCCAATCTGATTCGTCCTAATTTGACCTAGCTCGACTAAACTTAGCCCTACATGAATTAGATAAGCTAACCTAACATGTCCCCACCTTGTCCCGGCTTGACCTAACCAGGCTTAACCTAGTCTAACCTAACTTAGCTCATCCTAACCCGATTTAGCTTAGCTCTACTCAATCCAACCTAGCCTAGCCCAATCAAACCCTAATAAGCCCTACCTGGTCTGACCAAGCTCTAGTTGGCTTGGCCTGACCTGGCCTAACCCAAACAGGCTTAACCCACCTTAGATCGACTCAATTTAATCCTGCCTAGCCTTCCTTGCCATGACGTCAACTCAATTCGTGATTTTTAAATTAAATTTTAGAACTCTCAGTCTAAAGTACACTTCCTATTAAAGAAAAAAGGCCCATGGGATGGCCTTGGTCCTAGGGCTTTTCTGGGTATTTTGGCTTTGTACTTTTTTTTATGTGGACTTTTTGGTCATGTGGACTTTTCTAACCTTGGTCCATGTGGGTCAGAATCAAGAATGTGGACTTGGTCGAATTGACAGATCTACATTTCGCATACAATTAAGAAGAATTTATTTAAAGGGTGGACTAATAAAGCATAACTATGCTAGTTATTGGAAACCTTTATTATTTTGCTTATTCAGCATTTGATGTAACTAACTAATTGAGGTCAGATATGTTGAGCTATCAGTTAGTTAGATATATAGTTCAATTAGCTATGTTGTAACTAATTAACTCACGTTAGTTATCATGAGTTGTTAGTTAGTTAGATCTATTGTCTAGTCTACAAAGTTTGCACTGCAACTACTACTATTTTGTATAAATACCAACATATTGTTTCAAATAGTAATGAAATAAAATCTTCAATTTGACTTGAGATTGACCAGTGTCAAGAGAATACTTCCAACTTCTCGTACTTCCTTCACACTGTATGCTTACTGTGATGCAAATTGGGCATGTGACTGTGATGATCGACATTCCACCTTAGGGGCATGTATCTTTCTTGGTTCAAATTTAATTTCACGTTTGTAGCTCACTCTAGTGTTGAAGCTGCGTATGGAAGTCTTCCAGCTACAACTACAAAAATGCACTGGGTGTAATCTGTTATATGAACTTAAAATTCAGTCATCAACTCCTATCATTTATTGTGAATTTGTGACAATCAAAGTACTGTAGCTTTGACCGTCAAATGATGGTGTTACTCCTTTGTAAACGAGGAAATAAAGACATCCGATAAAAAGAGGGAATCAATCATTTATGGTGAAGCAATATTTGAGATATTTGATTTTTGCTTGTTTTCTGGCTTGAGGTTAACTTTTGCTTCTTGCCATTTGTCTTGTACTCTAGGAAGTAAACTCACCCTACTCTAGCAATTGACATCGTCTTCTTGGCAATATCCTGAAAGATAAAATGAGAATAAAAAAATGTTACTTAGAGTTTGAAATATTTTGTAAGGTTATGTATAGAAATAAGACTATTAGTCAATTTGGCAACATGTAAAACATTATGCAGTAAAAGAGGTGGCTTTAGTTAAACACTTTTGGAGCCAACAATGGGTTCATTATTTCCTTTAGCAAATCCTAATATCATTAATTGATCCTAATATCATATCTATAGGATTCTAACATACCTAAAGGATTCTAACACTCCCCCTCGAGTTATATATGTAAGTCATATGCACCAAGCGTATTACAGATTTAGTTAATCTGAGGACCCCTTAGTGACCTACTAAATATATCTTCTAGTTGATCATGGGAACTGACAAAGCTAATTGATAATTCACTGAATATGATTTTCTCTTGAACAAAGTGACAATGAACTTTTATGCTTTGTCTTCTATCGGAATACTGAATTTGAGGTAATAGGCAGCCTGATTATCACATATAAGTAATAACTATGTAAATTTCCCAAACTTTAGTTTTTAAAGCAATTATTTGAGCTTATCAGCTCTTGACTGGCTACAACCATAGCTCAATACTCTACCTCTGCATTGGATTTGGCTACAACATTTTGCTTATATTTATGGTGGCTTGACTATCACAAATAAGTGATAAATATGTAAACTCCCTAAACTTTAATTAATCAATATGAGGCCCCTTAGTGACTTACAAAATATATCTTCTAGTTGATCATTGGAATTGACAAAGCTAATAGATAATTCTCTGAATATGATTTTCTCTTAAACAAGACAATGAACTTTAATATGCTTTGTCTTTTTCTTGGAATACTAAATTTGAGGTAATATGCATGGCAACCTAATTATCACATATAAGTGATAACTATGTAAACTTCCCAAACTTTAGTTTTTGAAGCAATTGTTTGAGCCATATCAGCTCTTGATTGGCTACAACCATAGCTCAATACTTACCACTGCACTAGATTTGACTATAACATTTTGCTTATATTATGGTGGCTTGATTATCACAAATAATTAATAACTATGTAAACTCCTTAAACTTTAGTATATGAAGCTATTTTTTTAGCCATATTTGCTCTTGACTAGCTACAATCGTAGCTCGATACTCTACCTCCTTTGCTTCTTGCTTTTCCAAGGGACAAGGTTATTTTTGGAAAATATACAACAATCAAAGGTGGTCCTTCTATCAATAGGGGAGTTTGCCTAGTTTGTATCAGAACAACCTATAACTCAAATGTATCCTTTATCTTTATACAAAAGACCTTTTTTGGGGGTTTGTTAGATGTATCGAATAATTCAAGTGACTAAATCTGAATTTTCCTTACATGGATAGTTGAGGAGTTATCTTATTACACTTATTACGAATGAAATATTTGGAGAGATAACAAGGTGGGAAAACTTTCCTACCTATCATTTGTACCTTTTAGGATATACAAGAGGTTCCCTCTCATTTGATAAGAGTTAGGAGTGATTGCGACACGGTTCGATCTCTTTTTAAATATTCACCCAAACTATTTGTTTTGTAAAAAAGTTATTACATATTTTATAATGGAAAATAGTTAAATATAGAGACATCTTTTGAATTTTGTTTTTATGATTGTTGTTTTATTCATAATTTCAATTACTCTTTTATATTTATAAATAAATTATATAATCTTATATTTAAAAAATATTATACAAGTTTACTATCATGTTCTATAAAAGTATAAATATATTATAAATATGATATAATCAAACCAAAAAATAACTTTCATGAGACATACATATATATGTTAGTTGTTATTTAATTTTAAATATATAATTTTATATTTAAATACAATAAACGATTTGGTTTGGTTCAGTTCAATTTTTTATTTAAAATCCAACATCCGAAACGAATAATGCAGTTTAAGAAAAAGTATATTAAAACAAGTTCGGTTTTAATCAGTTTTCGGTTTTCTGGATCAGCATTGTTTATTTCTTTGGATTGATTCGATTTTGATCTGTCTTGGAATTTAACAGTCCTATTTCTTTTAGAGTATCAATTACATGCTTCCTTTGAGATATAATTATCTTATTTTTGGACTTAACTACCTCTATTTCCAATAAATATTTTAGTTTGTCAAAATATTTCATTTGGAAATGCTTGAGAAGATGTTACTTCATCTGTCCAATATGATCACTACCCATGATAAAAATGTTATCAACATAAACAACTAGATAGATGTAACCAGCTAGTGAATGACGCTAGAAGGTTTGCCTTGCTCTAGGTCATGCCAAACTTGTTAATCACAATACTAAATCTATTAAACCATGTTTTGGGTGATTGCTCGAGACATATAAAGATTTTACTAATCAGCATAAAAGGCTAGAAGACTCCCTTCGAGCAACAAATCGAGGTTGTTCAATGTAGATTTCCTCGAGTAGATTACCATGTAGAAAGACATTCTTTATCTCCAAATGATAGAAAGGCCAATGAAAAATGGAAGCAATGGACAATCATAGTCGCATAAAAGGCATTTTGGCAATTGGAGAAAAAGTACCATAATCCAACCCAAGTATTTTAGTATAGACTTTTGCGACTAAATGAGAATGTTTGAACTTATCAAGATTTGGGTGTCATAATTGAGCCTGAATCAAGAGATGTTGTCATTGATCTAACAAGAGAAGGCCTGATGAGTTGATATAGGCTGATATAGGCTATTAGACTCTTTTCTGAAGCCATGAAGCCAATTGTCCTCCTCATGCTCCAGACCTACAAGGAAAAAAAATCTTCACTGAAAGAAATGACGCAATCAAGAGACTATGTAAGTTGACTGATGGATAATAAATTAAAGGGAGCTTTAGGAACATAAAGAACATTTTTAATAGAAATAGAAGGAAAATGGTGGACAATCGTGAGAGTGTATTTGGGACTAGAGGCCAAAGCAAAAGAGTCAATAGGGCCACAAGGCGACAAAGACTCAGAAGAGGCTTTAGTAGGAAAACGAAGGAGAGTTTCCCAACATGGTAGCTTCCCTATAAAATAAACATAGAATCAATTGATCCTAATATCACATCTATAAGATTCTAACACTAATACTTTCAAGGTAGTGTTCCTATTTGGCAGCAAAAGAAAAAAAGAACTCCCCTAGAATTGGGAGGCTTTGGTAAAAAGTTGAAAAAGCACTATCTTTTATTGATTTCCGTCACCAATTACATCTTTCAATTGTCCTATTATAGAGGAATAATTTTCCCTAAAATAGGAAATAAGGAAATTGTAAGAAATAGGAAATAAGAAAAAACGGGCAACATCCTTCTGGATCCTCCGAGATATTTTATTATTTACGACACATTTTGTATTGCCTCTAATCATAGGTTTTATGAGAAAGCCAAACAAAGTTAGATAGGTTCTGATTTTCATTAGAAATAAAACCTATTTGGAGTTATTATCCCTTCATACAGATGTTTCAACGAAGTCCTTAAGACAGTCCTTCAATAAGTTGAATATATTTGGTCATGAGGCAACAACTCCTACAATTGCGTCAAGTTTCTCATTAATTTCTTGTTCTTGTATGACTACAGAGTATTAAATAACAATTAACAAGTGATATTCATTCACATTATGGAAGGTTAAAATTCAAGAAACCTCAATAGGTCGTATGCAGTAAAGCGCAATGCATTGAAACACACTAGCACGGCTCCATACCCCATATGAATGAGATTTTTGCACATACATGAGGGAGTTAATATGAACTAGATACAAATTTTGATTAATTTTGGGAGCAGTGTTGGTGGAGTTCCGAAGAATGGGAGGTTTTCTGCACGTGACTTAGAATGGGAAAGGTTTCAAGTTTTTAGCCTTGATCAAATTATACTAATTTTGGCCAAGTCTATTATGTCAAAGACATAAAGTGTTGTAATATGATGTCATTTCCATTTGAAATATCATGTAGGAAGCACGAGTTGCTGGCTGTGTAACTGCTGGCGATGCTTATCGATTTATTGAACAAAAGAGGACAAAGGAAGCTGAACCAAGTGGCTGTAAAGAAAGTGGTCAGATTAGAGCAAGTGCCAAGACATTACAGAGGCCGAATAATCCCAAAGGAGAACTTGACACTAACCCACGGAGTCTTCAGAAGGGGACTGCAGCTTCATTTCCTGGTGCCAAGGATTCATCTACTGCCATACAAGCCATCACAAGGTCGCTAGAAGAGTGGGATATTAGTGGATTTGCAGGGGCTGAATTTCTATCTGAATCGGTGAGAATTCTCTCCTTGTATGTTTGAATTTCAATTCTCTTTTTAAGTAACTGTTCCATTTATTTCTGCTTCCATTGGCTTTTTATTGTTACAAATTTGACTGAACTGCAATTTTTGTCCCTTTTAATTCTTTGTGTGATTTTGGTCTCTATTTTTTTTTTTCATCATTTTAGTTTTCTTATTTTAAAAAATCCGTAATTTTAATCCAATCCTCAATTTTGGATATATATATATATATATATATATATATATATATATATATTATTTCTTCTATTATATTATGATTAAGCTCTAGAATTAATATATTCATTTAACATCGATAAAAAATTTAATTAAGGTTAAATTTTATTTATATCCTTGAAATTTAAGGTAAAAAAATTTTAGTATATCAAATTAAGAAAGGTTCATTTTAATCCTTCAAATCTAATATTTAGGGACTAAAGTTATATATTTTTTTTCAATTTTACAATATTGAAATAAATTTTTAAAATCTAAAGGACTAAAATAAGAATTGGGAACTAAAAACACAATTAAATGTTTTAAAATAAAAGAAATAAACATAAACAAAATTGAGGATTTAATTAAATGTTGTAAAATAAAAGAAATATATACAAAATTGAGGATTGCTAGTTAGCGTGAAATTTTTTGGACAATAAGTCTAGACCTCCAAATGGTAGGAGTTGTGTATTGGTCTGCCTTTATTTATTTTGATGGAGGGGGTGGTAGGAAAGAGGAGTTTTCTATCTGATTGGTTCTGTGAAAATGATAACGTGCAGGAGAAAAAGCTTTGTAATGAGATCAGAATACTACCCTCATACTATCTCAACATGCTGCAGACCATATCAGTAGAAATTTCAAAGGGAAGTGTGACCAAGAAAACTGATGCACATAAACTCTTTAAGGTAGAGCCAAGCAAGGTTGATAGAGTCTATGATTTCCTTGTGAAGAAAGGAGTTCTGCAAACATAATCAAATGCTATGTAACAAATACGAGGTTGGCCATTTTTGTACATTTTTCTTCCTTCTCCCTTGACTTATTAAGAAATAACCCATGAGATATACCGAAAATAAAGTTAATGTATTCTTTTGTGAAGAGTTTATGTGTATATTTTTTCAGCAGATTGCAAATCCAATCTTTAAGTCATTTGTTCTTTAGCAATCATTTTCCCTGCTATGTACCCTGAAAAGGACAGATCCATCATACTAACTAGTTAAATGCTAAATTCTTATTTAATAGAAGCAACTAAAATTTTGGAAATTTGGAACCATTATATAAAAATTTGTAGCATTGCAATGGATTCCAACATTTCGTAGTACAAGGACTTTCATTAATTCCAACTAAATTCCCTTGTTGTGAATATCAAACATCATTGTGATTTGAATACTCATCCAAACAGCAATGAAATAATGGCGTATATTACGGTAAAGTCAAACTGTTTTAAAAGGTATGATCCTGAATTTTATTAGTTCCTTCCAAACTGAAGACCAACAATTCACTTTCTTCATGGTAGGTTCAAGTATTGTGACACAAGATTATCTGCAGAAGAGAACTGTAATCAGACCCCGGCCGTCCATTAGTATTTCACTCTCATTGTAATAAAATAAAAACAAGATGCATCTTTTGACGTATAATGATGCCAGATAACTTCCTATAAGGAATTGATCTTTCCGAATCAGTGAAAATAATATTAGTTGTCAGTTCTGCTTTTCACTAGTGGAACACCGGTTCTTTTACTGACACCCACAGGCCACAAGTAAAAATAAACTGATAAAGTTAAATGATCTATTAAGACTATTGAACACAATAGCTATGTCATTCAGACAACATTAACTCCATTTGGTCAGTATGAAGATGAAAATTCACCGATTCCACAGCATCACTTCTATTGTTGATCTTCAAAATTCAATGAACACCCTAGCCGGAATGCACATATGATTTCAGACAGATCAAAATTCATAAACTAATGTCAGTTTTGCTCTTAGGTTATAATATTGTAATCTGGTTGTATTATAATTTATAAAAGCATGTATGTATCCATGTATATTTTGAAATTCTAGCAACACATTTAGCCTTTTTCAATTGTAGTCTCCTTCAGACAAAATGGACTCGTATGCAGCAAGAACAAAAAAGACAACTTAAATATAAAATGAGCTCAATTTGACAAAAGAAAACTAATAACTATCATCAATTCATTAATCCTGTACACCAAAAAATAAACACAGATGTTTAAGTTCTTTTCTGCAAATAAAATAGATGTTAAAACTTATATTTAACTTTACAACCAGCACACAGAAGTTAGGCGGAAGTTTTGTAATTCATCATGACAAATGAAGCTCGATTGCATAACTCAGAAAAGGGTCACTTCTTCCTTGTCAAAACAAAAATAAGCAGCTGCTCCCATAAAATGAAGTAAAGAATACAGATGCAATAGCCGTCTGAACTAAAGATTTCATCCTCTAAATGGCTCACTATTTTTTATCATCGGTCATCATTGTCTGCTTTTCCTGCTCCAAGTAATATATTTTGTCATTCATACCCTCTTTTCTATATGCTTCGATCATGATCATGTATGTTGTTTCGTCTGGTTGACATTGGCTATCTTTCATACGTTTGAAAACCCTCTCCATTTCCATCAAATCTTCCGCCTTTGCACATGCAGATAAGACTGCATTATAAAAGGCAATATTCTCAGGTATCTCAAACTTTCCAGCCAAGTGAACACTGCTAATTACTTTATGGAAGAGACCAGCATTTGCATAACCATTTATAAGGCAACAGAAAGTTTTGGTATCTGTTTTCATACCCTCAGCACGCATCTGATCAAATGTACACTCCATGTGCTTGACGTCACCTGCATCTGCGAATGCCTCAATCACATTGTTATAAGTAGAGGTTGTCCACGGAAATTGCAACTTACGCATATACTCCATAACAGATGACATTTTGTCATACATTCTTTTCTTCCCATAGGCGCCAATCAAAATATTGAAAGTGCGCGTTTCAGGTTCTATCCCAAAATTACGGAATTTTTCATACCATTTCTCCATCATATCAATCTGACCCATGTTACCAAAGACACTGATGATAGTGTTCATTGTCCAAACATCAGGCTTGCACGTAGTGCTCTCCAGCATGCTGGACAGCACTTTCTCCATCTGATCAAACATCCCCGCCTTGCCATAACCACCCAAAACAATGTTCTGAGTGACTGTGTTTGGCGTGATGGACCTTTCAGCCATTTCTTCATACAGCGACTCAACCAAATCAAATTTGAAAGCATCCACACAAACTTTTATCAAGGTACTGTAAGTGAAAACATCTGGCTGGCAAAGAGGAAGCTTCTTCATCTCATTAAGAACCGAAAAAGCTTCATCAATAAGGTTGCTCCTGCAATACGCAGCAAGCAATGCTGTGTACAGATGAGGAGTAGGCTCTAAACCTTCTTCAATCATTGTGGTAAATAGCTGGTGGGCACGGTGGGGTTGACCAGATTTTCCAAGCAACACAATGAGTTTCATATAAGCCCCTTCTTTGGGTTGGTAGAAGGTTTGTTCTCTAAGCATATCAAATACCTGTATATTTAAGCAGAATTCTTACCAATAGTTTAACAGATACATGCACTAAAAGTTCTAAGAATGACTTTTAAGGTAATTATTATATACTAAAATATAGTTTGAGTCAGTTTTGAGAAAATTTTTCCATAAATACTTAGAAAAATAAGAATAAAAAATTAAATTAGTTTCTCCATAAGTTAAAATTAATTTGTAAAAGTTATTTCATATTAGTTCCTCCAAAATCTAATATGTAACTTATGCATAAGCTATGTTTTAATTTAGACCCCTAACTTTATAAAGTTTCATTTTATTGTTAGAACTAGTTGATTCTTCCGTCAATTTACCATTCCAATCAGGTCAATTGGTGACAACTAAATTAACATCATTAGGGCAAAAAATTAACAAAAGGGACTATTTTGGGTCTAACGTATACACTTTAAGAGCTCAAAGTAAGACTTTTTAAAAATTAAGAGAAGAAACTACAACAGATGGTTTAGATGGGAAACAAAATTATATTTTAACCATTATATAAAAGACAACGACCTTATCATATGTCAGTTTGTAATTTAACGAGGATAAAATCAGTGTATATTTTATTTTATTCTTCAATCAAACAACAAATTTGATACAACTACTTAAACTTTCAACAAAGAGACCCTCAATTTCATTTGATGCACATACAGAGTGTTGAATTTGATTGTAAAAACCTGGAGGGCTTGAAGCCACTGCTTCTTGTCGATTTGTTCAGATAAGGATTCAGTGACAGTGTTGACCCATGCCTTCGCACTGTTCTTTTTGTCTAACTTCTTCTTGATGTTCTTGATGGGGGTCCTCCTCGTACTATCGTGTAACAACGTTTCGGAAGTACCAGGAAACTCACCTTTTTTCCAGTGTCGTTTTCTGACAACGGGTTTGGAGGGTGGAGAGGAAATGGCGAAGCAGGAAATCCGAAAAGTGGGGTGTCGAGTGTGGATTTTGTTGGATTTGTGGTGGGGAATTGAAGAGGGAACAATGGAAGAAGAAAAGGAGAGAGATATGGAAGCCATAGCCAGAGATAGGTAAAGAAGAAGAAGAGGAAGAAGAAGAAGAATGACTGTGGAAGACTCACATCCCTTAAATCAATCCAATACACCATTTTTTTTTTCTTCCCCGAAGAAGATATTATAAGAGATTTTTAAATTTTACTTCACTTTCATTTTTGCATTAATTTTAGTTCATTTTATTTTATATTTCAAAATTACTTCAGACAATTTTTAAAATTATTAAATATGTAAAAACATAAATGTTTCATAAAAGTAAAACTAATGTCATATTAAAAAAAATGTAATAAAAAATAAAAATAATTTCTAAAAAAAAAAAATCTTTTTCTATTTCTATTCTAATATCAAAATTTTATCTCATTTTCACTACCATCAAAATATAAAGTGTACCATCTTGCATTCTACTCCTTTCTCTTCCCTTTAGAAATACAAAACAATGTATTTACACCATTTACTAGCTTGTTTGTACATTTTACTTCTATTTTTTCTCTCTTTTTACTTTTGACACAAAGAAACAATAAATATATATATAATTTAATTTTAATATTTTTAAAATAAATTATCAATAATAAAAATATCACAATATAACTATTCGTTATAAATTACAAATTATTATTATTATATATATATATATATATTCAAAAATATTTATTTATCATAAATTTTAGCTATATTAAATAAATAATAATTTTGTTCTTTATATGACTAAAATACTCGTTGTAAGATAAAATTATAGAATTGTATATTGCTTTCGAAAAATATTATAAATTTAAGTTATGTAAAATAAATATTAATTATGTTCTTCTGCATATAAGAATAGAGATTCCCAAGTTCATACATTATATTTGTGATTAAAAAAGCAAGAATAAAACGGTGCATATGACACAAATTAATAAAACAAAGGAACCAGCTTCAAGTTTCATTATGCGGTTACCACTTACGTGTCTGTTTGTTTGTCTGTTTGTGCATCAATATTTTCGGTGGTGATGATATCATATCATCCATGAAAAGAATATTAAACAAATGGCATAAATATATAATGATGACTAGAACAAGATTAAACAAAACCTTAAATATTTTATATAATATTTATTGATTAATACAAGGTAACATCTTCAAATTGCTAACAATGTTATCCTTATCATTACACACAATGGTCTAATAACATAGCATTGACCACATATTTAACAGGTTGCATGATCAAGATTCTGTTCTGAACATGTGATGTTTCAACCTTGGGTTTTCCCCATATATATTGATGACAGCTACTATTACTATTGATGTATAATAATATAATATCCTATACTCTATATACTCAAAAGATGAGACTTTCACAGTTTCTAAAATAAAATAAGGTGCAACTACAGCAGAAAACACCTGATATACAGCATTATATTGTCCCATACTCCAATGATTCCCAGTTGAAAGGCTGGAACACATAGTAAACTCTAGGTGAGCTTTTGAAGAGCAAAGCCACACAGACACACACAGCTGCTATGGCCACCATGGAGAGCAAGACCGGCCTGTAAACCACTGCTGTTCTCATACCACCATAAGCCACTTTCTGCTGGCATACCCTGCATTGATTTTCCATTTCTGTGGTTTCAATCTTCTCAGTCTGTAAACTTGAAACTTTACCTGTTCTGTGTCCATCTGATTGCTTCTGCTTTGTGTTACTAATGTCTACAACAGTGCCAGGGATATCAACCACATGTTGTTTTTCACCCTTTTTGTTGGTCTTTTTCTGGACAAGTTGAATGTAAGAGTAATAGCCCCTAAGGCATGCATAGTCGTTGGGGGTCAAACCTGTACTGTCTCGGGCACTTTTCCATGCTTCAATTCCTACCTGAACACAAAAGACATAAGGTTAAAAGCATTGTGTACTTAATTGTGATCAGTAATTCAATCAGGATTATTGTAAATACACTGAAAACCATGCAAGTTTCATGCACATGCATTCCCTGCAAAATGTTCTTGTCAGATAGCACACTTGCTGTGGAGTCCTAAAGAAAGATATGGACTCAGAAAACCTCATAAAGCTTGAGACTGACCATGAAAGGACTAATCATGCCTATTTAATGAGTGTGCCTACTGGAAACCATTATATTGAACTCAAGGGTCACCTCATTTCTCTTCCCATTCTATCCACACATCCATTGCACTGGACCAAGAGTCAGGTGAAAAGGGGGAGAAACACTACTTTTTCCTTGCAGTCGTTTCCCCTATATCCCCATATTTTGAAATAATCCAATGCAAAAGCCTGAGAAAACATAAAGTTACTGTATACAGACAATAAAGGAATTACCATTCCTGGATCATCAGTTAATGCATCCAACACGTTCTCCGAGCCACTCATACTTGCTGCAACATGAAGAGGAGTCAACCCAGCTGGTCCGACAGTATCAGGTCTAAATAAGAATCTGTCAGTGGCCTTTTCAACTTGCTTCGCTTCACTGTCTGCACCATCTGAGGTTTTAACTGGCACAAATCTTAACAGTAGTTCTACCATAGGCCTACTGTTTCTCTTCACAGCTTTCTGTAGAAGATTCATGTCTAACAATGCAAGCTCAATGGAGGCCTGCTCTCCTGCATCATCGCTGCCCTCAAATATAATGTCCAAGAGCTTTTTCACCACAGCGCACCAACCATGGTCCATGGAGAAGTCAACAAGCCACTTGAATCGATTAAATTGCAAGAGATCATGGATAGGAGCCATGGGACCTAGCCTAACTTTCACATGACTTCTATGAAGGAGCCAACCCATTTCTTGCAAGAAATGAAGAGCTTGAGTCTTTTCTTCCCTTAGTTGGTTTTTAATCTGGATGTCATCAGATGTTTCAGCAGCCTCGATCACATTCTCCAGCTTGCAGATTTCCGAACAAACTTCTTGCTCTGCAACGATAAATGGAAAGGAACAACTGCTAAGGCCATGGTCTTCCACCTGACAGCATTTATCATCAAAATATAGTTTCAGAAACTAGCAAAATAGAAAAAGACATTTCACTTCTATAGATTTATTTGCAGAAAACCACTTTTGTGATTTCTTTGTTGGGACTAAGGTTAACTACAATTTTACAAGTTTCCAAGAGCTATTACAAGAACCTAATGGTGGCATCAGCAACAGCAATATTGAATCATTAACAAAGGAGTTATCCACAAAACAAATGACATCTCAGAAGTAAGCACCAGACCTTTGTATGTTTTTGTTAATTTCAGTAAGTTTACACGATACACTCTAAAAATTTCAAAATGAAATTAAGTCATATCCACATTTTATGGAAAAGAAAACCCCAAAGAAAAATGCTTAGAAAAATTTTGGAGTATGATACAGTGATACCACCTCAATAAAACCCCTCCCAGTTACATTTGGTATATGACAAGAGAAGTTGAGATGCTGAATGGATTCATCAGCTCCACCAATCAAATCATGACAATTAGCATGTACCAGATACTTGCCTTCAAGTGCACAGAGCAACCTGGAAATCATTAGCAACTGATCAACATTTGGGCTAATGCCAACAAAAAAAATTAAAATTAGGATCTTCCCTACATCCAAAATCATACGCAGAATATGAAGAACTAAATCCAATTTATACCCTTGAACTAAGGTAATAGTGTCCACCACCCCCTCCCCTAAAAATAAAATCTCTCTCATTCCTCTACAAAATTATTTCAGTGGCAGGATAAGTACAACTGCACAGGAATTATAGAATCTGAAGCCACCTTTTATTTCAAAATTCCACCCAATAAATATTCAAAGGTGCTCAAATCCTGGGAAACAGAAATTCGTTATTGTTTTTGCCTTTCTATCATCCCTTATGAAATTGTACATCCAGCAGCATTGTGTGCATCGAACAGAAATAAATACTGTGTAGTTCAGCATAAGCTTCTTCCAGGGCACAAATGCTCTCCTCTTGCTAGAACCTTTCATTAAGAACAATTTTGAATATTATTAGACGTAAAGAGATTACCTCGAGCTAGACTGGGAAAGGTTGCAACCTTTCACAATAAAGTGAGCACTAGCACTTGCAGGAACAGCAAGTGGTTTAATGCATGATATCATACAATGTTGCGGGCTTTTGAGACACAAGGGCACATCTAAGACTACCCGACCTGCAGGATAGATACACGAAATAAAATAATGTTTCTAGAAACAATGATAATGAAAAATATAAGTTCTTCATGATACTAAAAATTTACAATCACATGAGAAGAATGCTCACACAATACAGTATAAGGGAGAACAAACCGTTATACAGAAAAGCCACAGAATGCTTCACCCTTGCAAATACCCATCCTGTTCTCCAAAAGGTATCATTTGATGCAGCAAGAAGCTTTCTCAAGCTGGATCCTAGATTACTGTAGAGCTGCAATATCAAAATAGTAATAAGCACATTAAATTCTTTTCCCCTTTTCAAATGTATTCATCTGGTGACTAGCATTTGTGGCATAATATCAACAATACCTCCTCCCATGCAGATTTTTCAAGACGAAGATATATCGTTAATATAATACAACCTGGCCTTATATAGCTCTCTATCTCTGTGGGACTGCGGGATAACCAGTTAAGAATCTGAAACACAAAAGAAACTGTAAATCAAAAAGCAAAAAGAAACATTGCTGTAAATTGTTTATAGCAATTTCATGACACAAGAAAGTACCTGTGATCGGAGAAGAAGGGGAAAATCATTTGGATCCTTGCCAAAAAGTTTAAAAACAATTCGATCTGTGCGACTCTGTAAACAGTAAACAAACAACATTTCAATAAATAAATCTTCTGAGACAGAGAGCCATCAAAAACAGACCGACACACTAATAAAAAGTTTGATGAACTAGAAATATAGACCTCAAATAATGACCTTGTCACATATCTAAACAATCTTTTAAACAACAGTAAATATTTTGATACAAAGGTAAAGAGAAGAATTATTAAATTATTCAGAAATAAGGAAATGATTTTAAATTACACCAAGAATATACCTGAGCTTCTCCGCTAGAACTAGATGGTGATTGGTTAGAGGTTGAATCTGAGTTTCTGCTAGTCTGTGGAGGACTTGATTTGAGAGAATCACATTGCAACCATAAGGGAACATCAATAGATCCCATCTCTGATGCCACATGAGGATAAGGCTTCTTATGATTCTCAACAGTGTGCTGCGTATCATTGTACACATTATTCAGGTCAATGTTATTTAAGTTGTCCCTTCCAAGTGTAGTCTCCACTGTAGTTAATTGAGATGGAAGACTTCCCCTTGATTGACTTATACATGAGAACAGTGTTCCTGAAGGTGGTTTTGAATTTCCTACTCCACCATCACCTGAAGGTATACATTTTTGTGTCCCAACATTAGTAGGCACTGTTTCACACTGTGCCATAGAAGGGTTCTGACCGATGAAGCCATTATCAATGTTGATGGAAGAACCAGAAGGCCTGGAAGCTTCAGGACTGTTTGAATTAAGGTTGGGTTTATCATGAGCAGATCCAGGTGTCCCAGCATTTACCAAACCTTTAGAGTCCTCCAATAAGGAGGCTAAACTTCTACCATTATTTGGAGCAGCCAGACTTGCCAGGTTCCTCAGAAGATGAGAGATAATATCATGGTTCTTTGTATGATCTGAGCCATTTGCTGCAATTCATAGAAGGCATAATCTGTGGAGTCAAATAAATATCCCAATGATGACATCCAGGATGAAGGTGAAATGCAAAAGAACTCCAACAGTGGAGACAACACTATAGCTACTAGCTCAAATCATAAGTAACTATTTTCTTTTTCAAGTAATGTTCCAGAAGAAAAAACCTTCAGGCTTTCTAGCTTTGCTACAGGAATGTGACAAAAAGTCATCAGAAGGAACATGTAAAAAAAAAAGTATTTAGTGATACAATTTAATCACTATCATAAATACTTTGTGTCAATCATAATTTGGCGAATCAATTTCAATCTGGTATGATTCCTGACAAGATGTCAAAGGTCAAGTGCCTAACTCCCCTTGTACGCGCTATTTAGGTAGATGAGAGTCTAGAGTAGAGCAGAAAGGTCAAGCAATGCTGTTAAAGCTAACCACCTACCTAGGTTCTGTCTTTTAACGGGACTACATTTGAACATTTAGGTTAAACTTAGCTTATGAGAAAAATAGACTCCTCAAGTCATCAAGCTACTAAGGAAAAAAAAAATCATTAAATAAAACTGCACCTTTGACACGCTTTTCCATATCAATGATCATAAAAGTATAAGAAAATCATTTGCAAAACTAGACTATGCAATAAAGCAACTCATCTGAACTCCACAATCTCATGGGTTCAAGTTCTCTAAATTAGCATCAACACGGATGATATCTACCTTTATAAGATTTTACCAGTATAAGAATTTCAAATAGCAGCAACAAGTAGCTTAGATTCATCATCATTACAGTTTCATATTGCAACAGCAAAATAAATAAATCGTGAAGAATGCCAAGCAGATAAACTTCTAAAGTCACAAATACTCACTATGCAAATTGGTCAGTATCCGTAACAGACTCATCAACAGATAACTACTGCCCCTTTCATCGTTAAGAGAGCCTTCATTAACAACAGTAACATCGGGATGAGTTTTTCTCCGCCTCCTATTATGGCCTGCCAGACGCCTACGACAACTTCTCTTCCCTTCATCAAATTCTTGAAGTACATGAAACCTGCAACAAATTTTACAAGTTACATCCAACTTGAGTACAAGGTTCCCCTTTTTACAAGTTACATCCAACTTGCGTACAACTTTCCCTTTTGTGAAGGTTCACAAAATATTAATTTAATGATCACAACACAAATATGAATTGTATAATCCCCAGGAGAAGATCTGATTACAAGCAGCCTAACTCACCTGCTACACTGTTGACAGAAACGTTGCATAACATTTCCCACTAGTGCCATGGTGGCCTTAGAATGAACATCACAAACCTTGTGGCGACGGTGGTAATCCTTGGCGTTACTAAGATCAGCCCTACAATCTTGCACCTGACAAACAGCACGATTAGAGGTGGTAGCAGCAGCAGTAGTAGTCCCAATTACCTTTGTCTTCTTTCCACTTTTTTCCTCTCCTTCCACCATTAAAGGGTAACCTTGACCCCCAAGGTTCAAACTAAGAGAACCACCGCCATCATTCAGCCCCTCCCCTTCACCTTCCCCTATAACACCCCTCCTCCTTTTCTCCAATTCCCTCTTTCCCTCACCTGGGTTGAATACAGAAAAAGACAAATTGGTAGAAGGATTAGCATTTTTTGCAGGAATTTCAGGATGAGGTGGGAAAAACTGGCGACTCCTACAATCTGCTGGAACTGAATTGAGTGGCTGAGCAGTGAAAAGATCACCATCCCATTTCCAATCATTCAAATCCCATTCCAAACTTCTCTTCCCATTCCCAACAGCTTTCTTCATTCCCGACACCACAGGTCCACACAAGTACTGATTCTTCCCCCCAAACTCAGCCTCCATGAATCAAAATCTAAATTGTTGCAACAACGTCCAAATTACAACCCCACCTGAAAAAACACATCAACCAATAATGAAACAAAAAAGGGTGGCACCCCAGAAGAGAAAAATTGAAACTTGCAGGAACATTTTCACCCAAGCTTGGGAATTTACATGATGAGAAGAAGAAAAATTGTGCGTTTTTTTAGGAAGTTGGGAGAAAAGGGAAGAGGAGGAGGGAGTGAGGGCCTTAAAAAGAGACAAGAGAGAAATTAGGACCAGATTATGTGACATCAAAATGTCCCTTTTCTGTGCTGACTACCTTAGACTGAAGAGTGATGATGAATGTGTTAGTTCTTATATTTAGTGTGAGTGTGACCACATTGTCATCATGTCTTGTGGTTTGGGAAAAAACTAAAGGAATCTCCACTCTCCCAAACACCATTTACTACTTATCTCCATCCTTCAAAATCGACAAAGATTGTTAAATTACTAAAACTAAATAATATGCTCACGGACCACCAGTTCTCAACAAATGCACCACCCTCATCATGCAATATCTTTTTTTGTTTTTCACTGTCGTCTATCTTACTCATAATTATTTTTTAATTAAATATCATTTTCATATTTTACCTTTTTATTTAAAAATTAAAATTGATCTTCCATTTTAAAATAAATATGCACTCTTCTTAGTTTAATTTTTTTTAATTATTTTTTTTCTTTAAAATATTCAAATTCCACGTCTTAATATAAATGTGTTTTTAATGTACAAGTTTCATATAGTCAATTAATTTTAAAAATTTATAAAATTTTAAGAAATTTATAGTAAATGAATTTATTATGTGTTTTATAATTAAATGAAAATATATATTCCTTCGTTTATTAAACTGTTTATCTTTTTAATCTTCTTCCGGGATAAAAACATTCTACAGAGTATTATATAAAAACAAAAAATACTAAATGACAAATCATTTCAGATATAACTTTTTAAATAATTATAATAAAAAATAAATAAAGTTAAAACAATATTCGGAATAATTTTTTATTAAATTTTTGTTTTGATACAATTTTCTTAAATTAGAGAGAATCTCAGTATTTATGTTCAAAACTGGTCAAACACAGGGATCTCAGCTCAGAAACTAAAGGATATTAATGAGTCAACTACTTTTTTTTAATTTCTCAACAAAATAAAAAACAATAGCAAAAATTCTAAAGAATAACAAAAATAGTGTTACTTGTTAATTCTAAAAACATATTTGTTTTCAAGTTAAGTAGAATTGATTTTAATAAGAATATATATTTAGAAATTTGTTATATATATAATTAAAAAAAATTGTACTATTTGAAATTAATTTTTTAATATTTTAATAACTTATTTCAAATATTTAAAAAGGAATAACTATTTTTCTTTATAATTTAAAATTATCAATTTTTGGCAAGCCAATAAAAGGTGTTCTCCATATTAAATGAAGATTTTTAGTGAGTATGAAATGGGAGATATTTGTAGGTAAAAAGACTTTTAAAGTTAAAAGAATTAAAAAATATATTTTAGGTAAATTAATGATAATAAAAAAATTAATAACTAATCAACTAATTCAAAAGGCTGATACATAAATTAAAAATTGTTATATAATAAAATATTTGTATGATTTAGTCAAATTAGTATATACAAATAAATTATTAAAATTATATTATTAAATATTATCTTAAAATTTCATTAAAGTTATCTTGTGCTATAGTTATTCAAATAAATTTATTAGAATAAATTTTCATTCCAGAATAATTTAATTAATTTTAATTTCAATAGAAATTTATGTTAAGAAGTTGTTTAACCTATAAAAAAAATTCTTTTAATTTTACCTTCTCTCTTCTCTCATATTTGATACAAATGTTGTTACGTAACTTATAAAGAATAATAATTTACGAATATATTGAAAATATATTATGATTATTTCTGATATTTATTATTGAAGATATTTTGAACTTGTTTGTATCATACACATTAAAATCTTTAATTGTACGAAAAGTTGTTTGTTTTCGCATTTTGTTTATTTTACGTAATAAGTTATAATGTCGGCATAATGATTAATTTGATTAATTTTTTTAAGTATTGATAAAAGAAAATATTTTTAAAAAAATAAAATAAACCTATAATACATATTAGATATATGTTCAAAGACAAAGATAAAATAAAAGAAAAAAAAATGTTTTATTTAGGATTTGTTTCTTTGCCTACAAATATAACCAAGACATTTAAAAAAAAAAAAAAAAGTAAATTTGGTTTTGTGAAAAAAAGGAAATGAAAGTGTTGGATAATTAGGAATGGAGAAATAATAGGAATTATTTATTAATGGGTCATCAGTTAATTTTAGATTAAGTTTTTAATAAGACAGAATCAGTTGTAGTAATAATAAAAAATCATCACAAATAAATATAACCAAAAAATTATATATTTTTATTTATTAAAATATAAATATAAGATTAGACGAGTTCTTTTAATAGTGATGATATTTTTTCCATTTATGTCCTCTCTTTTAAGAATTTTAAGAATATATTTTTAAGATAAAATATATATTAAAAAAAAGTTGATGTAACAAATACTGAGAATAGATTTTATTAAATAACATTGCTTAATTTGTGTGAATAACTACACTAAATATGACCTTAATAATAATAATTTATATATTTTATATTATTTGATTATATTTTTGGTAAATTAGTTAAGGAAAAAAATATAACGTAGTATAATGTTAACAAAATTTATTAAATATTTTAAAAAATATTTAAAATTACAAAATTAGAATACTTGAAATATTTAATTCATGTTATTAAAATAAATAAAAAATTAAAATAATTTTGAGATATGAAAAAGTACAATGAAATTTATAAAATCTTTGTACTATGTAATGTGGTCCCTGGGACCAAATGAGTGGCAACTCATGTGCTTGGTGTGGAGGATATTGCCTCTTTCCTATGTGGACCTAACATTTCTCCTACACTTCCTCTTTATTACTTACTAACAAAAATAGGCAACAAAATCAAATTCAATCTCAAAAATTTAAATTACTCTAAACAATTTAACTTTAATATACATTTTACATTTCCATTTAATTTATAGTTTTCATTTCTTGAAAACTATAAATTATTGTTTTTATTTTTAATATTACTCAATTTTAAAAGACTAAAAATAATTATTTGAAGTTTTCACCAACATCAAAATTGACTTATTTTAAACATACTTAATTGTTTATTTTATCTTCTTTATATCTTTATTTTGTTCCTATTATTTATTGTTTCACCATTTAATTCCTCATTAAAAAAAAGAAATCCAAAAATGTCTGCTGAAAATAATATAGATATGTGGTCAACCTAGCCAAAAAGAAGAGTATGTTTTTCCATATTCATTGGATGTTTTATGGCATGAGAATCAGTACATGTTCCATTCAATTTGCTTATTTACCAGAGAAAAAGGTAAATCTCACTAACAATGGTTCATGCATGGACAGATAACATATTCTTTTTGAACAATCATTCTAAACCTTTTCTTTTCTTTTTTTAGAAATTGTATAAAGTAATAATAAACCAACCTTATTCAAAACTTTATAAAATATCTCTGCATAATTCTGCTACTACCATTTCTCAAATCTTACCATGAACAGAAGAATTATATCTCTTTTAATCTCAACCTCCAAAACTGACCTTGCCAACAAACCAAACATGAATTTTCAAGAATATGAGTGGTGATACAACTGCTATATCTTCATATTTTGAAGGAACAACCACAGTATTCTCTGACTCAAAATGAATTTGGAGAAACATGTGACAGGGAAAAAAACCAAACAAAGGAACATCTTAAAGAATAAAGTATTGCTTTTGTAGTCATATGCAGGCCCAATTTGTCAACACCAAAGAGCCTTCATCAGTTCAAAATCTTAACAGATATGACAGAACAGTGTCTTTTGCTCCAAACACATTATAAAATTGTGTTGGGGAAATGCCTTTTGCATCAATTTTTTCTATCTGCATCCCCATTTTCTTCTTTTTGAGATTACATTTTTTAGTATACTCAATATTATAATAGTTTATACACTAATAATATAGAGTTTTTCTACTGGGATCAAATCATAAACTGATATGTACAGTAAACTTGTTGACTTTTACTATAACTAGTTAATATTCTCAAAAATATTGTGCTTAACATTATTTATAATCAGTTAACAGTATAAATATTTGACATTACTGATATATAAAAATTAAACTAAAAAAATGAGAGTGCAGAAAGAAAAAGGGGAATGAACATGGAATCACCCAATTAAACAGAGTCCAATATGTAAGGCTACTGTATACTGTAGTAAAGGTCCAGGCTTTCAGGCCTCACCAAAATTAAAAAGGCCGCACCAAGCAAGCACCATGGTCTAATGCATGACCAATATGAAAAAAAAATGTGATATTTGTAATTAAATATGTTTTTCATTTATATTTTAAATTGATTAATTTAATATTTTAATTAAAAAAATTTAATTTTAGTTTTTTTTATCAACGTTACAATAATAAAAAATTATTACTTTATATTAATTTAAATACAAAAAAAAAATTAGAATAATATATTTCTAAAAGCTAAAAAATTGAATTGACATAAAGTACATCAATATTTTATATAGAAAGTTAGAGAAAAGTGATGAGAGATGATATTTAATGAAAGCCAGAATTGAACTTTCCCCACAAGAGTTTGAAAGAAGCAGTAATTGGTTGACTCGATCTGAACATTTGATTTTTTGACCAAACTGATGTTGTTGTTTTTGTTGCATCTGATGATGTTTCCTGGATAGCTCTTGAACACCACCATTTTGGATTCCTATTGATATGCATCCAAGAATTTGAAAAAAAGACTAATTCAAAATTACATTGGTGGCATTATTCTTAGTGAAATTGACCTGTAACTTTACAGAAAAAGTGAGATGCAAAATTTGTAATTAGCTTAATATTAATTTGAGGTTAATTAAGAATGAGAAAAAGTAGATGGAATCTTCAATAATGATGCCAACCAGATAAATTGAGAAGCCAGCCAAATCCAACATCACAAATGCAATTCCAGCCAAGGCTTCTCAAACTTCACACAATACCACCATTATCCTTTCTTTATCCTTTCTTCATCCATTTTCCTGTAAACCATTACTTCTTCTTAACTGCTTTTACAATAATCTTCAATTTCCATCCCAATACTCAAAATTTTAATATCAAATTAATAACTTTTATAGTCTTCAACTGATAAAAAATTTAAGTTATTATTTAAAATAACAGTGGCAGATTCACTGCAAGCCATCCTGTACTGAGTAATGGTAGCAGAATCACTGCATGCACGCCACGTGGCAGATCACAGAGCATTACTTAATTGGGTATGATGTTACTTTTTAGGTTCAATTTTAATAACATTTAACCACTTTATTAATAACTTTAATTGAGTTTCAGTTTATGGTATTAAGTCAGAATCTAATTATTGTTGCAGTGTATTGTGTTCTACAAAACATCATAGTAAGACCCAAAATATGTTTTAATGGGGCTTGATCCCTCCTGAATAAAATAAATTGATATCTTAAAAAATTATACAATGCCGTGGTAAACATAACTCAAACAAGTTTAGAATTTGAGATTAAATAGTAAATAAATAGGTGTTGTTTCAATAAATTATTTGATAATTAATATTTAGATTTTCTTGAAAAAATCTGATGTTTTTGTTTATGATAAAAATCACTTTTTTAAAAATAAAGTAAGCAATTTTATGAAAAGTTATTCAAATTGTTTCCAGTTTCAGTTAAATTTCTTAGGACGATCCTGTATTTTATTGACTTGACCAATTGTAATGGAGAATGGAGAATAAGGAAAAAAGAAAAAAAGAAAAGTATCTGTCATCAATCCATGTTGGAATCCACCGTTTTGGAAACGGGCTTTCGAGTGTTGACTTGGCAAACGCTGCGGTTGTTGTAATAATAAATGTGAATAAAGAACGTTTTGTGATGTTCATAAGACATCTCTCTCTATTTCTTCTCGGTGAAGTCAAGGTTCTTCTTCCACGCACACGCATAAACATAACTTCAACTTCACAAAAACATTTTTTTCTTCTTCTCCCAACCTCTCTTTCTTCATCCATTTTCTGCTCCAAACAATACAAACGCTGCAATCACACACACACCGTCTTCGCTTTGAGTTCCGAAAGGTGGGATTCTTCTCTTTCAAAACGCTGATTCCTGTTTCTGGGTTTTCTTTTGTTTGACTACTTCATGCACTCTTCGTCTTTTTATTTTTCTTACTCGTTTTGCCGGTTACCCTTTTCTTCTCATGTACACACACGAACATTTTTTTTTTTTTTTTTTTTTTCTTCTTTTGGGTTCAAAATTCTGTCTCTTATTGAACGGTGAGATTACAGAGTCCCTCTGTCAGAGGTGACTATTTATTTATTTATTATATATATTTATATTAAACCCAGAATTTTCTTTAATCGGTTTGATTTTTCCCATGCTTTTTGCCTTGTGGGGCTAATTGTCTTTAAACTAGTTGTTGTGGTTGTTGTTGTTGCTGTTGTTATTATTATTATTGAATTTTTTTGGGGGACATGTTTAAGGTAGTTTCTGCATGTTTGTTTGTCTGTCTGGCCAAATATCTTTTTGGGGTTTACAGTTAGAGATGATATGTAGATAAGTCTAGAGATATAAATATAAATAGTAGAAATAAGAAATTTTATACTTTTTGGCTTCCACAAGTTTGAGAGTATGTAACTGTAACCGTTACTTTTGGTGAAATCTTTTTTTTCTTCTTTTTTCAGTTTTGTGAAAGTGAAATTTGTTTTCACCACATTTGTTTATTGGAAATGATATAATGTGCCACTGTTGGTCTGAATTTTGATTCATTTGTGCTCCTATTTGCACTTTGACTAATTTGCATGTCATTTGGTGTTCTGTCATGCATCAACAGATTAAATAGGAATGTGTGTCCTTTATGGTATGCATCTTTTGAATGACCATGTGAAGGGAAAGAACCTTTTTAAAGTCGAGAGGGGATAGTTTTCTTATCGTTCCCTTTGTCGTTTTGGAAGAGACTGAGTATTTTTCTTCTCTTTCATTTTATTTTATTATGTTGCTGTAAATTTACTTTCAAATGGCTTATTATGTTCATGTCTAAATTCTATTTCCTTGTCTTTTCTGGATTATTTTAATGGTGCAATTTTGTGTTTGTGTTCCTAGTTAGAACAATCACTGTTGGGTCATTAAGTTTCTGTCTCAAAAAGAAATTAACATTGATCAAAATTTGAGTTTATCAGAAAATGCCGAAAATTTCTCCTAGAAGTATGTGCAATAAAAATGGCTGCTATCTGATCCACTTAAGACTTTTTATATACACTAATACGGGAGAACTACCTAATTACATTTGTGTAGGTGGTTCTTTTCTTTTGTTTATGCTTGATATTGTTTATCCTTAGGGAAAGGGAGGAGTTGGTATTTGATAATATGTGCCTAGTGTTATTGACACTTCTTGCAGTAACTTAACTGTTCAAATTGAAACTTACCTCCAGAATATAGGATCATGGGTTGCTTTGGCTTCTGCAAAGGAGAAGATAGTGTTGCAATTGGTGACAGAGGACCTTTCACACAAAGCACTCCTACTGGTAATCCACATTTTCCAGTCTTTTTTCCTTCTTTAAATTTTCTGTATAGAATTGTATGTTACATTGAATTTCATACAAGTCATAGATTAGTCTTCATGATTTGAAACGCAAGGGTTTCATGCTTTGAGTCTACGGTCTGTTCAAATTCTTATACAACAACAGTTTGAACTTGCTTCTTGTCGACATTTCAAGTGTTATATTTATTTTTGTGCCATTCCCAAGAGACCACCTTCTAAATTTGGATGTTTCAAACTTAGCCTGCCATAAGTTTACGTTTAGGCTCTACTCTATTTGTAGTTTAAGTGATTGTACTAAGAGTATTTGTACTTCCGTTTGCACTTTATAAATCTGCTTTATTTTAGTACCACTTTTGTTTGGCTTTAATTCTGTTAGTACAATGCAGGGAATGCTGCCAGTTATCATGGCAGACATACATCAGTAACTGCTCCTCGGCCTATAAGTTTTCAACCTATTGCTGTCCCTCCCATTACAGTAGACGAATTGAAGTCTTTGACAGATAATTTTGGCCCAAAATCTTTCATTGGTGAGGGTACATATGGGAAAGTATATCATGCTACATTGAAAATTGGGCGTGCAGTGGTAATAAAAAAATTAGATTCCAGTAATCAGCCAGAGCAAGAATTTCTTTCTCAGGTTTGGGTCTATTGTAGTTGTAAATTTTTCAATGATAAAACTAGATTGTAAAAAAAAACATCATTGCATAGCAACTATGGTTTTATTCAGTCCTTTTGTCTCCCCCTTGTATAGGTCTCCATCGTATCAAGGCTACAGCATGAAAATGTTGTTGAGCTTGTTAACTATTGCGTTGATGGTCCTTTCCGTGCCCTTGCCTATGAGTATGCTCCTAAAGGATCCCTTCATGATATTCTACATGGTAATCCTCAACTAGTACCGTATTATCCCTTATTTTCTGCATGTTATACAGATATATTCAAAGTTTTGAACTTCTATTAATTTTTAAGATTAATTCTGGCTGATTTTCATAGAAACTTGTAACTTGTTTAGGAACTGTAATTTTGAAAACAATGTCATCCTTGTGCATGAAACTATACTATCAACCAGATGCTTTTATCCTGATGTTCACTCACTAATGTTGTAACTTTTACTGATTGGATGAAACAGCATGAAAAGCTATTCAATTATTTTTTTTCCTTTGACGTTGAAGCTGCTTTATTTCCCCTGACCCCGCTATTAATGTCTTCATTTTGATAATTGTTGATTATAGGACGAAAAGGTGTCAAGGGTGCACAACCCGGTGCACTACTCTCATGGGCTCAGAGAGTTAAAATTGCTGTCGGAGCAGCCAGGGGACTTGAATATCTTCATGAAAAGGCAGAGATTCACATCATCCATCGTTACATTAAGTCTAGTAATATACTTCTTTTTGACGATGATGTTGCAAAGATTGCTGATTTTGATTTGTCAAATCAAGCCCCTGATGCAGCAGCACGTCTTCATTCTACCCGTGTTCTTGGGACCTTTGGTTATCATGCTCCAGAGTAAGTTATTCCTGGAAGCCTAATCTACTTGTTTGAGTGCATGCTTACTTCTTCACATACGGTTAAATAAAATGACTTCTGCTTTAGTTAGAAGATGGAAAAGTAGATCAGAAGAACATGAAAATCATAATTTTGAGTGAACATAAAACTGATCTGTTTAGAGTGATGTAATCCACTTGACAGTTAATTATAAATTTGGCTTAAGGGGTCTCTCTTTACTTTTTAAAGATGTAGCTTTTTAGAACTTATTGGGATTTTTTCTTAATGGCAGATATGCAATGACTGGACAACTCACTTCAAAAAGTGATGTCTATAGCTTTGGGGTTATACTGCTGGAACTCTTAACCGGGCGTAAACCTGTTGATCATACACTGCCCCGGGGACAGCAAAGCCTTGTCACCTGGGTACCAATATTTACTTGTTTTCTGTTCTGTTTTAATATGACTATTGTGTTTTCTTCCCCTTTCAATTTTGGATTTTGCACATTGTGATTCTTGTTCGTTGGGTTTTATCAGGCAACACCAAAGCTTAGTGAAGATAAGGTGAGGCAGTGTGTTGATGCTAGACTAAAGGGAGAGTACCCTTCAAAGTCAGTTGCAAAGGTAATTAGATTATATTCTGGAAATGGAATGTACTGTCTCTTAGTTAAACAGTGATATTCCAAAACACTTGCTGTTTTACTTGCAAACCTTTTATTCTATTCTTAACAAGCTCAAAAGATATATATGCCACTCTGAGTTTTTATTCCCATCCAGCTACATAATTATATTTGATGATAGAAATATGTGAATGGTTTTTCATTTCATCTAAAATAATGTTTTTATATTTTGCAAAAGATGGCTGCTGTTGCTGCATTGTGTGTACAATATGAAGCTGAGTTTCGGCCAAACATGAGCATTATAGTGAAAGCTCTACAGCCTCTACTGAATACTCGTTCTGTTCACTCAAAGGAATCACCAAACATGTAAATTCCAAAATCATTCATTCCTTCTTTCAGAGTGCAGATTGCGTTGACTAATTGAGACATATTGAAGTACCACTTGTGTTATTATATTTGTTGCTCAACTAAGCGCTGCTATATATAAATAGTATCTAGGTGGCAAGAGCCTATCATAGATAGAGTTAAATTTATGGCTTATGAATACTTGTTGGAAATTTGTATGTTTGTTTTTTTTGTTTTTTCTTTTCTACAAGCTATGTACAAGGGAATATATATTACTATATTTTCATGGACCACACATAATTTCTAGGTGAATTACAATTTTTAAGGGAGATTTCTTCTCATCACATCGGGAATTTAAAGTATCTTTATTTTTTTCCTTGTTGATGTCACTAAGTTTTATTAGTTGAAACTAGAAACCCTTTTAAATTAAAGTTTTTGACAGTGTCTATGTGAATTTTATATATAATGGAATTAATCACTTTTAAAATTTTTTTTTTGCAAAAGCTTTCTCGATGTTAATTGAAGATGGATCAATCAGGATGAAAACTTAAATGAATTTGTAGTTCTAACAACTCTTCTCTTTAATTCAATAACAAGTTTTTACTAAATGAGTCCCACAAATGGCTCTACATCCCTTCCTTCCATCAACATTATTTTTCATTAAGTCATAATTATCTTAATTATGAAATAATAAAATTATAAAAGATTAAGACACATTTACTTATTTTTTAGATTAATAAAAATTATGGAAAGAATGGATGTCATTCAAATTTCATGGTGCTTTCTTACAAACATATTTCTGCTTGCTTCCTTTGTGTCAAAAGGAATCTATCCTACCTTCACAATTGCATCATTGAAAACATTTGATTCATGTTTAACAAAAATTTTATCTTCCTTTAGAGTAAACATTCTCTGTATTTCTTTTTAAAAACAAAATCAAATCCAACTTGGATAAAAAAAGATGAAACTTGTGATTTTGATGTGAATTCAATGTTACTTTATATTCTTATTCACTATATCCTCTACTGATACCTATCAATCGCACAATCTAATCCATGGTTGATTAATCCGTGATGATTGAACAAAAAAAATAGAAAAGCGTGAATATTTGAGACTTTTTGTTTATTCAATTTCCTCTGGAACGTGCTATACAGTGTTTCAATAGGTCGAATAAATAAATAATAAAGAAAAAAAAATTAGACCCGAACATGTAATCATATATGGATGTTCTGTTCTGTAATTCAAACTGAAACTCACAATCACACGTATGCTTGTAGTTAAAAAACAGGTTGCCTGCATTGCTGCCAGCCTCAACATTTTATTCTTTAAAATGCATATTAGAAGACCCTAACTTTGCACACACTGAAAAGTCCAAACCTAACCCCACCACAATAAGTCAGGGATGAAAACTAATTCATAGTTTCACCTATCTCTAACAAAATCCACCTACTTATTTCAGTAGTTTGACATCAAAACTTAAGTTTGATCCTTTTTTATGTTAGTAAGCAAATCACTCTTACATGTCTACAAATAGTTAGATGAAATAAATGGTTATCATAATTTAGCAAAAAGTTATAATTGAACCTTAATCTAACCAAGCTAATGTAGGTAAACAAAACAAAAAAAACCACCAAATTAGAAATGGTTGAAGCAAATGGGTGAACCACTGCATTCAAAATGGGCCAACTTTTTGTAGTCCTTGTTGTTATATAATGGTAAGTTATGCCTTCATCAATTACCATCACATTGGTTTAGCTTGAAGACTTCTAATTAATTGCTGAGATGGCTGGTGTGGTAAAGGAGCGTGAAGGGGCAGAGATACTGCATGGTTCTGAAGAGTGTTATCGCCACTCCATAGAGCTCTTAGAAGAGTTGGGTTTTCCAAAGGGTGTTCTTCCCTTGCAAGACTTGGTGGAGTGTGGTAGAGTTAGAGAAACTGGGTTCGTGTGGATGAAACAGAAGGCCCCTTGTGAGCATTTCTTTGAGGGAACCAACTCGAGGGTGAGTTATGCTGTGGAAGTCACTGCTTATGTGGAGAAGTTTAGGATGAAGAAAATGACAGGCATTAAGAGCAAGCAGATGCTTCTGTGGGTGCCAATATCTGAGATGAGCATTGAAGATCCTAAGGGGAAGAAGATACTCTTTAAGACCCCTTTGGGAATTGGGAAGTCCTTTCCTATCGTGGCATTCATGAGCCCAGAGGAAAAGGAAAAGCACTTGCTTTTGCAGGACAAGGAGATTGAAGAATGATGATCCATGAACTGATACATGATACTAGTGAGGTCTGGTTGATGAATAATGAGCAACTAGAGTATTTAAGAAAAAAATTTCGAGTTTAATTTCTTTGCAATTTTTACACTTTGAACTAATAAAAAGTTAGTGTTGGTATCAACATTAAGATAATTATTATAAAAATTAATTATGTTATATATAAAAAACTTTGTTTGTTATCATATCAGATAGCAGTGTAAAAATCTTTTATACTCGTGCTATAAATGCTATTTACTTTTACTATGCATAAATTGGTTAATTTCATGGGGCATGCAATTGAACACTTTGTGCTTTTGTGTGAGTTGTAGAATGGGATGTTCACTATTTGTTCCAGAAGAATTGAATGGTATGTCACTAAATGAACATCAAGTTACTAACCACCAGTGTTGAATGCAGAAAATGGAGACACTTGAGTAGGTTGTTGTTGTTGGGTCTTTTATGGTTGACACACGTATTAGTGGAGTCTAAGGTGATATTTGAAACAATATTATGACAAGGTGTCTATCTGCTACGTCTGCATATATACACGAATGGAAAACAATCCTCCTAATAACTCATATCAGAGGGCCTACACCCTTCCATGTTTAGCTGTTTGTGTGAATCAAAATTTCGCACTGATACTCACTAAATTACAGAAATTTGAAAACTTATTATATAAACGTAAATTATTTGATAGTTTTTTAGAGTGCATGTGAATGTGAAATTCTATATTGAAAATAAATGAAAGAAGTTAAGCAATATAAGCCAAAAAAAAAAAATTCCATAAATCTAATATTTCAAAGTTTTGTATTGAATATGATGTTTTCATTTTTGTAATTTGCTTGCAGTCTATTGATAAAAGTTAGTGTTTTACGCTGACTATATTTTTAACATATTTTTATCTCTAAAATTAACAGTTCACTTAAAGACTAAAATAAGATAAATAGATTCTCTATAGTTGTCTTGTCTCATTAAGAAAATCCAAACTCTAAAATAAATTATGTTGATAAGAAAATCAAATAATTAATATCTTAATAAATTCTAATTTACAAAGCATGTGCATTTACTAACAATATAAAAGGTTATTGTTTTACCATCTAAACAAATTGTTAATTGATTCCCACTGTTATTATTGACATTACGATCAACAGTCATCGTTATTGTACTGGGTTAGTATTATGATTGATACCACTTCCAAAATTATCTTTATTTTCATTTTTTTTACATTTATTTTCATAATTACTATAAGTTTTATGTCAATCCACCACAATAATAGTTAACTAGTTGGAACATTAATGAAATAGAAAAGTTAGAGATGAGTGAGTGGATAAAAATTTTAAAACAAAATTGTGTGGTTTATAATTAAAATCTGATATTGAAATTTGAAAATTAAAAAATAATTTTGCCTTATCCATGCATATTTTTTAACTTCATGTGAAATGGCTTCGGTTTAAGTATTCGATCATCATCATATCATGTTTTGAAGGTTTAAGTGTCATCATTACTTACAAAAGAAGAAGAGTGATAATTAATTTGATTAAGTTTTACTTACCAAAACAAAACGCAATTCCCCTTTCTCCTCTGTCATCACTGTAATAAATTTGAGTCTCAAACTTCCATTTCCTTTCTCTTCCTGAAGTGACTTTGTATATTATTAAACATTATATTATTGATTCATCAAAGAGAATTATATTCTTGTCAAGAAAACTAAAAATAAGCATTATTATTCCAGTTCCAGTGGTTTTGGTGGTATAAAAGTGGCTAACATAAATAGAGGAGAGAGCTTACCATAACCATGCTTACCGTAATAATCAAGAAAAATCCTCACTGTAATTATAGACAATAACCACATCTTTTGTCTTTCACGCTTTGGTAAAATTTTCTGATCATCTTTTACACAAGGAAACATCAATTCCTTATGATCCTAATGAGTGGTGAAACAAATAAAAAGACAAAAGGGAAATGTATGAATAGCAATGAGCTGTACACACTAGTGTGAGGGATCTTTTTAATCCCATATTAATACACAATAATCTACATTCTATCATCTACACCTATGCTATAACAACAAATAGGTATACAAACCATCCCAAAGTAACTCATTCCTTTTCCATGTCTTTGATGATGTCAAACGTGGCAGTTATCCAAACTCAAGCTCAAAAGAATGTAAAAAATTGCCCTTCAAGAGTGTACCTTATCCTGGAATAGGTAGGCACTTCAGCTTTAAGATTCATGGCTCTACTTCTTTTGGTTCCTTCTGCCATTGGACGTTGAATCTGGATTGTCACTCTTCTCTGTATCAGAAACCTCCTTCTGGGCATCCACCTCCATATTTCCTGGTTGACTCTTTCGGCGTCTTCGATCCTGAAATGTCACCCACTTCATAAGAGAAACATACTATGTTTCTTCACAAATAGAGTTAAATGGTTGTTGCAAGGAGCAGGATGAAGTTTTATTGTTAAAACAACTGCCACACAAAGTTGGAAAGTTCGTGTGTGTGGTCTAATAGATGAGATGAGAATTCAAACCTCTCGGGGTATGGGATATTCCTCTGATTCAAGCATGCGGACAACTTGACTCATCTTTGGTCTTTTCTCAGAATCAGGATCAACACATCTCAAAGCAGTCAAAAGGGCACGTTTAAGGGCACTTGTTGATGGCCTGGTCTCAATGTTAGGGTCTACGACCTCTTCTGCACGCCTATTCCCAACCATCATCTTGAGCCAGTCAACCAAATTTACCTACAATAACCATCCAATGATCAGACACACTGTTGAGGGAAGTTTGATAAGTCCTAAGGATGGATGATAAGAAAGTGTTATGAAAACAAATAGAAGTTACCAACTACTCCATGAAAATTTCTATTCACATTTTAAATTTAAGTGAAGATATGTATTAGTAAAAGTTCCTTAACTCTTATCAATTAGACAATTATCCACTAAAAAGAATACATAAGTACATGCACATTAGAGTCTTAATTTCTTATATTTTTACAGTTTACCAGTGACACACCTCAGTTGCTGGTCGGCTATAATCCACTGGGTCCCTTCCGGTGATTGCTTCAAGGAGCAATACCCCAAAGCTATAAACATCACTCTTCTCATTTAGTAAGCCAGAATTGGCATATTCTGGAGCCACATATCTGAAAAATGCAATTGAAACACGAAAAAGAATAACACAGTAAGCCAACTAAAGCAGTTAAAAAGCCAATTCAGTCAATTTTCTCAAATGTTGCAGTTTTTTCATAAATATTAAGGTAAAATGAAATTATTGATATTCCATTTAATGTGGTGCTCACTGTGAGATTTAAGATTAAATTACTGAGAAAATTTAACCTACGAGATTAACTATACAATTATCCGATTTGCATTATAAAATATACTAAAAAAAGTAAACAGGGTCTTATTATAAAATGAAAAATACAGAGAAAAAAATACTTTTGAATCATAAAGAAGTCCCTAAGCTGTAGGCATTAGAAAGACAACTTACCCAAAAGTACCCATGACTCGAGTTGTGATATGGCTTTTCCCAGCACCAAGTAACTTTGCCAGACCAAAGTCAGATATTTTGGCATTGAAGTCATCATCAATTAGAATATTGCTTGATTTAATATCTCGATGTACAACTTTTGGCTCAATTGCCTCGTGCAAGTAAGATAGCCTGTAATAGAATCATGAATCAGTAAAAGGAAACTCACCAAAACCTAAGAAGGAAATTAAAAAAAAAAAAGGAAAATTAAGACAGTGCTAAACAAGCATACGCTTTAGCTGTTCCAAGAAGAATTTTAATCCGAGCATCCCAAGTAAGAAAACCATACTGCCTCATGGCTCCATGAAGCCATTGCTCTAAATTGCCATTGTTAACATACTCATAAACCAACAACCTGAAATAAACAGGGAATTTACTGGGGATCAAGAATCCAAATCATACAAAACAGTACCCAACAATGCAACTGTAAAATAAAACGACGAACACTATTTACTAATAAATTTTATGTTAAAAAAAATTCTCAACATCATTTGTTGCAGTTAATAGATTTACAAGATACTACAAAAATTATTTTGTAAACTATTTCAATCAAATGGCCAATCAATGAAGACAGCAGACACAAACAGTTAACACACATGCATGCACAATTGGTGACAAAATGACAAAGTGGACATCTGGATGTTTAACAGAAATAAAATGACAAAACAATATGCTACCTGTGAGTCCCTTCAATGCAATAACCCAAAAGTCTAACCAAATTCTTGTGTCGCACATGACCAATAGCCTCAACTTCCACTCTAAATTCCTTTTCAGCTTGTCCTCTGCATGATGGGCATCAACAGTATTAGATAAACTAACTCCAAGAAGACATGCTAATAAAACTTAAACTAGAGATCAAAGATTAGATTGAAGCTGAAATTTAACACAACAGCTGTAACGTATTTAAACAATTTAGTGTCAAAACTTACAGATTATTTAGTAGCTTCTTAACAGCCACAGGACTTCCATTGATTAACTGGCCCTGATAAACAACTCCATATCCACCTTCACCAATAACATTGTCTTTCGAAAACCTGTTTGTTGCAAGTTCTAGGTCCCTTAATGTGAACCAGTGTCCCCATCCAAGGTGAGAGAATTCAGGTAGACCAGACAAGGGAGATGGTGCAGTTATAGGATGCGAAGAAGACCTGTAAGTAGAAACAGACTTGGCACCACTTTCTTCACCTGATTGAGAGCCACCATCATCTTTCTTAAGATGAACAAATGAGCCCGATTGACTGCTATTTTCCCCATTCTTAGGTTGGATCAAAACCTTTTCAGAGTCCCTATCACTAAACCTGTCATACAGACTCATAAAAGCTCCATTCTGAGGATGACTATTGGATGAAACTTGATCAACTCTAATTTCCTTGATCTCATCTGAAACGGATAACATGTGGCTGAGGGGAAGCATGCCATTGACTCTTCTAGACTTCTTTCGTGAAGTAAGGCATATTGATACCACCACAAGAATGATTATAATGAACAACCCAACTAGTATCCCCATTAATTCCCATGCTTTCAACCCAAAAACAGACGTTTCCTTGGACAGCCCCGAACTTAGATCAGATGCCATTCGCAGCTGCCAATATATATATATTTGCAGACGTCAATGTTACATATAAGAAATCACTTCAATGCACACAGCAAATCATGTTGCAAAATAAAGCACATTATTGGCGAATTACTGGAGGACACCAAACTCTTGCATCGGATTCCTCGCACCATACATATAAATATTTTGAGAAAGAGAATCTCAAATCCAGTCATACCAAATTCCAGCAAGAAACTGAATTGTTTGGTATCCTTCTCATTTAAAAACAAAAAGAAAAGGGCATTCATTTGTTGAAAGAAACTCAGTTCCCTAATAAAAGTGCAAATGGAAAGAAAACTAAATTGAGCACGACAAACTCAGCATTCAAATCCCAGAAAACCAAATCGGTAATCAACCGTGGCTGTGAAAGAAAACCGCAACAAGTTGACCCAAGAGTTTTCGGAAATAACAAATCTCAAGAAACCAAAAAAGCATAAAAGTGAATAAAATCGGTTTATATAGCACTTGATAACCAAATTAGAAAGAAAGACTAAAACCTCATTCAATTTGTACACATGAAAAATGAGGCCAATAAAACTTCAAATTATCTAACCAAGCAAAAAACCAATGACTACAAAAACAACCCATTTGGGAACATCCCCCTGTTGTTACCTTGCAGCAACTTAACAGAGATTCAAAGAGAAAACACTGTTCACAACCAAAATCCTTCACAGATTTTTCTGGAGCCTCTTTTCTGACCCCGAATCCACTTAAACAGTAGATCTCTTATGCAGTCAAAATCCTCTTGGATGTGAACCCAGTGGCACATGCCAGCTAAACCCCATTGTCAAAATATGATTTTGGTTTGTGGGATTCTTCAACTGTGCCAATGGGTCTGTGTTTCCAATCTCAAAAATGGACCTTCTCAGAGCAGCAGCATTCCCCCCTCCTCACACAAACAAAAAGAGAAGGTAAAGGTAAAGGACCGACCCTTCTGTGTTGTGCAGTTGTTGGAGGGAATTGAAGAACACAAGAGGCACATGAAATTGTGAGAAGAGGGAAATGGTGTGGTTGGGTTAATAACAAGGCATGGAATTATCAGTGGTAGGTGATAGGCAAGTGACATGGACTCACATTGCCATATGGTAAAAAATAAGCATCAAAATGGAAACTTTCTTTGCTGTTTCTTCAAATTTCTTCCCTCCCCCACACCCTCTCTCCCTCCCTCACATTCTCTCTGTGTGCGTATACCTTTCCCTTTCTAATTTCTATTTCCACTCCCTTTTTTTTATTGTTTTTATTATTCCTAAGGTTTCTTCAGACGGTGACAGATAAACAGATGCTTCATTGGTACTATTTGACATTAAATACACAAGTGTGGAAAGCGAAAAGCAAATAGTAATCTGAAATAACCATTTTAAAAAATCAATACTAACATTGTTATTGTAAAGATTAATCAGTTAAAAATCATGATATCTGCAGAGTGAGCAAAATTAATATCTGTTGGAGTAAATTGATAAATTTATAACATTCATATTAACTGTTGGAGTAAATATATATTACCTTTTTCTTCTCTACTTTCATTCTGTAAGTCAAACACCAATTTAGAATATCACTAGCAGTGAATTACTGCTACTAGTTTTACATTACAGAAGTAATAATGTGATATTGAATAATGCATATTTGTAAAAACATAAAAAACAGAAAGTTGAAAAGGTCAAATGAACAGACTACACACCGAATAAGCCTAAAGTCATTTGTTTTTGCAAATTTCCATTTCCTTGAATTGCGTAAATTACTAAATTTCATTGAATCTCTATATTTAATGAGACTTTGTTATCTCATTCAGTAGGCTGGATAGTCAAGGAAACAGACTGGACACCATACCATTTTTTTCTCATACCTATAATACCCCTCTACCCTACCCTATTCCACAAGTCCTTATCCTATCCATCCTAGGTGGGGAGGATGTAATGTAAATGTAATCTTCCATTCTTACCATATTCACATTAAAACTTGGACACTGCATTCTCATACTCAACCACATTCTAGTCAATTTTACTTTCTATGTTTCTACCTTCCTCTTCTTCCAAGGAGTAGGGCAAAAAAGAACAAGAAAATGGATAGATAAAATGATGTACTCTAAAATTTTTAAGACTTTGGTTTTTTGTGCAGTGAAATGGTATGGTGTTTAGTGTTATAAATTATTTACTGATATATGTATAAATAAATAACTCTGCATTTTATTATACTAAATTCAAACTGATATAACATAATTGGTTGGACTTAGTATGGTAAAATATATACAAATGGATAAACTGCCATTTTCGTTTATTAAAGTTCAAAGTGTTGTCATGTTAATTCTTAAAACATGTATTATCACTTTAATCTCTAAATTTAATACTTATTACACTTCAGTTTTTAAAAATTTGTTAATATATTATGCATGTTTACTTTTCTGTATACATACATTCTTAAGTCACACCACTTTTTTGAATTTCTTTTACTGTGATATATTATTACCCTTTTAGATTTTTTTTACTGTTAGAGATTAAAGTAACTGCACATTACACTCTTAAGAACTAAACAGGGTATTCAGCAATATATAATTTTTTTAATGAATCAATATATAGTTTATTACACCAAATGTACTAAACTGATAATCTCACAAGCAAGCAACTGTGTGATGAAGGAAGTACTGCTAAATCACATTCCTAATTAGAGATAAGGGTGTTGTACAGTATGATGTGAAAGAGATGTTGTAGAAGACAAAAAATGTTGTAGTGTGATGAGAAATAGATGACAAATTTAACTTGTTAAGGCTATTCATTCCACACTGTATGGAGCAATGATTGGTTTGGAAGGCTTTAAGCTTATTGCATACATTCCATACATACAGATGACACACAGAGGCCAGTTCCAGTGATTTACTCTGTGGTCCCATGCATGAAAATCATATTTCTTTTGGGAAAAATTATTCTGGTTTGGAATCAGTGTGACACAGCTAGATCAATTGTTTCAAATGCTCTGGGGTGCATTGCTTCAAATTTCAGTTAAATGTAATTCTTTTATGGATTACTCATTATTAAGTTATCATTCTATTTACAGAGAATGACTTGTTATCAAGCTAAAAAAGGAAAAGAATAAGGAATTACTTGTTATCATGCTCTATTATATATAGTGATAAATAGTAAGTTGTGGTGTTTTATGAGAATATTGTAAAATTTTAATAAAATTAGAAATGAAATAATTTAGAGAAATTATTAAATTTTATCATTTGTAAAGAATATGCCATTATATTAAATTAAATTAAATTTGAAAGAGAAAAGTCTTTTAAAAGTAAGAAAATAATTGTGGGAACAAATTGCGCAAAATAAAACATCTTTCTATCAAAATTTGAAAGTTAAATTCAAATTATAAGATTTATTAAAATTAAACTCATTTTAAAATTTAATATAATAAAAAAGAAAAGCATCTTCAATGATACATTACAATTTAAAAATTTTAAATAAAAATAAGAAATACAAGTTTTAAAGAATAAAAACTATTAGTTAAATATTAAATGTAAGAAAAATATTGTCTTATTTAAAAACAAGGACTCTGATTTATAATAGAAGAAAAATATTTTGCCAGTAACTTTTGTTTATTATTTACTTACAAGAATTACTTGACTCAATATAGAAGTATTGATGTAAAATATTAATAATATTCCTTTCACTTAACTACTTAATATAATACTCTATTTACTCTGCATGCATGCTATTCATGCATGTTTATACTTGTTTTTTCTTTCTTTCATTATTTATTTTTACACTGTGAATCATATTATACTTATATATAGTATGAACGAGTTCAATTTTACAATTTTCAATTATATTGTTCATCTAAAAAGACGGGTACTGTGCTTTTGACATTGTTGTTCAACTGCAACAAAAGCATAATTATTTGTTCTTTCTAGAACAGATCTTCCAGTCAATGCCTCTTTTAACACTAATTAATTATTATGTTTTTTCTCCATAATTTTGTTTTAAGTTTGATTTATATACTTCTTAATCATGTGCTGCTTCTTTATTCAATTTAAATGGGCCCAGTCAAAAGAAAAATTAGCAGAAACAAAGTGTGATAAATATACATACCATGTTAAAGCATGACTTTATTTTGATTTAATAAAGCTATTGCCATGCTTAAGTATGGTTGATTGTGGTGTAAGCAAAACTAGGAAGAATCACAGCATGATTAAGAAAAGGTTGAAAATGTTTTAACATTTTCTGCTTCTTGCTCTGATATTTTCCCTAATACAAATCATATTCTGTTTAATTATGACAGAAAACCAGAATCTTATGTTATTATATATATTTTTCTTTGCTAGCAAAGGTTAGAAAGCAAAAGGTGCATGTGAAACATTTTTCAGGTTATTAATTTATTCGTAAGGGAAACATTTAATTTTTGAGCTTTTCTTTAGTGGAACATCTTTAGCCATGGATAGAAAAATAATACAAGAATTTTCTTTCAGCTGACAGACACCATCATAAACAAACTTTGGTATGTAAAGAAAAGATTATATTTATATTGAATAGTCTTGAACATACATAAAACCAGATATTTATAGGTGATTGATTTCTAACACATCCATTACATAAACCAGATTTGAATTTGGTTTGAATGAATATATATTGATGGAAGATTGCTTAATTGTTTTGTTGTGTGTTACTGGGATGCACGCAATACTGTTGTTGACAGGGTGTAGTGAGGCTTCGAATCATTGCAATTATGCAACCCAAAATCAAATCATTGGCTCTGAATGGGAGCAGAGAAGTTTAGTTTGTAAACCCTAAACTCTACAATATTCTGTATGTGATAGTCAAGATGTACGTGCTCACCATTTTCTTTCTCCAAAAGGGCACTCAGTAAAACTGTTATTTTTCATGCAGTAAAATTGTTCTTTCAGTTCCTACCAAAGTTTCAGTTCCAAGGGAAATTTTAACTTTGAAAGATTACTTATTCTAACTATAGAAATTGAAAAGTTGTTTTTGGAGAGAGATTATATAATACTTCCAAATTTGAGTTTCTGATTAGATTTTTGGGTAAAAGAAAGGAGACAATGGTGGCAGCATAGCACATATCCTCTCACAGATAACGTAAACAAATGCAAAGCCTCCTCTTCTACCGACAATCCTCAATTGGCCACTGCATTTCAGTTTTTACAAATATGTAAATTCAGACTCAATCTTTGAAGGACATTATTTCCCTTCTATACCTAGATTTTGTCAGAACACAGCTTTCATACACAACTTTGTACTTTCATATACATACACAACTCACATTCATGTCCACTCAAGGACAAAAAAAGAAAAGAGAAATTACCCTTTTTGGTCATCAAGAAAATTCACCTTTAAAATTATATTCTTTGCTTGTCTTCTTCACCCTCTGAGAGAGGGGAGGGTCCTCATGTCCTAAATTTGTATTGCGTAATCTCTCCTTGGGACCCAAAATTGCAAAGTTAATTGTGCTTCGTATACATATATAGTCAACAAAGTTCCAAAACCAACACTACACATGCTTAACCAAAATAAAAAACAAAATGGGAAATATCCCATATTAGATTATACCTAGTCATGGACATCTCATTATTCAAATCCATCCAATTTTTACAAAATAAAGAAATGGATTATACTTGTCACTCAAATTTTACAAAAACAACAATCATTGGATTACATGGTCTTTAGTTTCTTGTTTGATCTTTATAGTTGAATATACTTTAATTCACCAGTTTATTACAAACTACCCACATTTTAATAATAAACCATGTTCAAAGATCTTTATATAAATGACAAGAGTCTCAACTCAAATTTGAAATCATGGACTAAGCTGACACAAAACGATCTTGTATCAATTGATTTATGTGTTAGAAGGATATGAGGAAGATTTCATTGAAATTAAAAAGTCCCCATCATGGGACTCTTGCAAATGATTTGTTCTAATCAGTCCATGAACAAGAATCCTTGGTGAGGAATAGGGAAGGTTTCCCAGGAACAGGTGAGTTGGTGTGCACTGATCTCAGTTCTATTCTGATGAGTTTTCAAATTGATAATGTGAAGCATTAGGCTGGAACTTGTGGCTGGTGGGACATCAAAATTAGGATGTGGCCTTGCCGTTTGAGACATGTCCACACATGGTTTTTAAGTATAATGTGAGCACACACGCAACATTCTGCATTCTGGTTTGGTGCTGCTGTTGCTTATGCATTGTGGTGCTAGTAGTTGAAACTCCTTTGTCCCTTCATGTTATACTTATTATATAGTTAGCTTAGCTGGTTTTGTCACGATAGTTCCATTCATCCATCCATTTTATATGTAATCATAATTATTATTTATAATTATGAAACCCTCAACAGTTCACCAGGATTTCTTTTTAATAATTATTATGCAGAGGTTGGGTGGGTCTGGTTCAGGTTTATGCATAAATCCAACATTTGTACATAGTTTAACAGTGTATATATTTTTTAATAACTATTTGTGCCGAGGATAGAAAGTGCTTGTCATGAATCAAGATGGTGACTAAAATCTCCTCCTACCTAATATTGGCCATTTTCTGATTGGAAGTATCTTGGAAGTTCAGTAAAATTGTTAACCGTGGAATTGAATCCTTCCATGCCTCTTTGTTCTAGGCTTCTGCTTCAAACAAAATTAAGAAGAAAAAAATGAGTGTAAGAAGTTTTCAGCTCTGAAATATATATCAGATGGCAATTTGTCCTCTGAAAAATAGAAAGTGACATCAATTTGGTTTTTTAAATAAATTAAGATTGATTTCAATAGCTTATTTGTAAATATTAATTTAGTTTCTGGATAATAAGAGAGATGTCATCAGTATAACACATCTATGATCTGCATAAGACAATGATTTTGATGTCACTTTTCAATGATTGAAGGATCAAATTTTAAGATTAAAGTGATGGCGTCAACTCTTTCAGAAAATAAAATAGATGTCAAACTCTAAAATATAGTTTTAAATATAAACTTACAGGAGTTGTAGTTGGACTATGAACAGGAAGAACTAATGGTGGGAACAATAAACGAATTCTGAGATATTAATTATGCAGATTGAAGGTATCCTAGACATGCCAGATTATCTTTAAACTAGGTTAGTTGTTTTAAGGTTTTTCTTTTGAGTTGTTTAAGGTTAGTTGTTTCTTCAATCGGTTAAGCTTTTAAATGTGAAAAATAAGGTTTTATTAGTCCATAAGAAAAATGGGCTGGATCAAACCATTCAAATAATAAAGGTACTGTTGACATGTCCAATAACCCAATTCAAAATTACATGTGTTATTGTTTTAAAATAATATGGTCAAAATTTAATCTGAATACACTTTATCAATATTCAATTAATATATCTAATCTACATTATTTTATTGTTATGTATAGGAGTTGGGTGAAAAAAAAAATTGTACTTTTTTACTGATTAAAAACAATATTTAACTCAAGAATATTTATTAATGTCTTCTATTTTATGGGTAAGTTTATTTAAACAGTTAGATATTATGAATTTCAAATTAAGGGTTCAATTTTTAATTTTTTATTTATGTTCCATATTGTCCTCATAGAAAAATAAATAAATAAACTATTAATTTGGAACATATCACCACGGACACAACACCATCAATGCACTCCCTAACATGAACACAATAAATTACACCAAAAAAAAAAGCACAAACAGTACCTATAAGTTGTCATCTGATTTGAACAATACCTGAGATTCTAATTAATGCTATTGATTTTGCAATGAGTTAAAAATTCTAAGTTCTATGATAAATGCTATTGTAATTTGATATTGGAGATAAAGTTATATAAACAACTTCATTTCAAACTTAATTTTAATTAAAATTAATGTTACAAATTAAAATCACTTTGTTTAATATAAAAAAAGAAGAAGTTAAGATCACCTAAATCAAATTTAAATGAAGGATATATTCAAATAAAATTTAAAAACATGTTTTTGAAAATTTAAATGCACATTATATTCAAAAGTTCCCTGGGTTTATTTATAAAGCTTATAACTTAGTTTACATTATACCGAGTCCAAGTCAAACTTTTTAAAAAACAAACTATATATAAGACTAAATAAGATTCAATTAGATTTTCAACTAAAATTAAAATCAACAAAGTCAAGTAAAACATAAAATTTAGTTTTTACTTAATACATCACATTAAATTAAAATAATATTATTTAATTATTACTAATTCTATCATGCAAGTTTAGTAATCTGTCATGCAAGTTCCAAGCATCAAAGGTTGAATCTATTCAAATCCCACTAAATTGTCTCCCTGCTAAAAGCATAAAGATCATATAATTTGGAGACCATAGTTAAAAACCTGAATTAACTAATTAATATGATATATTATATATAAAAAGAAATATATATATATATATATATATATATATATATATAGATAGATAGATATAGAAAGTAAGAGACAGTAGGTACTGTACTGTGCAGTACCAATGTTGCAGGTGCGTTACTCATCCTCTGCAGAAGCACCCCATTTGACACACACTCACATGTTCCCACACGCTTCTTCTCCTCTTCACGCGCTCTATTCCCCATTTGAAACCCACTCGCAGAACCTGGATCTTCCTTTATTGCTTCGCGCCATAGATCGCCACAAACAAGTTAGCTTCTTCACTTTCTGCACGTGCCCTTTTCTCTCATCTTCATGTTCCAGCTTTTGAATCGATGCTGCAACTCCAAAGATACGAGCTTTGCTCCATTTTAGGAGACGGGTCTTGAACAACCACGTTCACCTCTTTCCAATTTTGGATTCTCGTGTAACTGAACATTTTCTGCTTCAGAAGCTTCTTCTTTCTTGGGGACTAAAATGATTAATAAAACGCTTTTCTTCACTTATTTCTACTTGTTTGTCTACATTTTGCTTTCTTCTGGAGTCATTTTGTACAACAAGGTATGTGAATATACATAGCAACCTTAAACTAGTTTTTACTTTTAGTTAAGCATCTCAAATGTAGTATCATGTTTTTTTCTTTTTAATGAATTTTGCAGTGGGTTCTGTCTCCCAAGTACTTTAACTTTCCGCTTCCTATAACACTCACCATGATTCACATGGGCTTTTCTGGGGCAGTGGCATTTTTTCTTGTCCGGGTCTTTAAGGTATGTTATGCTGTTTTTCTTTTGGTGTGTTGTACTTTGAGAATATGCTCCTTTTGCTGGTTTATGGTCAATTTTGATTGTCTTTAGGATTTATTGTTGGCTTTATTTTTGACCAAAAAGTGGAATTGTGTGCCAAGTTTGTATAGTGGATGTTACTGTGCTCTTTATTCGAGTGTATAGGCTTTGATCTCGATTGCATCTAGGCGCACCGCTATCATGTTCAGTTTGTTAGGGTGTTATCATTAATTATAGTTTTCTCTTGGTGGGTGAATCTCAACTCAATGATGTGATTTCGAAAACCTTTTTTATATGCGTACTTGCTTGTGTAAATGTTGAAGCTAGTGTTTCACTTTCATTAGAAAGTGCTTCTTTGTGCCATTTGCACAATTCTTCCTCTTACTTGAACTTTTAGCGCCTTCCTTTCACCCTTGTTTTGATCACTTTCTTTGTCTGGTTATATGATTATCTTAATTTAGATTCCTTTTCTCTAATTGCAGGTTGTATCTCCTGTCAAAATGACATTTGAAATGTGAGTGTGTCTTTGAGTTGAAGCGTTTTTTAGCTTGTTCTCCTTTGACCTACTTATTTCTTAAAACACTTTCTTTATTGCATTGCAGATATGCAACTTGCGTGATACCCATAAGTGCCTTCTTTGCTTCAAGTCTTTGGTAAGCACTAGAACATGGGCAAACTGAAATTGCTGTGAGTTAGGATAAAACTTATCCTCAGATTTGATAAAGGGAGTATCCTTCATATTTGTGAAAAATCTGGTTCAGTTCTTAATTTGCTTTGACTGCTTTTGGCCTACTTTTTACCCTTCTTTTCTACACATTTCTGAATTGTCTAGACTGGGGACCTAACCAGTTTCTGGCCAGCAGGATCTGGTTTTGAAAACTATGTTCTAATGTAACCCTTTTAAAGGGTATTCGGGTATTAGCCTGCATTAGGATGGAGATGTCACTCCTGCATTGACTAAACTATTAAGATGGTACTGTAGGTATGAATATGTTCTCTATTGAAATTACATTTTCAAAGAATCCGGCATAATAAAAAAGAGCATCTTTTGGTACTTGGAATAACCATGATTATCTATCCGGTGAAAGGTCGTTATCAAACTCTGTGGAATATATTGTCAGTGGCCTTAAGTTATAGTAATATGCTGGCCACAAAAAAATATTTTACTTTTTATGTCACCTACACATTTGGAATTTTTATTTTCTATCATTTTAATTAATCCGTTAAATGTATGATGTTTCTAAGAAATTATGATAACTCACTGTTATTACTTTGGTGGATGTTTTGTATTGCTCTATTCACATGCTCACACCTTGTGCAATATCAGTACTTCTGAAGAAACAATTTTGTTTTTATGAAGAATTTTTTGTCTTTACAGGTTTGGTAACACAGCTTATTTGCATATTTCTGTGGCCTTCATCCAGATGCTCAAAGCTCTAAGTACGTTCTTAACAAATATCACATGCTTTGCTTACTTTGGGAATGATATTCTAAGTACGTTCTTAACAAACATGATTTTCCAGTGCCCGTGGCGACATTCCTCATGGCTGTTATTTGTGGCACTGACAAAGCAAGGTGTGATGTGTTCTTCAACATGTTGCTGGTCAGTGTTGGAGTTGTCATTTCCTCCTACGGAGAAATTCATTTTAATGTAGTTGGTACAGTTTACCAGGTCACAGGCATCTTTGCTGAAGCTTTAAGACTGGTCTTAACACAAGTCCTTTTACAGAAGAAGGGCTTGAGTTTAAATCCTATTACAAGCTTATATTATATAGCTCCATGCAGGTATATTTTGTACTTTTCTCTATAAATAAATAGTTAATTGAGTCCGTGCAGAGGTCATATTAACCCACCTGGACAAATTTTTCTGTTCCTACTAGCCATACAAAACATGTTTCTATCAATGATGGTATACTTTTCTCTCTATGGATTTTATTTAGTAGATAATTATGCGCTAATAATGATTTTGGGGGGCCATGTACCTTCACAACATGCACACCCGTGATTAAATGAAATATGCAGCAGTGATTCTTGTATTTTAGTTTCTTCTAAGTATATGGTTTTTCTCGTATCAATTTTATTGCCTCCATTATTAGGTATGTCTACGCTGTTATTGTTAGTATCAACGCATGCATTTGTACAAAACCAACTTACCATTTGTAATCTGCTCATTCCTTTGTACTTTGCTAAATGCAGTTTTGTGTTTCTCTTTGTGCCTTGGTACCTGCTGGAAAAGCCTGTGATGGAAGTTTCACAGATTCAGTTCAACTTTTGGATCTTCTTTTCGAATGCTCTGTGTGCTCTAGCCTTGAATTTTTCCATTTTCTTAGTAATCGGTAGAACTGGTGCCGTAACCATCCGGGTTGCTGGAGTGCTTAAAGACTGGATATTAATAGCCCTTTCTACCGTTATATTTCCAGAGTCAGCAATAACATGGCTGAATATAATTGGCTATGCTATTGGTAAGTTTTGTTTGAAAAGATCAATATTGTTTAATCTCCCTCCCTCTTCATCTTTTCACATTTTACCTGCAGCACTATGTGGAGTTGTGATGTACAATTACATTAAGGTTAGGGATGTCCGAGCCTCTCAATCACCTGCTGAAATTATTCCAGATCGAATGACAAAGGTATCTTCTTGACATAACTTTTTAGTATTTGTATTTTAGTTGAGTCAATGTAAACTTGTTATACATGATAGCAAGACTTAAGAATGAAGTAACTAATACAGATCACGAAAATGTTGTCACATATTTTACCATGGTCACTATAATTTCTAGTTTATGTTTCTTGTCTGATAAAATTTGGTTGACATACAGGACTGGAAATTCGAGAAGAGGTCATCTGATTATTATGTGCCTGATAATAGTGGCAATGGGGGAAGTGGTGGAGGCAATGGTTCTCTTTCTGATATGAACATTGATGAAGAAGCACCTCTAATTTCTTCATCAAGGGTATCTCATATTGGTCGCATGCAGCTAGCCAACCATGCAACAGGAAAATGAAAACCCGAATACAATATTCATCATAGATCTTCCCCCTTTTGGAGAAAGGACAAGAAAGTGAAAGTTGGTCAAAAGCACCACTCTTTATTCTTTCTCAAATAGTATGCTTTATAATGGAATCATTCGTGTTTTCTCATTGTAATCAGATTCATTGATCCGTGGTTTAAGACGAGAGTGGGGGACCAAATCTCCTCTTAATTCCTATATCAATTTAAATTTATTACCACCATTGGGGGCACAAAATCTTGAATGCAAAGGTTGGTTTTCTTTGAAAAGGTCTCTTCGTCTTGTGAATTTTGGTGACGAGGGACGCGAAGGTGGAGATTGTTAGAATAGCTTCACATAAGCGGATTTAGCTAACATGTCTTATAACCGAAGTTAAGGTTCAAAGAAATTTTCATGTACTAAGCTTATATTTGGAGTGGTGAAGAGCCCATTGGGCTTAGTAGTTACGAAATTTTAAGTACTCGTATTACCTTACTGAGCTATTGTAAAACCGAATGCATTAATATTTTTTACTTTCAATTACATGTACAAGTATACAGTGACAGCTTTTGTTTCTTTTTGTCTAGTAAAATAACGCAGTACTTTGTAAGTATATATGAATCTGTGTTTAATGTTTTAGGTGTCGGAGGATACTTTTGCTGGTATTTTTTGTTTGAGGAGGAAAGTGAAAAGAAAGCGAGTGAGAACTCAGATAATTTGTTGTATGCTATGAGAGAATGAAAAAAAAAATGTATATGGAGAAACAAAAGATATTTTTAAATAAGAGCAGAATAGGTAATATTTTTTGTTAAAAAATTAAACTATATTATATTTTCACTTTTAATATAAAAGAAAGGTTGTCATTATGTATTGCAAGTATATATTTCTCATATAAATTCTTGAAAGTGAAATCAACAACCGATTTTAAGGATAGAGCTGAACAGAACATGTAATGATATGTTGGTCTCTTACTTGAAACTTAATCCCCGTACCACGATTGGGAGGAACAGATTTCGGGCTTCAGAATAAGTTTCCATCCTTGCTCTAAATAGAGTTCCAAACGACAGAAAAAAATGATAATTTAACCATTTTCTTTGGTCTTATTCCTTCCTTTCCTTTTCTGTTAGACAAACAAAGCAAACATGTTGGCAGGATAATTTCATCCTATTCCTTTTTCTTCCTTCGCCAATGTCTTATGTAAAGGATGACTTCGATACGAATAAGAAAATTAACGCATAAAATAAATTATTGGAATTTAGAGAGTAGAGCACGTATAAATGACGTTCTTTATTCTTCTAAAATAGGCACATTAAACAAATATTCAGGTTGAAGGCCAAGGTAAAGAAACTTGATATGAACAACTGCAAGCTCAACTCTGAATGTAATTTACAAAACCAATCCAGCAGACAGTTTGGAATGCGTGTACAGTGAAGAAATAAAGGGGGGGAGGGACAAATCTCCTTTGAATTAGACATATACAGAACGAATTTCACAGTATTTCTCGGGTCCTACACTTCTGGAATGTTACATAACGAAACATGGCACTCGAAAGAAAAGCAGAAGGCTCTCGTGTGATTTACATAAAACCACAAACAAGGGTATGCAAGTGTATATATATTTAATTAATTGAAGAGACCAAAATAATGCCTCCAGACAGCATCCTCTAACTTTCCCATTAATGTGAACAAGAATCAAGTTGGTAGGACTAGGATGCAGTTCACTCTTGTTCAAAGGTAAGAATCGAAACGATCTGTAGTCCTTGCATACAAAAGCCTCCTTGTGGGAACTGGAGGTGCCAATCCTGGGATGTCCCTAATATCTTTGTTGTTGGGATGCACAATCTACAGAAAATAACAGTTAAAACAAAAGCGTAGTGCAGGTATTGTGCATAAATATGGAACATGTATTAGTTCACAGCGGAAAATCTGTAGGTAGAGTACTAAACATAAGCATTTCTTTAATAGGCAATCCCTAGTGAGGATCATCATGCAATATAAGTTCTAATGATTTCCAAATTATGTTATTTCTTCAAATATTTTCTGTAAAATGCAATCACTAGTGCGGATCATCATGCAATAAAGTTCTCACCACATTAGTATTGTATATGGATATTCCAAATTAGTTATTTCAAATATTTCCAGTGAAATGCAATCACTGGCGCAGATATCATGCGATATAAGTTCTCACCACTTTAGTATTGTATAATGATATTCCAAATTAAGTTATTTCAAATATTTCCTGTAAAATGCAATCACTAGTGCGGATCATCATGCAATATCAGTTCTCACCACTTTAGTGTTGTATATTGGTATTCCAAATTAAGTTTTTTCAAATATTTCTTGCAAAATGCTTCTTTGAAATAAATTCTCGGAGCATCTAAGTTCTTTGAAAACTGTAGCATAATTTGATAGGAAAAAATATCCACTACAAATTCATTAAAGAAATGGATGACATGAAAATGATACCTTCACGACAATAATGGCAATCACACCACAGACTATAAGGAACAGAAACATCATGATGCACTTGTCTGTAGCTACCTGAAAATAGGGAAATACTATTTAGTTCCATGACACAGGCTTGAGGAAAGTAAATAGTGCATGGAAGCAACGAAAATGAGAGCTAACCTGTCTACCAATCTCCTTAACCAGTTGGGAGGCCTTCTTAATTGAGAACTGAATTGAATCAAGCTCATTAACAATACGACCCATTTGTTCAGTCTGCATAATTTATAAACAGAAATCGAGGTCAAATTTATTATCACTTACTTTTCCCTTCAAATAGCATACTGCAAATCAGACTTACTTGGCCTTTCAAGGTAGCGGCGGTTTGGGTGCCAACTTCAACTGTTTGATGTACAACCTACAATTTGACAGGGAGTAAGAACAAAGCTCCAGCAGCAATGGAGGTGTAGTGTAAGTATGAAGTGACTCACCTGCTTAGATCTCTCAATAGCCTGGTCAGTTTCATCCATTGTCTTCATCCCAGCATTGATGAGTTCTTGATTTGACATTTCTATATAGAAGCAAAAAGACATTATTGTTATGATAAATAAGACCTTACTGGTCACTACACAAAAATGTAAATAAGCATGCAAAGGGTGTGTTTGGAAGAGCTTATGTGGACTAATTGTCTTATGACATAAGTACTTGTGTAGGTGTTAAGACTTGAGAGAACCTATGAAAATAGCTTATGATATGTTTATAAGTTGTTTTCAGCTTATTTCAATAAGCTCTCCAAGATATGGAATGAAAATAACTTCCAACTTATACGAAAATAGTTTAACCTTATTTACTCTTATGATTATAGAAAAAATAAACATTCATAAACACTTACATGATAAGCAGTTAGGGTTTGTTTGAAAGAACTTATTTGAAGCTTATTTGAACATATCATATAGCACATGTGCAAGTGTTTGGGAGAGCTTATGATATGTCTATAAGCTGTTTTCAGCTTATTTCAACAAGCTCTCCAAGAAGCTTATGAGAACATTGCAGCTTTTATAAATTTAGTTTTAGCTCAATTTCCCTCTTCAATTGTAGAAACATTTGAACATAAGTGCTTACATATTAGGTACTTATTCAATAAACCCTTAATTAAGTTGTTTACCCAACCCGAAGAAAGACACACCAACAAAGATGAAAGCCTGAAGTATGCCACTGCAAAAATTAGTACTCAAACACAATGCACAAATACTATATGGAAACTTATTACACCAGAAGCACAAATATACCGTGAAATCAATTTCAATTAATATGGCAAATTTCTGACAACACCTCATTGCACCAACTACTAATTGCATCAAATATCTTACCTGATGCCAGTCGAACGTTTTCTTCAGCTGTAGGTTCGCTTGCTCCAGCTCCATTGTCAAAAAGTTCAAGTTTTTTATTTCCAATCGTATTCATGTACCTGTTAATCATTGAAGTGATAGTATAAACCCTCCTTTCAAAACTCCAAAACCTTTATTTAGCAGTAGAGTCAACAAAAACGGAAACTTAATTTTGTTTTTTTGGTTCTGCCAATATTTGCATAACATTTATCATGGATTCGTGATTTAGAAAATTGAATGAGCCCATAAGAAAACTGGTATTGACAATCTGATTCGTTCCATAACTTTGAAAAGAATTAATTTGTGTATGTTAAAGAAAGAAATGGAAGAACAAAGATGAACTTACGTTTTTCGCAATGCGACATATGAGTTTAGCTCCTTGATCTGCAAGAAGAATGTACATTAGCAAACAAAAAGTGTGGGCTGTTTGTTTACATGGACATGCAATGTATAACAAAATGTGTACAATCCCCAGAAGAAGCTATTTCCTGTCCATCTGGGAATCAATTTATATGTCCTGACAATACTCAGAAAGTAATTGGCATTGCTTGAAAAGTACTTATAAAGTTGTTACATGTCAAAGCAAAATCAGCCGGAAGGTCAATTCAAACTTTGAAGAGTTAGATCCAATATTTTCAACAGGAACAAAGGAAATGAAAAAGAATGTTCTGGGTACTGACCATTGATTGTTTTTCATCATTGAGTTGCTTATTCACTTCTGGGGGATTTCTTCCCTCTTCATCTTTAATTTCACGATCAAACTCCTTTATCAACCTGAAGCCATTCATCATAGGGAATTTCACTTCTTTCAGCAATAGTGTATTGTAAAAGGGAAAATTAGTTCTACTTGACAAATAAGACGTCTGGAAAGCACATAGACAGCATGAAAAACAACAATATACCATCCATTTCTTTTCCATAAAATATTGAATATAGAACAGGATTAAAATTATAAAAATGCATTACTTACCTTTTGGACTCCCTCATCTTGTCCGTGAGTTCTTCAAGCTGATTACTTTGTCTATTGGCATCTTTAATCTTATCCAGCTTCTGGAAGCCATTTCTGGATGCAAAAAGCGAAGCTTGTCAACAATAAATAAACTAATCAACACATTACAGATCATCCCTACATTATAACAACTGCTTAAACAACGGGATCTATCAACAGAAAACTATTAATCCCTGGTTCTTTCGTCTCCTTCTCCATGACTGGCATTAGATAACTATGATCGTAGCACCAGTTAAGGATACATTATTACAAGACTAAAGCAGAAGAAAATTACAACTTAACCAAAAATCACTTGTATAAAGATAAACAAAGGAAGGATAACGTAACCACCAAGAACTGGTCAACCCATCATTTGAATGAAAGAGGGTAATCTAGGTCATCCAAGACAGTAATATTCAATGTTTCAAGAGATGAAAAATAAATCACTGTGACCATAGAAAACATGTGTAGTGGTACGTTAAAATCCAGATGAAAACTCTTCTCTTCTGCATAAATAATAAAAACGAATCCCTAGAAGAGAAAAGTTCAAATAATAATTCCAAGTCAGAAATCAAAAGAAATTACAGTTCAGAGGGTAGTCAATCCCTCAGTGTCAACAATCACAACAAAATCGCAAACCACAATATCTACTACTACCAATATTATCATCAATCAAAATAATTCCTCAATCACAAGGAACACTAATCTCATAATGACAATAAGAGAGAATTAAGAGAAGACATACGCGAGGGCACGAAAGTGGTCGCGAATTTCACCGTGGATCTGCTCCACCTGAGGACTCATCTGCAAGTTGGAGGCCATAGCTGCCGGAGATTAAGTCTGCCTCCAAAATCCCGGCAAAAAAAACGAAAAACCTAACGTCGGAGAGAAACCCTAGGTAGTTGGTGAGAGAAGACGACTAGGACGATGATGCATAATAATTGTTGAGAAGGAGAGGAGAATGCCGATTGAGAATGCGGAAGGTTTGGATTGAATGAATTTGAAGATTGAAAGAATGGCGTTGGAGAGAAGAGAAAGAGAAAGAGAAAGAGAGAGAGAGAGCAGAGGCAGAACAACACACGAAACAGAACACAACACAACACAACACAACCGAGGAAGTTCGACCCGTTGCTGTACAATGAGATGGAACAAACAATGGAATTAGGAAAGGAACCGTTGTCAGATAATATTTTATTATTTTTTTATTATTCTTTAATTCTTAATTTATTAATTAGTTATTTAATGTATTATTAATCCCTTCTGTTTTTTTATTTTATTTCTAATTTTCTTTAGCGATGAAAATTAAGAAATTATAAACTCTTAAAATAAAAATAGAATGGATGACAGCTTGGCACAACGCGGGAGAGTTTTGTCGTCATTTTTTTTTCTTTTAAACAAAATTAATTTTTATATTTTAATTAAAATAAGATAATTTTTCAATTTCAAAGAATGTTAATAGAATATTTATATTTCCTTAATTTATTTTATTTTATTTTATTTACATAAATTTCTCTTAAAATGAAATTTAATTTGGTTGTTATGAATTGTGAAGTGGAATGCGCTGTGTGTGGGTCTCACACAAAACCTTAATCTTTGTCTTTTTCCAAACAAATATTAAATATACATTTACTTTTACATTTCACTTTATTACTTATTTTAAATAAAAATTAACTTTTATTTCACTCACTTTTAAAAGTCTTCTAATTGTTTTTATTCGTTGGTTCAATTGATTCTCACATTAATTTTTTAAATCACATTTTATTGTTTTAACTTTGAACGTGAAATTAAAATCAATTATGAAAAAAACTATATATTATCATTAAACTCGCATTTAAAAAATTACTATTTTTAACATAATAAAAAAAATTACTTTCATTATTAACGATTTTTAATCACTCTCATATTTTTTTACAAATTATATAATTTCTTATTAAAAAGTCCAATTTATCCGATCTTTTATGGATTTCTCTACAAGTATTAAAAATAAAGTTCTTTTAGAACAACACTTGTTTTAGGGCAAAAAATGAATTTACATCCAAACGATGTACAAAGCATTTTATTTTTTTTAAGAAAATAATCTTTAAAAATTTTCATCCAACACAACATTGTTGTTTATATTTTATTTTAATTTATGATTATAGTTGGATAAATGAGACCTTTACATCCATTTGAACATGTTTGGATAGTATTAATTTTAAAGATTTTAGTTTTATTTTTCAGATTAAAAAAACCGTTTGCAAATTTGATTATGTGTTTAAGATAATTGAAATCTGTGAGAAGTTTTTTTTTTTTTTTGTGAATATGAAAAATATGCATAGGAGTAATTATTTTTCATTAGTTTTTCTTTTCAGTTTCGTATATAATTATTTTTATATAAAAATTAATAATTTGAATTTATTTAAATAAAAAAAATTCTTTAAAAAATGACTTTTCAACAAATTTATCTAAATAAAAATTATTTATGATTATAATACATTATAAAAAAAATCCATTATAACTTAACAATAACTAGTTGCCCATGTAATTAATTATTGAAATAACATAACTTTTGAAATGATCTCAAACACACCAATTTATGTAATAAATGAATTTATATTTCTTGGTTAAATGAATAGTAAGAAAAATGAAGATGGAATAGCTCCATGATGAAGGTAAAAGTCATTCATTGCGTATAATTTAGTTTTTGTAATATTTTTATTGTATTGACAGGATGTCATAGATTGTTTGTATTATTATTATTTAAAAATGATTGAATATTACAAAATTAGTAGGATTTGATGTTTTTGGAGAAGAATGCAGTTAATCATGCATATAAAAAGTGAAAACTGTGATTATTCATTGAGCAGTTTTATAGAGAGATTGTCCACGTGCCAACAACAAAACCTCTGAATGCTTTTTAATGATCGCATAATACGGTAAAATGATGCAGAAAAACTGAAACCTTTGACAGCAATGGATCATTCAACCCTTGTTTTTTCAAGACCCTTTTGTCCTTTTATCTCTCTGAGGAAACCCCACTTCTCAACTTTTCTCTCCATACTTCTGGGGACACTCTTGTTTCTGTTGTTGTTTTCATCTATGTCAGCTCCTAGCTCTCGGTTTCCGTTAGTAAATGTTGTTGTTGGGTCGAGAAACAAGATATGGCGGTTAAGGCTTTGCAAAAGTTGTTATGGAGCAAAAGTTTGATGAGGGAGGTGAAGAAATGGGGTGGTTTGAAGCAGACAGGGGTGAGTCTGAGGTACATGCTGGAGTTTGGTTCCAACCCCACTCAAAAGAATTTGCTCGTCTCCGCTCAGTTCCTTCACAAAGAGCTTTCCATTAGGATTGCAAGGAGAGCCATTGAGCTTGACAATCTACCTCGTGGCTTGTCTCAAACCCCTCCTGTTTTGAAGGCACTACCTTTTACCCTCCACCCCTTTTATTGATTTCCAGCAATATTGTTGGTTTTGCTATTGAGGATTTTGGTGTCATCTGATGGTTTCAAGAGAACAAGTTTTGGATGTTTGTTATGTTTTGTTGTTATTCTGTTGTTATGTTGGTTTTTATGGGCATTTTAAGAACTTGGGCAAACTTTTTAGAGTTATTATCAAGAGTTTGTGCTTATGAACTGCAGATTCTGGATCAATATCTTGTATTTATGGACGGTTATATACCTATTTTGAAGTTGACACTTGGCATATGAGCGTGTGAAGGTTAAAGTCCTGCATTTTTTGGATTGAAATATTTTGAAGTGTTTATAATTGCTTTTTTAAATAGAAGGAACTAGATAAGGTTTTTGTGCCTTTGGTGTGGCTTTCCCTTGAGTACTTTATGGCAAAGTTAAGAGAGGATGGCTTTCTCTGAAAGTAATTTGTGGTTTTGCAGATGATTATTGATTGTTGAACTTTGTGCTAATACTGTTTTATGTTTTTAGGTTAGAGATTGGTACTTGGATTCTTTCCGTGACCTTAGATCTTTCCCTGAGATCAAGGATATGGATGATGAGAACAAATTCACAAAAATGATTAAGGCTATCAAGGTGAGACACAACAATGTGGTTCCTACAATGGCCTTAGGTGTTCAGCAATTGAAGATTTTTTCTGAGAATCGTAATGAGATTGATGAGTTTCTTGATCGCTTCTACATGTCAAGAATAGGAATCCGAATGCTCATCGGTCAGTTCCACCAACACGTTCCCTAAACTTCTGAGACTAATCAATGCATCTGCTCCAAAATTTGTGTATTTAAATCTTTATAGCAGAGTTTCAAATTCTAAGATATTATGTATATTTATTATTTGAATGGATTCAGGGCAGCATGTAGAGTTGCATAATCTCAACCCTCCTCCAAATTGTGTTGGTTATATACACACAAAACTATCTCCTATGGATGTTGCAAGGAATGCTAGTGAAGATGCACGGTCCATGTGTTATCGAGAATATGGCAGTGCCCCAGATGTTCACGTCTATGGAGATCCTGAATTTACTTTTCCGTTAGTACCAGTCTTTTTTTCTTGTGTGAATTCATTTGTCTAGAACCTTTTTTATGCCTAGTGTTTGGAATAGTCTGTTATTCTTTTCTTTTTCTCTTGAATTCTGTGTTTCTGCTAAAAGGTATGTTCATGCTCACTTGCATCTTATGGTATTTGAGTTGGTTAAGAACTCACTGCGTGCTGTGCAAGAGCGTTTTATGGACTCTGATGAAGTTGCTCCTCCAATTAGAATAGTAATAGCTGATGGAATAGAGGATGTTACCATAAAGGTAGTTTTCTATCATCTTCTTCTACTGGGGGCTTTTCACTTGCTATAATTTTTTGTTTGTACAAATGACATGTTAGGTCTCAGATGAGGGAGGAGGAGTAGCAAGAAGTGGTCTTCCAAAAATTTTTACATATCTCTACAGTACAGCCCGAAATTCAGTGAATGAGCTTGAACCTTCTGATCTTGGAATAGCTGGTAATGCAGCAATGGCTGGACATGGATATGGACTTCCTATTTGTCGCCTCTATGCTAGGTATTTTGGTGGTGATCTTCAAGTAATCTCTATGGAAGGATATGGTAAGTGAACTATTACTAATTATATTTTTCATTTAGACTTCTTCTAAGTTCCAACATTCAACTATATAGCCCTTAAGGTATGACAACTTCATGTGTTTCTTCTGTGTTTGACAGATGAACTGTTACAGCTACCACTAGCATGCACTAAATACTTTATGAAAATTATTAAATAGTAAAATGTGTTTAATATTTAAAAATATAAAGTAGATAATACTTTTTTCATTTAATAGTGGAGATGGTTATATTAAGAAGATATTACAAGAATTTAGAATTTTTTTTGAAATCTTATACCTTATATCTGCATTTAACTGATATATTTTTATTTTGTTTCATGGTTTTATATTCTAAGAATTCTGAAGTTTTGATGCATTCATCATAGGTTTGTTATTTGCAGGGACTGACGCATATCTCCATTTGTGTCGATTGGGAGATTCACAAGAACCTTTGCCCTAAAACTAAAAGTAAACATTGTTCATGGAATAAACCCCAAAATTATACTCACAGATAGTAAGAGTTACTTCTGACAATTTGGAGGATTTCTTATACTTATGTCATGAATATTCTGATTATGCAATGGTGCATTGCTTGATGACTGTTGTTATATAATAGTCTGATTTCAGGAAATGTCTCCATTGTTTCAAGATTTCAGAGTGATGCTAGACTCAATTTGATTTCAAGAACAGAAAAAAAAAAAAAATGTATATTTGAGGGATGTAATTTTCCAAGGCCATATAAACTAATTTGGGTGTAATTTCAAGAAAGAGAAAAATGAATTTTATAAGTGTTTTTATTTGTAAAAAAATTGAAATTCCCATTCTAAAATATTGATTCTTCTCCTTTAATTTTTTTTCTTGGTACTTCAGGTTGCATTCACCTTTCTTGAGACTCTGTTATTTACTGTGACTGTTGTTTCTAAGTTCTCTTGTGTATACCCCCATTGCAACAAAATAGAAGTGAAAATTAAAGCAAGATAAAAATTAATTTACAGAATTAGTTTGGGTAAAATTTTCACATTAGTAGTCCAAGTTAAACTAATTTAAAATCTTAACCTGAAATCTTACTTAGGAGTCTAAGTATTATTAGAATCAATAATTTGTAGGATAAAAAAGTTTCACACTTCTTTAATAATAGAGTGTTAATTTACTATTGATTATAGACTACTTTTAGAATTTTTAGATTTATACACTCTAAATAAGCTGTAATTACAATAAATTTATTGGGACTAATTCTTTTTATTTCGGAGTTTAGAGTTGATATTGATATTGGTTCAAATATCCGTAGTTCAAAAAAGTGTTTTTAAAGTATTATTTTATGAAAAAATAAATATCAAAAGCAAATAATCTCAGTGTTTAAACAAAAAGTTAGACAGATTGAATATTGATTTTATAAAATGTAAAAAGTAAATGATTTTTTTAATTTTATTAAAACATTTTGAATAATTTAAAAAAAAAAGTCTTAAAATTCATTGTAAATAAAATATTTTTATATTTATAACAGTAAAAACAGAACATCTTTCTACACTTCCCATAACCTCTGTTCCATCAATTAACAACATATGTCCTCAAGGAAATCGGAACTTAAACTTTTTCTTTACTCAAATGGATTTAAAATTATAACAATATGGAAGGTGCAATTAAACTAATGTAGCATAGACTTATGTGAAAAATAAAGTAAAATAAAGTAAAATATTTTCACTATAAGGAAGGTGTACTTAAAATGTAGAATATACTTATATAAAACAAAAAAAATAAAGTAAATATTTACACTTACATATAGGGTGTGCCAAGCTCATGCTGTAGTGTAAGACATGAGCGACACCTGAAATTCCCAGTAGCAAGCTACTGATATGGAATTTCCCCACAAAAAATTAATTTAATATCGTGTGAGCCATTGGCTCACATATCAGATATTAAACTGATAAGAACAGATACTACACTTGATCTTAGCCAAAAGGCCGAGAAAGGTATGAGTTATCTTGAGAAGTGGAGGTTCTTTTATAATAAACTATACAGTGACTAATATATGTTCCTTACAATGTGGGACTTATCCTTGAGTTCAACCCCTTACACCAGATTTTGTATTTATTATGTCAAGTTACTCTGAAACTAGACTAGAGTTAAAAGCTTTCTTCAATATCCCAAAATATTCACAAGCTGATGATAAATTGAATTTTTAGATGGTAGAACTGCTTGCATAGTTGAAGGATGAGGGTCATAAGAGAGACTATCCTTGCAGAGAGAAGTTCACTTAGGTTCTTGGGTAAAGTAGGAGGTAGGTATCCATATACTAGTGGAGTACTGCTGATTGCATGGTACAAAGTAAGCAAGTTAAAAGGAAACAAGAATCAAGCAAATAGCTTGATTATATCTTAATTATGGAGCACTGACACGATCCAACATCATGGTTTTCTTCGTTAAATACATATAATAACCTCCATAACTATGGAAACTGATGATACATGGACAAACTTTAAGCATGTTCCTTGGACGATTGAGAGTTATTTATAAATACATGCCAATTTCAAAGGTCACTATAATAAATTCAAACTACACCCCACTTATCTGATTAGAGAAATACTAGGAGCACACTTTATCCTCATTTATGCCTCAAAATAGTTAAAATTTGAAGAGACAAGAACCAACCAAGGAAACTGGTTGGCACTGATATGGAGCAGAGATGTGATCCATTATGACAGTTTTATTTGGTAGAAGTACAACCATTTACAGCTTAACTATTATTAGATACATGGATATATGCTAAGCATGCTGCTTGCTTTTGGATTCACAGGAGATGTACAGAATTATACATTTTAAGAAAAAAGAAAGAAAAAATGGTAACTGATCACAATGGTAGTTACCAATAGTCTTTGCATGAACACTCTCCGTTACTAAAATGGTGGAAACGGTTTCTATCCCTTATTATTATATCACAATCATAAACCTTGGAAATCTGTTTACTTGCATGGTGACAATCTTTACAAACCCTCAGATTCTTGGTGACGCGTAGGGTCTCCCCTCGTTTAGTCTTCAACAAACCATAAGCAATTGCAAGTTTTTCACTGTGGTAGAATAGAGGATTCTCCTTTTCCTCCTCAACAAGATCATGCAACACACCATCTGTATCAGGAACATAACCAACAACCTTAATTGCTTCCAACATCTCATAAACCTTAGCATATACAACCTCAGCCAGAGGATGATCCCTTCCCCCTGCAACAAATTCATTCACCACTCCCTCCATTTCAATCATGGAAAATCCCGGTTCCTTCTTCACTCCCCTATCATTCATCAATTTCCTCACACCAGCAACTTGTTCCCATTTTCCACAACTAGCATAGATATTACCTAGTATCACATAACGCCCGCTATTTTCAGGATCTAATTCAATCACTCTCATGCCTACCACCTCCCCCAACACCAAATTCCCATGTATTCTACAAGCTCCAAGAAGGGCACCCAACACGGCAGCATCAGGACTCATAGGCATCTCATCTATGACTTTTTTTGCTTCCTCTAACCTTCCAGCTCTAGCAAGCAAATCAACCATGCAACCATAATGCTCCTTGGTGGGTTCAATGCCATGAACATCAACCATGTAACCAAAGTAATAAAACCCTTCCTCAACCAGTCCTGAATGAGCACAAGCAGTGAGAACATTCACAAAAGTGATGTCATCAGGCACAACCGTTCGTTCTTCCTCCATCTCCCTGAAAAGCCTAATAGCATCCTCTCCTCTGCCATGCATCGCAAACCCTCCAATCATGCAATTCCAAGAAGAAACTCCTTTTACTTCCAACCTACAAAACACTTGAAACGCCTCGTCCAAACAACCACACTTGCAATACATGTCAACAATGGTTGTGCCAAGCTTAGAATCCAATACAATCCCATTTCTCTGAACACATTCATGTATCCACTTCCCTTGCTCTAAAGCTCCCACCGCCGTGCAAGCAGAGAGCATAGTAGCAGCCACAAACCTATCCACCTCCACCTCCTCGACCCTCATCCTCCGAAACAAATCAAACGCTTCACGAAACCTGTTGCTCTTGACAAAACACGCAATCATGGCGTTCCAAGAAACACCATTCTTGAAAGGCATGAGTTGAAAAACACGAAAAGCCTCGTCGACGAGTCCCCACTGAGAGTACCCAGAAACAAGGCTAGTCCAAGACACGACATTTGGATGAGGCATGGTGTAAAAGACCCTCCTAGCATCATCCAAGGAACCAAGAGCGAAATATGCGTGGATCAAGTTGTTAAGAGCGAAGGTATCTGCTCCAAAGCCGAATTTAAGAACGTGTGCATGGAGCTGTTTAAGTTGTTGTTGGAGTTTGCAGGCCCTTATGAGAGAGGGAAAGGTGAAAGAGTTGGGTGTGAGGGAACGTTGGAGCATGTGGGAGTAGAAGAGGAGGGAGAGGGAGGGGTTGTGGGAAATGGAGAAGGCTTTGAAGAGAGTGTTGTAGAGGAAGGTGTCGGGGTTGGGAAGAGTGGTGAAGAGTTTGAGGGCGTAGTTGATGTCGCCGTGGTTGGAGAGGGAGGAGAAGGTGAGGATGCGAGACATGGCGTGGTTGTCGGCAGAGAGTCCCAAGCGGAGGAGGAGGGAATGGTGCTGCTTCACTTCCTCCATGCTCGAACATGGCCATGGTGGAGCAACCAGACAACTACTCATTGCAGCTCACAACAGTACACACCTTATCCTCTTCTTCTTTTCTTTCTTTTTATATTACATATATTATATATTAAATTGAATATTTATTAAGTCTAGTTAAGTCATTATACAATATCATATGGATTATTAGATAAAGTAATTACATCTTTCACTTCAATAAATTTTGTAACTTGAAAATGCTGAGAAGTCGGAAACTAAAAAAGATTTTTTCGTTATGTTTGTTAATGAGATATTATCAAATTAAATGTGACAGAAATTATTCTTAATAATAACTTATTTAATATGTATTTTTACTAAAAAAAATATTTAAAATATCTATAATATATTAATCCATGATTATGGCATTAAATTTATTCACAATATTAATGTTGAAGTTGTAAAGATATTAAAAATAATAACATTTTATCCGAATTCTTCATTAATCATTATTTTATGTCTGTAATTACTCTTATCAAACGCTTATAAAAAAATTGCTTTCTTCGTACTATTTTTACATCTAAACTATATATTAGACAATTCTAAAAATATATTTAACTCTACAAATAAAATAATGTCTTTATATAAATCATTTTCTATAATTTCAAAATATTTTTCACAACTTTAATCATATAAAATAAAAATTTGTATTTACATTTATATTATCCATTTAATGTTATAAAATATTAGTTAAAAAAACTATATTTCTCAATTATTTAAAATAAAATATTAATTTGAAAGAAATAACGACCAACCACAAACAATGTTGTTGTCGTGTGGTGGACGGAGAAGAGAGAGAGAGAGAGAGAGAGAGAGAGAGAGAGAGAGAGAGAGAGAGAGAGAGAGAGAGAGAGAGAGAGAGAGAGAGAGAGAGAGAGAGAGAGAGAGAGAGAGAGAGAGAGAGAGAGAGAGAGAGAGAGAGAGAGAGAGAGAGAGAGAGAGAGAGAGAGAGAGAGAGAGAGAGAGAGAGAGAGAGAGAGAGAGAGAGAGAGAGAGAGAGAGAGAGAGAGAGAGAGAGAGAGAGAGAGAGAGAGAGAGAGAGAGAGAGAGAGAGAGAGAGAGAGAGAGAGAGAGAGAGAGAGAGAGAGAGAGAGAGAGAGAGAGAGAGAGAGAGAGAGAGAGAGAGAGAGAGAGAGAGAGAGAGAGAGAGAGAGAGAGAGAGAGAGAGAGAGAGAGAGAGAGAGAGAGAGAGAGAGAGAGAGAGAGAGAGAGAGGAAGGTGAATTGAATGGAGGCGTTGCAGTTGGTGGCTCTGGATTTCCCCCTTCGCCATTCCCTTTCCAAACGCACCTTTTCCGTTGCTCCGGCTCACTTGCTCTCCGTGGTGTTCCGGCGCCGGAGTGAGAAGGGTGGCGGCGTGAGGTGGTGGGTTCCGAGGGCGTGCGCGGTGGAGGTATCGGAGGGAGGGAAGATGGTGATGGAGCTGGTGGGAGCGTTCAACGAATTGACGGAGAGAATGAACGTGTTGTCGACGAGCTCCTCTCGTCTTCTGTTCAAGTGCCTCAAACTCTCCATCCCCATCCTCCAAGCTTCCCCTCTCTCTCCCGATGGCCGTTCCCCTCTCTCCAAGGCCTTGTCCGTCGCCATGCTTCTCGCCGATCTCCAAGTTAGTTAACACTGCTTCTTACTCATCACTCTTTTTAGACTCTTTCTATTTTCTTTCTAAATGTTACTACTTGATAGTGTTCTAGCTTACACAGTAGATTTTATTTTTTATATGATTACAATCTTAATAAGTAAATATGTTAACATGGTATATTTAATAAATAACTGTTCACATTTTCTTCTAAAAAAGAATATTGAAATTCAGCTTAGATATACAGAGATGAAAAGAGAGTAGCTTGAGGGATAATTAATGGATTACATGTATATATAAAGATAAATGAAAATAGTTTGAAATTTTTTGCTAGTTCTAGGATAGTGTGTAAAATATATTTCTAAATAGAAGAAAAAAAAAATGTTAAGAATATTTGACTGAGAGTAGGAATGGAAATGCATCTCAAGTTATGCATTCTAATTTATAACATATGATTATATTAATTTGTAAATTTTAAATCATATTAGTAGTTCACTAATTCGGAGGATCTTTAATACCATGACTTTATCTGGGCTCTTAACCCTCTTTTATTATGTCCCTTGATATCATAACAAATTTAAGAATATTCACTAATTTTTACAGAATTCAACTTGAGTTTTTATTTTATTTCTCCATTCAAGCAAGGATTTTCATTTTACTTCGAAAATTGGTTGTAACTGTTTATATAAACAACTTTTATATGAACTGTATAGGAATTTATTAGCTTAAATGGTATCCTCAAATTGTTCAATTTTAAGAAACAACGTATTATATTCAAGTTGTTCTTATAATTCACTCCTTCCTTTTTTTTTTGTTGTCTTGTATGGGACATATTATTATTATTATTATTTTCGTTATAGTTTATTGTTTGTTTACAGTAAATGTGAATGCAGATGGATGCGGAAGTTATCTCTGCTGGGATATTGAGAGAGGTGTTGGATGCAGGTCAGTTAAGCATACACGAAATTCGGAATCAGATGGGTTTGGCCACAGCTCATCTGCTTCACGAGAGTTTGCGTGTGAACAATATTCCATCCAGAATAGATGTTGTGGATGATGACAATGCTGCTGTGTTGAGAAAGTTCTGCCTCACTTACTATGACATAAGGGCTTTGATTCTGGACCTTGCTTTGAAGCTTGACATGATGAGACACCTTGATTATCTGCCCAGATATCAGCAGCAGATAATTTCTTTGCAGGTTATGAAGATATATGCCCCTCTTGCTCATGCTGTGGGAACTACCTACTTGTCACTAGAATTGGAAGATCTCTCATTTCAATACTTGTTTCCCTACTCATACCTTTATGTGGATGCGTGGTTGAGAAGCCATGAGTCTGGGGGTGTATCTCTTATTGACATCTACAAGGAGGAACTGCTCCAGACTCTCAAGGCTGATCCCTTGCTAGCGGAACTTGTGGCTGATGTATCGGTCAAAGGTCGGTATAAGAGTCGATATAGTACGATGAAGAAACTATTGAAGGATGGTAGGAAGCCAGAAGATGTGAATGATGTGCTTGGGATGCGAGTGATATTAAATCCTAAGGCAGGAGAGAATGCATCAGAGGCTGGAGAGAGAGCATGTTATAGGACTCATCAGATCATCCAATCTATGTGGAAGGAAATTCCTTATCGGACAAAGGACTATATTGCCAGGCCAAAAGCAAATGGATATAAAAGTTTGCATATGGCAGTTGATTTGAGTGAAAATGGTAAGACAAGACCATTGATGGAAATACAAATAAGAACATCTGAAATGGACAGCTTAGCAGTTGGTGGAACAGCAGCTCATTCATTATACAAGGCTGGCCTTACTGATCCTGAGGAGGTTAGTGTCTTTTTTCTCTAAATGAAAATATAGATGTTAATATACACAGAAAATTGAAAGCAACGGCTTGTATACATATCTAAAATCAAAGTACATATTAAGATATTGAACTTAGTTTTATTGTTTTATCTTCCTGAGAAAACTCAAGGAAGGGAATTGGGATTTATGTTTTCTTTGTTGCCATTCAGGCGAAGCATCTGAAGACCATCATGCTGGCTGCAGCTGAATTGGCTGCTCTGCGTCTTAAAGACTTTCCGGGTACAAATCATAAAGGAGTTGAAATTGATCAAAGGGATAGAGTTTTTCGCCTTCTTGACAAGAATGGGGATGGTAAAATTAGCATTGAGGAACTTACAGAAGTGATGGAGGAGCTTGGTGCTCCGGGAGAAGATGCCCGAGAAATGATGCAGCTCCTTGACTCAAACAGTGATGGTTCCCTCAGCTGTGACGAATTTCATATGTTCCAAGAACAGGTGATTTGATATCATGTGACAACAAATAATAAAATTTGATGTGTTCTTTGTTAAGTGCATCTTGTGCCTTTCAGAATTCTTCTTTAGGTCTTTTAATAAACGGAGTATTAGATTACCAAAGCTTACTTTCACTACAGGTTCATGGTTGAGTCAAAACAATTGAATGTGTACATTGGTGCCTGATTTGTCATCTATATTTTATAATTGGTTCAAACTATCATTGTGGCCTGAATTATCATTGCTATCATTTTTATGATGAGGCTGGTTAACCATCTAGGATGTAGATCAAGAAAATGCTTGTTAAATTTCCTGTCTCATCTGTTGTAATTTTCTGTAGGTTGAATTGGTGCGAAATCTGGAAGCTCGAGATGATCAATACAAGAAAATGTTGGATGAAAAACTTCGAATGGCAGACGAGAGTGGTTTAATTCAGGTTTATAATAAGGAGTTTGGCAACAGGCTAGTGAGCTAGTACTGCTGCATCTACTTTAAACTGAATGATCCAACTAAACTAAACAGTCAATTTACTCCACTTGTAAGTTATGTATTTTCCATGTAAATTAATTATAATTAATGGCATAGTGAAATTTCAGGGATTCAGAAATTGTCGCAAAATCATATACTTTCCCCTGATAATAAAAGAGAATTTTAAATTCAACTTCATACCAATAAATAACAGTATGTCACTATATCGAAGATTAATGAATGAACTGTTGTAATGGAAACTATGCAAATGGTTTTTAAACATACTGTAATTGATACCTTCCACAAGGTAAGTCAACTCAAAGCTCAATTTTCTATTATTCTTTTATTTCATCTAAACTCTTAATTTTGTTTGATAATTTGACTCATCTAAAATAAGGAATAAATTAGGTAGAAAAATGAATGTTTAATATTAGATTTAGAATAAAATATAAACTCAATCAATATTTTCTTTTTCTTTTTCCACTTAATATTCCTCACATGTTTCTTTTAATGAGATAATCTGTTTCTTAGTTTGCATAATCTGCCATTTAACTGTGTTGATGGGCATTATAACTATTATTCTTATACAAATTTTAGTTTATGACAAAAAACAAATAAAGGTTAGTGTAAGACAAGATACCCAATTTTGTTACCTAGACATATTTTAAAAGATGGATTGCCAAGTTTAATATTACTGAAATTCTCTTGTATTTTTTTTTTTTTTGGGTGAAATGAAGTACACATTATCACTGCGGTACTAAAAAATGACAATTATTTTTCAAAACATATATTTTAATAAATTTATAAAATATGTAAAAATTAAAAAATATAACAAAAATATGCAAAAAAATAATAGATTTTATATTATTTAGAAATAATTGAATAAAATTTAAAATTAAACTCAAATCAATCCTTAATATAGTTGTCTTCCATTATGTTTCAAATTAATTAAATATAAGACATACAATAAGAGATATTTAGAAAAAAAATAATCAATTTTTTCACTATATTATTTTTTAAATTTGAAAATATTACATTAATTTAAAATTTATTCAAATACATTCAGGTATGTTAATACCTAATAATATGAAATTTACACCACATATTTATTCAACAATATATATACTTAATATTAAAAATACCTAGATTGACCAAGTAATAATCTTTTACTGCATATTATAGAAATAAACTACAATGATTAAACAAAATTATTCAAAGAATAGACTGATTTCAAAGATAAAACTCATTAAAAATGAACTAAATTCAAAAACCCAACTGATAATTAGGAATGTAGAGTGATTACTCAAAGAATGGAGACTGAAATCAGAGAGTAAACTGAATTCTAAGACTTAAGAAATTGACAAAAGTAAATTGATAGAAAAAATGTAGAGTTAATAGTTTACTAAAAATTGATAAAAGGAATTTGGAGTATTATAATGGATCAAAAAAATTGGTCTGATAAATAGGGTGTGCCAGCTCATGCAGTAGTGCAAAACATGAGCGATACTTGAAATCTCCAGTAGCAAGCCACTGTGACGAGATTTCCCCATTAAAAAATTAATTTAATATCGTGTGAGTCATTGACTCACATATCAGATATTAAACTGATAAGAACAGATACTACACTTGATCTTAGCCAAAAGGCCGAGAAAGGTATGAGTTGAAACGAAATGTAAAAGTTCCTTTATAACACACACAAAATTGTTTTTCTCTGTACTGGACAATGTGGGACTTTGTTTGTCCTTCAACATTGAACTTTACCCTCTGGAACATCATAAAATGAGTGCACCTGGTGTATGGATAGTTATATTTTCATGCTTCTTGACACACAAAGGGTGTTTTTTAGGAACGAGTGAATTGAAAAGAGGCCAAACATTTGATGGATTTTGAGACTGGAAGTTCTTGCTTCGGGTCTGGGTGAAAGAGAGAACTGATAATTCCACTTGTCCTATATAGGAGTCGTATGACATATATAGTACAATTTTCTTCCTTTTTTCCAAAATTTAATTTAGTTATGTTGAGTTTCATAATTATCCCACTACAAGATTACCAAAGTTTAACTACTTTCACTACGTGTCCTTCGATAAGTTACAAGGGTTGGTGGAGAACATGAACATACCTATTTATTTTGTCTCCCTGATATCATAATTTGGTTCAAGCTAATTTTATTTTGGTCTGAATGTTCTATTTTGCTGTCATTTGATGATACACTTTCTTGTTTGAGGGCCTATTATGGAATCAATGTTATTTGATTTTGTTGTAGGTTGAGTTGGTGCTAGATTTAGAGGTGCTAGATGAACAATATAAAACATACTAAGTAGTTTGGCAACAGGCTTAAGTGCTGCATATCTATTTGGAACAAATTAATAGTTTGACAGCTAGTTTTGCATTTCCTTATTATTTGACTCTGTTTCATTTTTTTAATTAGGATTGTGATATAGCAGTAATATAATAGAAGGTCGGTGCATTACTATTACACACTTCATAACACATTCAATATATCACATCATCTGAAAGATTAGTTTGGATAAATTTCACAATCAATATGTAGTGTTAGAGAAAATAAATAAAGGATAACTCATAAGTTAGAAATATACCTTGTACACACAGCTAAGTGTTTATTAAAAAACTATCCAAAGTAAATGTGAATTTGAAATACCCACTCTTTATTCTATCCTTTTTCCCTTTGTCAACCCTTAAATAAAAAATCCACATAATTTTAACCAGTTTATCAATTATCCAAAGTTTTATTTTATTCTCATTGGATGGTTCATTTCAGAGATAAGTTTCCATAATATATTATACAAGGCACTGGAGAAAACTGATGTTGCTGATGCAAGACAAGATGCCTTTCAGGTTCACTACACTCAAGGAGAAGTCATCTTTCCTGGTTCACTCATTTGATGAATTGCTCAATTTAAAATTACTGCCGTCCTTGTCTAACATTTGTACATTTCTCTTACTCTTTGTAAATATAATGGATTTTACAATTGATTTTTGTATATCACCTCTCTTGCTGTAACACCAGAAAAAAAAAATACATATTATCTGCCATCTAATTGGCTGGTGAGTTCACTGGCGCTTGCTTGGGGGAACACTCAAATCATTCAATAATTTCTTGCATAACTGTCATATGAAAAAATATATTTAGTCATCAATCACATCATCAACCTCTCATTTTAGAAGATGAATAGAGAAAAATAGAGTATAAACAAAATACCTGTTTATATACAGAAGCATCTCCACAAGACTTCCTCAATTCTACTACATACAATGATGGGCTTATTTCAAACACCTGTTATATTTGACATGAAGTTAGTTTTCTTAACATTATGCAGATATTAATTAATATGTAAAGATTAGCTCATTCTAAAACATGCATTACCTCTACTGCCACTGAGAAGCATCCAATAGTTTTGTGCACCTTGTTCTCCCGGATCACTTTCAACTGAAATATTTCAATTGTTGATGTTATATACTACTTTTAGTTAATCAGACATTCAATCTATTTGCAAGTTTGTCAGAAATAAAAGCAGCCTTAACAAACATACTTTGCCATTTTTCCTCTGGACTATAAATTCCATTTCTGTCAGAGTATCCTCCATCCTCTCGATCAGATCTTTAACTGAAAGATTTGAGGTAAATCTTATTTTTCTCTCAGAGACGTCCTGTAACTCAAACCACGTTGAGCATGAAAATGAGTTAAATTTTGTTAAGAGGTGGTGACTTTTTATAGACACAGGAATGTTAAGCACAAAATTTGTAATAGTACAAATTGAAATGCATTAATAAGGGTTGGTGTTCTGAATTCCATGCTCACCTCTTTCTCAAAGAAGCCAGAAAGGTCTAGGCATGAAGACATCCCTATCAACTGAAATGCATTGATAAGGGTTGGTGATCCTGAATTCCTCTGTTCTGCTTCATTCGGCTATTACCATGAGAATAGTTTTAGATACAACAGACAAAAAAAGAATGAGAGGGGTGAAAGAACACAAACATAATACCTCTTCATGGATGGAAAAGGCTTCATTATCAGCATATACATCCTCGTCCTCGGGATTTGCTGGAACATAACCCTTCTTGAACCACGGATCTTCTTTGATCCCAGCCATTGTTATCCGTGTTTCAGGGTTGGGATCAAGAATCCTCTTTATCATGTTTTGTGCACCTGGTGATAGCCATTTTGGTATCTGAACATCTCCTTTAAAAATCTGTTATCCCTCACAGAAAAAAAAATGTGAACTATATATAAAAATAATATTTCTAACTATGTGAAAGGAAAACATTGAAGCAACACATGAATATACCTTCTGAAACAGAACTACAATATTTCTATCATCAAAAGGTAGGTACCCCGTAAGGATTACATATAACAAAACACCACATGACCAAACATCTGATGTTGCACCATCATAGCCCCTATTAGCAAGAACCTCAGGTGCAACATAATTGGGACTTCCACAAGTTGTGTGCAGCAATCCATCTGCCTGAAGATTTTCACATGGTTAAGCCAATAAAAAAAATGATATGATTTACCCTAAGTGGTTGAAAGAATAATAATATCTTACCCTAAGCTGCTGGGGTAAAGCACTGAGACCAAAATCAGTGATTTTTAAGTTCCCTTTGTCCACTAGTACATTCTCAAGCTGCAAGCACATAACATCCCTTGTGTGTAAAAAGCAAGACCAAAGGTAACTCAATGGACCAATTTCAACTTGAAAAGGGAAAAAAAGAACCTTGAGATCCCTGTGGTAGACACCTTTAGTGTGGCAGTAGCTCACCCCATCAATCAACTGTTGGAACAACTTTCTACCTTCAACTTCCGTACGTTTACCTTTGGATGCCTATGAATACAATTAATTCAAAAATGTCACTGGTCGTAAATCACTAGGGTAAACAAACATGTATATTGTGAAGCATTTTGCACACACAATAATTACCTAATTAATGATTGATTGATAGTGTATTTACGCTATAAAAATTTAACTAATCATAAATATCAGTAAAAAGTAACTTAGTCTTACAATTTTGTCAAATAACTCCCCTCCATTAACGTACTCAAGTACCATATAAATTTTTGTTTTACTAGCCAATACCTGCATAATTATAATGGTTAATTATTAATCATAATTAGAAGCATCAATGATACAAATGCGTGAAACAATTGCAAGTTCTCATGCAAAATATTTTTTAATTGGGGACATTTTCACAACTGGGATGCAATAGATTATGGAGTGGAAATCCACATAAGCACCTGTGCCACATGTTAATCATTCACTCACCACCTCCATTGGATGATATGCTTATGAAGTGCAATCCAAGCAAAAGAATACATGGACACTAAAAAAATTCATATAAAAAAATAAAATAAAATGCTAACCAAGTAAAGTTGTATTCTTAATTTGGTTTGATTTGATTGGTGTTGGTATCTTGTCCCAGAGAATATTAAAAACGCACTGGTTGCATATCCCCCTCAGACTATGAATCAATATCTCTGATCTTTAGATTCCAAGTGTTTATGATTCTGATAAATTTTTATGTGACGTGTATTCAAATATTCTAATTTTAAAAAATTAATGATATTTTATTATGTATTATATAATGATTATTATACCAATAATTATCATACATCATCTAATAATTTATCTATTAAACTCAATGGCGTGTATGAATGAATATAGTCAACTTGAATAAAAGTATTGTAGTACAACCATGTTCTTGTCATTTAATTAATGTATTTGATATCAGAATCAGAGGAAAAGTTCGTGCTCTGACTCGGTTCAACTTCAACAAAACCCATTTCCATGAACTCTGCTAAACAGAATAATTGATTCAATGTGGACGTTTGTCCATGTAGAAACGTCGGAAAATGGAAATGGTAGAGACATGAAACATATAAAAATGTAGTGCAGTGCATTAAACATTTTATTAGTAACGATATGCATAAATAGTATGATATGATTGAGGTAACAGAGAGAGGTGAAAAGTTATTGTAAAAAATTGAATGTAATAAATTTATTTGAATGCATTTTTGGTTTTTTAATTTAAATTATGTATGATTTAAATTTTATTTCTTTTAATGTAAGAGAATACAGTTCTTTTTTATCCAAACAAAAGCATGTGCTATTATAATTGTTTTTGTTTTTTCTTGGCAAAACATAATACTGACATGTCACCTACTGACATCAATGATATGTTTTTTACTTTTTATAAACAACATTAATATTCAGTTGCAATTCTAGACTAAGAAGTATAGGTGCTGAAAAGTCATCACTATAGGAGGAGGAGAAATCGTGAAAGGAAAAAATTCTGCATTAGTTCAAAATATTCACTGTTCATTGTGACACTAAACATATGTTTATGTTTTCGTTATAATATATGTCAGATCCAACAGAGCATAGATGCTTGACATAAAGAAAATGCCAGATTTGGATACCTATTTGGTTGGTTTCGATTTGAGATCCAATAGTTTTGATTCATTAAAAGAAAAAGTTGACTATATTAACATTCTATTCCTCTTTTTTAATGTTTTTGTTATTTATCCTCCTTAATTTATAGATAAAAAAGACAAAAAAAATTATGTATATAATATATAATTTATTCTTAAAAAGATCCCATCCATTAAAAAATAGATATTTAAATTTCTGGAAAATTCAGATACCTTAACCCTGAAAATAATAGTTTTTTTTTTGTGAAATGGAATTTGCAAGACAGACATATAAATTTCTGTAAGATTAGTGAAATGCAACAACTTGTAATTCGGATATTGTTTATAAGAGAGTGAGTATAAGACATAGCATGACAGTACCTCGTATAATCTAACAACGTTGGGATGTCTGAGGAGCTTTAAGGTGGCTATTTCCCTCTTTATCTGCAATTTACAGAAACAGTTCGTATCGGCCTCAAAAACATGAATGGAAGAAAGAGCCCAGCATCATGCATTTGAATGAACATTTGAAAGAACTTGAAAACAACATATACATGCTGAGTGAACTTGAGTTTTCTCATCAGAACAAAATCTTCATGGAAGAGGACCCAAAAAGTAGATAGTTGCAGTTAACTGAAATCTTGATGAAGAAATCAAAGTTTGTGAATGAAATTTTCAAACACAATTTGTCAAAAAGCAAGAGTGAGAGATAAGAAGAAAGCATTGGAGGGCTAGTTGAGTTGAACAGACCTGGTTGGTTATGTTGAGATCGTTGATCCTGTTCTTCTCGATGATCTTAACAGCAAAAGGTTGACCAGAATCAGTGTTCTTAGCGAACTTGACTTTACCAAAATTGCCTTCACCAAGGGTCCTACCCAACTCGTATTTCCCAAGTCGCATTCTTTCTTCTTCCCCTTCACTTCGTCTCTTTGTTTCTGCAAAATGGCTAAACACCCTTTTGCGCAAACACCTCTAACTTCTCCCCTTCACGCCAAAAAAACAATCCAAAACAAAGAAATAGGAACGAAGCGACCTATCTTGTTGCTTTCTGCAGAGGCAAATGGAGATTTTGTCGTGCCTTTTTAGTTTTTCATGTATAATTAAGAAAGTGGATGAAACATGGATAAATTTTATGCGTTTCCACCAACAGGGAAAAACCAAATGAAGATTTGTAATGCGTGAATTGGCCCAAACAAGATTACCAAATAGATGATGCTTTGGCAATGGCATCATCTTAGTCACGCTTTTAAGTTTTCACCCAATTACGTATAAATGCTAACAAACTACAGCAAATGATAACTAATGTTGGTTATTTCTTAAAAAGTTAAACTAAAAACAAAAAAAATTAAGTTAATAACTATTCTGATGTTTATAAAACTGATTTAATATAATTTCTATCAAAACTAAAATTGAATTTGTATCTGTATTATACTTTTTATACATCCAAAACATCAATTTTTTCCTTAAAACCTGGATTAAATTATAAGTCATGGATACTTATAAGCAACACCGTTGATGCAAATTTTTCCTATAATAAGTAATAATGATGAATATTTTTGCATTATAATAATTCCACAGCATGTTAATTATTGGTCTTTTTTATTTTTGAAATCATTGATTATTAGTGGTTTCGTTATAGTTAAAAAAAAAAAGCAAGTGAAGTCCTGCACTGCACGTAAAAGACGCACTGTTGAACCAACCATCTTATGGCACATAGAAATGGTAATTGGGTGATTTCGTAACTTTTCGTTTGTCCCACATTTCTTGCAATTCTCAACCTCCACTCATTTTTTCTCATGAACAGAATTTTGTTTTTGTTTGTTGTTTTAGTCTAATTCACTGTCTTTCTAGGTTGTCCAGTTCCTCTCGAATCATCGTATTGGCTTTGACAACTAATTCTTCTATTTAACTCTATAATTTTAATAATTTTAATTTAACTATATTTATTCAAGAATTATATATTATTTCAAATTAATCGTATCTATTATAAAGATATTAATTTGGTGTTTTCTACAATTAGATAAATAAATACTTTTTTAATAATGATTTTGTATTTATTAAATATGAGATATTTATTTAATTGGTCTATTAAAAATTAACAAGAGGACCTATGACATGATGTCATAAAGCAGGCTACTAATTAGCAATAAAATATAATTTGTGAAATCCAACTGTGACAGAGTAGGAGGTGGAATAACAACGACATATTGTGTTTTTGTGAAAAAATAAATAAAAAATTGACACGCAAACAAAACTTTTTCTTTTTCTTCTTTAAGCAAAAAGCACGTGTATATATGTCTTTGTCTCGTGCTTCTTCGCATTATCTTTTTCTTTTTATTCTTATTCTTATGCATTCCTTTTTTCTTTTCTTTTTTATCACAGTATTTACCTACACCATATATATATATAATGGAAATTTTTATTTTTATATAAAATATTTATAAATAATAATAATAAATAAGTTCAAATAAATAAAAAGTAAATATAAGAGGTTTAGTATTTTGTTATTAAAAGTTATTAAGTAAATAGAAAATAATAATAAATGAATAATTACAAGTATTGAAAAACTGAGTTGAAATTGATCTTTATAATATTATTTTAATAAATTTTATGATATAATTGTAATTAAATTTTATAATGAAGATACAATGAAATATGTTTTTATTCTTTTAATCATAGATGATATTAATAATTTTATTATTATTACTATTAGTTCTTTTTGGATTTTTTTTCGAATAATATTGTGATCTACAAGAAATTTTTTTAAGATATTTAATTAAACTCACAAATGGATTCTTCATCGTACTTATGATTGAAACTTTTATTTAAAAAAAATATGAAAACTAAATATCTTAGAAAGAAATTGATATTTTATGTTTTCACTCTACTAATAATAAAATAATTTATTATCATCTAATTAAGTTAAGACAATTTTTTATATTTTAAGGAATTGTCAATGTGGATTATCTTTAAGTACTATAATTATAGTAATTTGAAAAAGAAAAAGAAAATCAACATTATTTTAGTTTTGTAGGAACCAAATTAGATAGGTAAACATGTGATGAATGGAAGCATCACGTGTTTATCTAACCCTAATAATACCCACTGCTCACCCACTACATGTAAAAAGGCAAAAAGAATTTTGCGCATCATTGTCACCTAACCCTAACTCTAATCTATTATTCTTCTAATAATCTTACAATCTACCCTATAATTTTCTATTAAGTAATTCATTTTATTTCCTCATATTATATAACACATTTTTCTTATTTTTTATTTTTTCAAATTTACTCAAGTTTTTTTTTTTACTGTAGAAAAAAAGTTCCTTACTTTCTTTCTATTTCTATTAATCTAAAGAAATAAAGTTGAACATTTAGATGGAGAATGTTTGTACAAAAGTCGGTGGTGATGTTCCTTTTTATAACACAAAAATTGCTTCAAAATCTTAATTAAAACGAGGAAGACGTGCCAACATGTTGACAAAAGAAAGTGGAATGCCACCAAAGAGAAATTTTATACTTTTAATTTTGTTACACAAAATATTGGTCTCTAGTTTAGGAAGTAACAAGTTTTTATGTTTTTTTTTTCAGTCTTTTGTCACCTCTTACATAAAATAAATATTTGTGTGCTATCATACCTATATTTTAATTAATCAAACGAACCCTTCTAAAAGTACTTCTTTATTTGAAATATGTCAGCAAATTTTGACCGATTGATTGAATTAAAAATACGAACAAATTGAATTTTAATATGAAAAAAAATTAATAATTGATTAATATTTTACCATATATTTAAATATGCATACGTATTTAGTATTAATTTTTATCTTCTCGTCAACGTTTTTTTATGATTTGGATGTTGATTTCACTTATATAAAATAAAAAATTATTTTAATTTAAAAAAAAAATTTAAAAATTGCCAATTTAAATATCACATAAAATGAATGTCGCTCTTAATTCTCGTTAAAAGAAAAATGAGAAAATACGCCAATTTATAGGCCCAGGCAAATTCACGACCGCAGCCCATAACCCATTTAGCCCTAGGCAATAAGGCTCTGCTATTTTCACCTCTCTTTTTTTTTCCTATTCTTACTCCATATTTTCTATTTTTCTCTTCCAAAAATATTATGCATTGTAAAAAAAAAAAGTGTTTTCGTTAGAAGTATTATTAATTTTCTTACTTCAATGACTACTGAATAAAATATTAATCGAAATCATGAAAATTCTTTTTTTTCTCTACAAAGAGATCCTCATTTCTTTGCCCTTCTGAATGAAAAAGGACAGTAAAATGTTATTAATTTTATCTCACTTTAACAAGTATGGAATAAAAATTAATCAAAACCATAAATATAGTGATCCTAGATCCTAGTATACAACCTAGGTACTTATTCAAAGAAATGACATGTTGAACATCTATTATTTTTTGAAAAAGAAAAAGAAAAAACTTAAGAAAACATGAGATATTTAGTACAAAGTATTCGAACCTCCACTAGTTTTGCTCATACATCAGAGCAAACCCTGTGCCATGCACTACACAAAAGACAAACATTCCCATATATACATACACACAAAACATTATTTCTGGCAGAATTAAAAGTACAATGCGATCAAGTCATTTCAAAGCTCAGCATCCCTTATATTCTCTTTCACTTCTTGTGATTTTTTCTTGGCAGCCTTTGCTATGTCACTAGCCTTCTGTGCTGCTGCATCCTTCATTTCTCTCGCCTTCTCTGCACTGTATTGACCAGCCTCTGTTCATCATCAACAACAACAAATTAAACCAGCTTTGCCATAAGTCTGTTCTTGATTATGCTTAAAATCCTTTACCCTTTTGATTTAATAAGTCTCTTTAAACCCTAACACGTTTTTATGTGCCAAAAGTGTTTTGCTGTGTGAATTTCTTCAAGGTAGAAATCATACACAATGGTGGTTTGATATTTATTTTAAAACTGTTTGATTTTTTTAAAAACAAAGAAAAGAAACACACTAGTAGTATCATCAACAAGTAACACCACTCCAGATGAGTAGCATGTGCAAAAATCTACACTAAATAGTATGGATAATTAGTAAACAACTTTTAAATACCAAAAGTGAAAAGGAAACCAGGCCCTTAATTAAGTGTGTGAAATGGTTTTTATGTGCAGTATACCTTGTGCAGAAAAGAAATGTTTATGAAGTTAGTGTACCAACCAGAGGCAAACTCATGGAGCTTTTCTTTGGTTCTTTGAGCAGTGTCACTGGCGTAGTCATTGGTCTTCTGAGCCGTGTCAGTGGCATAATCAGAAGCCTCTTTGCTTTTCTTGGTAGCATCACGGGAATAGTCTTCGGTCCTGTGCGCCGCATCATTAGCATATTCAGACGCCTCTTTGCTTCTCCGAGCAGCATCATCAATATAATCTTTGGTCTTCTGAGCCGTGTCAGTGGCATAATCAGAAGCTTCTCTGCTCTTGTGAGCAGCATCACCAGAGTACTCTCTGGTCTTCTGTGTTGCATCACTTGCATAATCTTTGACATTCTGGGCTGCATTTTGAGCAGTATCACTGGCATAGTCCTTGGTCCTGTGCGCAGCATCACTGGCATAGTCCTTGGTCTTGTGCGCAGCATCACTGGCATAGTCCTTGGTCTTGTGCGCAGCATCACTGGTCTTTTGAGCTCCATAATCTTTGGTCTTCTTTGCAGCATCACTAGCGTCACTGGCATATTCCTTGGTCTTTTCAGCAGCATAATCTTTGGTCTTCTTAGCAGCATCACTAGCACCGCTGGCATAGTCCTTGGTCTTCTTAGCAGCATAATCTTTGGTCTTCTGCGCAGCATCAGTGGCACAATCCTTGGTCTTCTGAGCAGCATCACCAACATAGTCTTTGGTCTTTTGTGCAGCATCACCGGTATAGTCCTTGGTTTTCTGAGCAGCATCACCGGTATAGTCCTTGGTTTTCTGTGCAGTATCACTAGCATAATCCTTTGATTTCTGAGCAGCATCATCTGCATAGTCCTTTGATTTATGAGCAGTGTCAGTGGCATAGTCAGAGACTTTCTTAGTGGTGGATTCCTTGGGTTCTTGATCATGTTTGAAGCCAAGTCCCTCACTGAGTTTCTCTTTAGCCCATTCTGTCCATGACTCTGCAGCTTCTTTACCCTCTTTACCAGTGTCCATGGCCTTGTTGGCTGTTTGTGCGGTCTTGGCTTTAGCCTCGTCAAAATCATGACCTTCCTCTTTCGTTGAAGGCATGTGGCCAACACCAGTGCAGTTACAGTTCATGACAAGAAACATCACGATCACGATCACCAAAACCGAAACCGAAACCACCCTCGAAGCCATGATGGTATATGAAAGGTTAGAATGTATGTGTGAGAACAAGTAAATGAAGAAATTTGCAAGATTCACAGCAAATGAAACAAAAGTGGTGTTGGAGATTGGTTGGGGATTGGGAGGTTTATATAAGGGAGTGGAGTGAGTTGATGAACATGGGGGGTCTGATGCATGCAACGTGGCTTCTTTACAAAGATGTCAAAATTGAACGTGTCAGTTAGAGAAACAAATAATGTCTCAAACTGCATGCCATGCCATCATTTGGTTCTTAAGCTATAGTTTTCTGAGTTGGCACGTGTCAATGCGATTGAAAACATGGTAGATTGGAACAGTTCTACTTTTCTGGTTGCTTCTTCTATTCTCTTTTGCCTTTACTTCTTTTATTTCTATCTTGGCACCGCCAAAGAACTACACTTCCATTCATCTTTCTTTTGTTTACTTTCTTCATCTCCTGTTAATGAAAAAATTCTAGAAAACATGACCACCAGTTTATCTATTTCTTGTTCAAAATTTGATTTTTAATGTATGTATTGTGTGCAGTGCAACATATGCATGTAGATGTCTTGTACTTGTCATGATGAAATTAAGGAGGCATCTTCTGGAAATGGCTCCCAAGAAAATCACAAGCCAAGGTAACACCTAAAGTAAGTGCATATATGATATATCAGCTTAGACTTAGATTCCACTAAATAAACAAATGAAATAAATTACACAGAAATTGGTAACAGGGAAAGAAAGCCTATACAAAATATATCTGCTTCTCAAGACCAAGTAATTTTTGTTCCCTAAAAGATAACATTCACCATTAGAAAAATTCAGTGACACATTTTGTGATAGAAAAAAATCTCTCTCAATTTCCTCTGCTCAAAACTTTAAATCCTAAATTCTGATTTTAATGATCTTTTCCTTCTTGAGAAATAACACAGCCAAAGGCATACTGGGCTTTTTGTTGTTAGAGTTTAAGTTTTAAATTCTAATGTCGTGTTTGGTTTTGAGAGAAAAAGAATTAGAAGAAATGAACATGAAGAAAAAATTAACTTAAAAAAGTATTTAATTATTTAGCAGAAGAAAAATATATAAAAAGTATAAATAAAATGTTTTAAAATTATAAAATTCAATGAGGAATAAGAATAATAATAATAAAAAGCATGTAAAAAATAATACATTGAATCCCAATTTTTTTTCTCTTCTCTTATTCTATCCAACACACGATATCAATTTTTTTTCCTTTTCTTCTTTACCCGTGAATGTGATTTGTCTTGATTATGGGTAAAAACAACATAGAACCTATAAAAAAATTAGAAACTTAAAAAATGAAGAGGCAAATTCAATTTTTTTATTAATTATTTTTAATAAAATTATTTATTTATTTCTTTTATATGTTATTAATCTTGTTTACGATGATGATTTATAAAACTATCTAAAATGATCATATTATTACATTTTTTTAAATAGAAAGATTATAAAAGAGACATATTATTATTAAAAAAGACTTAATTAATTTTTTATTAACAGAAGAATTAAACTGAATAAAATAAATAAATAATAGAAAAAACTATGAAGCCTTCTTTTTAAATAAATAAAAGGAGAAAAAAAATAGTCATATTTTTCTTAATTAAAAAAGATATTTTTTAGGTAATAAATAAAAGCAAAAGTTTCACCAACCCCCTCAGTATATATAACATGGGTGTTGTTGAGAGTGATGAGAGAAGTGTTGAAGTCACACATCGAGAGAGGGACAGAGGAGAGAGATGGCTTGCAGGCAATTGTGGGCTTCAAGAGCTGCCTCATACCTGAGGATCTCTGTCTTTCACAGAGCCTTTTCTAATGGTATTCTTTCCTTCTCTTTCTCCTTCTTCTTCCCTCTCATCTTCTTCTCATTTCTTCTCTTTCATCAACCACTTACAATTCTCTTTTATGCCGTCGATCTTGATCCATCTCCTTCCTTCAATCTTTCTTTTTAAATCTGGCCTCCCTTTTCTTTTGTATTGGAAATTCACATTTCTTCACATGTTTTTCTTTATGTATCATAATGCTAACATTCAGTCATGAATAGAGATCTCTAAATGGCAGGTAGCTTTTTCCATTGTTTTTCCTTCATACTTTAATGGCAGGGAGCTTTCTAAGTGGTGGTGGGAAGGGAAGTGCACCACCCACCCACCAACAAAATAGCATAAAAAAAATACTGTATTCAATTTTTAATCATTAGATTTTTAACCTTTTGTTACTGTTTCACATTCATGACAGTATTATCTGTCACCTTCCAATTATGTTGCATTCTAAACCTAGTGGGCCTTAAGGAAAAAGAAGGATTTTTTTTAACACTAAATATATAATTTCATTAAAATTGAAAATATTTCATGTTAGTATACGTTTTTCAGAGAGTTTTTTACTGAATATTCGAATCATGAGCTTGTTACTCAGTTTGTTAGATTTAAAATTACGTAAGAGAGAAAGGCTTTTACTCATTTTCTGGTGCATATTTGAAATTTGATAGAAAATTACTTTTAGGTCTTTTGGCTTTTTCAAGTAAATTTTTCATGAAAGCATTTTGGACACATACCTTGCTTTTTAAATAAATCATTACCATTTTTCTGTAATGTATTTTTGACATACTTTAATCATTTCTTGTCATTGATTTATATGATAAATTTTAGCTACCTTAATTCTTTATGCTTATTAATCCTAATTGGGTCTCCCCTGCTATACTTGCAGTTGTTAAAGATTTGAAGTATGCTGAGTCCCATGAATGGGTAAAAGTTGATGGGAATTCTGCAACCGTTGGCATCACTGATCATGCCCAAGATCATTTGGGTGATGTTGTGTATGTTGAATTGCCTGAAGTGGGAGCCACCGTGACACAAGGAGATAGTTTTGGCGCAGTTGAAAGTGTGAAGGCAACTAGTGATATTAACTCTCCTGTTTCAGGAAAAGTTATTGAAGTTAATGAAGAGCTTAATAGCTCTCCTGCTTTGGTGAGTTTTATTGCCTAATTTTTTAAGACAAAATGTGTATGCTGAGTTTATGCGCATTGCCTATTTCTTCTTCTTTCTGTACTTTGTAGTCTTTACATGCTACCTCTTGGATCACTATGCATATGTAATGCTGAATGAAGTATTGCAATGAATTGTTTTTTTATCATCACCAAGTGTTTTCATGTTGTCTACGTTTCTTCATACAGGTCAACTCAAGCCCTTATAAAGATGGATGGATAATTAAAGTTGAACTGAGTGACAGTGGTGAAATAAACAACTTGATGGATTCAGAAAAGTACTCCAAATTCTGTGAAGAAGAAGATTCACATTAAGATATTCTCTGCACTCTCCATGGCGTACATCAATGTTTTAGTACGGAAAGCTAAGAATTGATGGTTCCCTTTTCAACATGTATCATGTCTTTACTGCTCTATTTTTATTTTTCATGAGCTTCTGATTCAGTGGGATGATTTATTTCTCTTTGCAATGGAAATATATATGAAATTGATAACGTGGTAAATTGATGATTAGTTTTCTTTATAAAGCCAATTTTGTTAGATGACTACCTCTTTAGACATGATAGACACATTTTACATATAGAAAACTATTCTCATTGCTGTTTAGAATATATCCTATGTCACCTATTTCTTCCATGATTATGCAGATGTCTCGTTCCTTAAAATATCAGAAAGAATTTAGTGGAGAAAACTATACCTAATTTAAAAGAATATAAAACTGAATCTGAAAAAGGGAAGAGTATAGATTGACTCATGACGCTAAACTGAGGTTAACTGATGTAATTCCCATTAAAAGTAGGTGCAATATCATTGTTGAGTCATCCTAAGAATTAAGAACAAGAGCTTATATGTGGTTACAAACACACAATACTGATCTTAGTTCATAAAGAAGTTTACTTTAAGGTAAATCCTTTTTTTATTTCTTAAATTAAAAAAATCTTTAAATTGAATAAAATATAAAGTTACTATCTAAATATTAAATTTGAAGAATTAAAAATAATTTTAAAAAATGTATTTATTTTTTTAAATTTGATATTTAAATATTACAATTAAAATTTTATAATTTTAAGAAAAAATAATTTTATATTTAAAGGACCTAAACGAAAAATACCATAAACTTTAAGAATCAAAGACATAATTAAGTTTTAAAAATATAAAATTTAGTTTTTCATTATCAAGTATCGGGAGTTGATTCCTGTACCCTAATAATTTCTTCTTTCAGTACTCTGAAATGACTTTTTTTACCTTTCAAATTAGTTAATCCGAAAGTCATTGATTCCGAAATATAATTTTTACATTTTGAATTCGAATTAGTCAATTTCGAAAAGAAGGTGAAAAAAAATATTGAAATGCAGAAAGTAACATTTAAGACTTGAGGTCTTTTTATTTTTTTGATATAGAGGTTCAGATAGAGAAAGATACATAATAATTTCTCATAATAACATACTTCCTTTTCTAGTCATCAAAATATAATAAAACATTATTTGACTAATTATTATTGTATGTTGCTTGTAACGATGTAGAACTTAATAAATAATTATAAATGATATTACAAGTAAGATGTCAAATAGGACAACAACAAAATATATAGCTACAATAATTGTTTAAAATTTATTGGACCAGTTTAAAAAATCGATGCATCGATCTGGAAAACCAAAAATATAGACAGTGATTCAATTGTACATGTATATAGCATATTACAGAATGTAAAAGATACGATGATATTTTTTCTTAGTATACTTATTATAGTCATTATATATATATATATATATATATATATATATATATATATCATTTATCCTCTTGTATTTTACTTTTAAAGATACAAAACCTAGAAGATAATTCTAAATGATATTACAAAATAAGAAAATATCAAAGTAGAAGATATGGAATAGTACATGTAAGAAATATATACAGTTACGACAATTATGTAAAGTATTGATCGATCTTAACGAAGAATTGTAAGATACGAAAAGTAGTTGTCCCTTTTGCAGCTTCCAAAACAGCATTAAGCCTCATAGAAATGTAGTGTAGTGTAACTTTGATTAAGATACCTCAACCAACACCTATCATGGATCTCTTGTCTTACCATCTTCTAAACTAAAATTCGCTTTAGTGGTCCTCAATTCAATTGGTAGATGTAGTACTCACTCTCCTACTATCTAATCGATAATAAGGTGGAAGGATAATCATTGATTCACATGAAATGCCAAGCCAATATTCATTTTTGGCTAAGAGTTAATGTAAAATCTTTATCAGTCTGAACCTTGTCTAAATGAAACAGCAACCATATACTATCGCTTTTGGCCATAGCAGCACTGAGCTCTGACAGTACTTAATGGTTGTCCTTGTGTGCAAAATTGTGACTGTACTCGCAATCAAAGGAAGCATGTGATCTTGACTTTAGCTGGTTATACTCAAACATTCTTATTATCTACAAAACATGAAATGTGAATATAGTTCAAACTTCTTTTTTCAATACCATCAGTGATGAATAAGGAGAGTAAAAAAAATTGAAGCTACTTTCAATAATTTTCATTTTTTTCACATCCAAAACGTAAATTCAAGACTCCAAACGCCAAACCAAACCTGTAGGAACGAACACAGCAACATGTATTGTAGCCTAGCCTTTCCCTCTGCGGTTTTTTAGAAATTACACATAAACAGAGACTCTAGTCTATATAAAAGAACTATCTTATAATTTACTAAAATAATTGTGTATATAAAAATTGATTTAACTCGTACCTTACCTGCTTTGTAATCCGTTCTTGTCAATAATTACATCAGCATACAAACTTAAGCACGGTAAATACAAGTTCACCAGAACCATCAAAACCAGTTCTGCTACAAATTTTGCCCAATCAGTTACAACAATGAGGACTTGGGAATTGGATGAGTAAGGTCACCTCATGATACATACTTTGGGCTGGAAATCAAATCTACATCAGTTTGATTAATTTTCCCAGAGAAAGGAAGAAAGAAAATTTCATGAATATACCTTCAAATATCTTTAAGAGCTATAGTGATAATAAATTTGGCATTCATTAAGGCCTGCAAAAGACACTTCATATAAGCACTCTTGCAGACTTGTATTATGTGCAACATATATCTCTACAAGTACATGTCTTCTACCATTCATGAAGATGGCTCCATAAGAAAATCAGAAGCCAAGGTTAACTTCTAAGTGCATACCTTCAGCTCAGAACTAGATTCCATTAAATAAATAAAATCAAATAACTAGATAACTAGGAAAGAACGCCTACGCTGAGAACTCTTGTTTTCTGTTCTATCTTAATAGTATACAAAAACATATTTACTTCTCAAGACCAAGTAATTTGTTCCCACGAAGATAACAGTGGATAGGACAAAACAAGAGAAAAACTGACTAATATGGCAAATTGATAATCTCTATATACTCAGCGAAGGGATTTAGGAGATTCAAACCAAATCCCATGCAGCCACTAAAATGTATCTTACTATCTCAATCCTCTATTGTTGTTGGAAATAGCACATATCCATTTTGATTAAAGATTCCCTGTGTCACAAATGTTTCAGACTTCTTGTATCAGTTACTGGTAAAATAATCATACAATTCCAAATAAGCAGCATAAAGCATATATATATGAATGATTATACACCAGGTATGATATTATGTAAAGATTCTATGCATCGCATGCTGATGTATGACATTACTGAAGAATAAGACCTTTTACTATTAAGGTATAAAGGCCATCATAAAGTCAATCCAACAGATAGAATCTCTATAGCTGATTACAAACATATGTAAAAAAATTTATTAGGTATCTATGAGAGGGACAATATTAGGAAAATATTACCTTCAACCCAAAACCTTAAGACTACAAGTTTGTAAGTCTTTCTTATTTATATGTTATTTAACTTTCTCATTTCTACTTAATGTGAAATTCCAATTCACTTTAAACTCTAACAATTTTTCCCTCAAGTGTAAGTCCCTTTCAACATGTTGTTAGGTATTTCTGAGAGGGGAAATATCAATGATATTCACCAATGGTTAATAAACACAACTATATAAGAGAATGACTCCACCTTCAACCTAAAACCTTAAAACTACAAGTTTGTAGATCTTTCTCAGTTATATGTTATTTAACTTTACCATTTCTACCTACCTAATGTGAGGCTCCAACACATCTTGAATTCTAACAATTTTAAATTCAACAACAATTGGCTAGTTAGAATAATTTGTGAAACATCAAATTAAAACAACATTTTTCCTAAAACAACTGATTTTCAAATGTGGTAAAAAAAAAATATCAAACAGCTTTATGAAAATTCAAGATTGAACCAAAGATTTCTGAACTCAAGCCAAAATATATTTTGAATGAATTCTAAACCATGTTTTAAATCCCAAATAGAGGTACGTAGTGACCAGTCCCAGAAACGCTTTAGCAAGTTATGTGATATCGGGATAACCGCTATTATAATTTTTTTTTATAGTCTTACATAATATTATATCAATTGAGTAGTACCGAAAACGTGGAAAGCCAATAATCATATAGCGGATAACATCTAACCTATACGCGTAAAAAAATAATTTGTGTGCAAATAAAAGACAATGTATGAAAATTGGCATAATATTAAGTCCAAAGTTCAATTGGCCAGAGTCTTGCTGGCAAGAGGATGCAGGAATATTCTCCAACCATCGCGCCTATTGCAGCCAGAATGGCGGATAGAGCTGCAGTCAAGGATCCAAGGTATTCCTCAAAGCAACAGCACTATAGCCCCACTAAGACGTCATCTAATGACACTGATATGATATATTAAACTGAACATACAAGTAAATACCAACAAAACTCAAATACAATATCATCAATCATCATCTTCTAAATCCAAGTCTTGTTTATCATTTTCACTACTATCAAAGTTTTAGGTTTTATTTTGGAAAATTGAAACCCCAAAAAATATCCTATTGTCTTTATTCAGATTCAAAGGGCGATTTTGGAAACATCAGATAGCACCGCTACGGCCACTATTCAGCCTGCTATGACCACTACACTAAACTGCTATACTACGCCAGCCCATGTAACAGGCAGTGGCCGCTATAGCACCATCCACTATTTATAACTATCTTCTAAAGGCATAGGATAAATATGTTTTATAAAGTATATAATTGTAAATCTTGAAACTACTTGATAAACTCCTATATCAGGGATAAATGAGTTTTATAAAATATATAATTGGAACTCTTGAAAATATTTGTTGTAAAACTTATTTTGCATATAAATCTCATGGTAATTGATTACCAGATTAGGTAAGTGTTGTATCCCCTAGGTTCTTTGATATGTGACATTCCTGTGGTTTTTTTAAGGTATTGGACAGTGAGGCATCCAAGGGTTGGGTTATGAAGGTGGGTTTCCTTGAGAGTAAAGAGTGATATTGTAATACTTCAATTTAATAATGGAAGAAATTCTCAAGTGCTGTAGGTCACAATGATTGGCGATTGAACCAATATAAATCTTTGGTACACTTTTCTCTCTATTCTTTTATATTTGATTATTTCAAATCCTCTATTGTTTCTCTATACAGGAATTGATGATTGGATTTTATATGTTCTATATCAATTTAACTGTTTTTAAGGTTATTCTAATTGTAATTGAGTTTTGGCTTTTATTGTTTTCATCCATCAAAATGATAATTGGGCTATATTGAGTTGTTTTCTGAGGCTAATCGATTCGTTAGATATATCCTATCCAAGTTTATATGGATTGACTGCAAAAGTTTTAGAAAGATCTCCATTTTCACACCCCTTGAGTCTAACTGCCATTTAGGTAGCAATCACAAGAAAGACTGCTGGACGAGTCAAAAAGAAAAAAATGACACAGTTAGCATACATATTCTCTCTAACTTGAGTATGTATAGATGCAAGTGCATGTATAAGCCTCTGTTTGTATTAGAATTTTAGAACACTGACAAGCATTCAAGGGAAAGAGAAATTTATCTCCTCCTCATAAAGGTGGGTTGGAAGTGTCTGGGTGCTTTGGAATAATATAACAAGTTAGAAAGGTCTCAAAAACCCATTAACCCAATCCAGTAATTTTATGCAAAAATCTAGCTTGGTAACAAAAGTACATACCCAGAAGTCATACATTGTATACAGAGACCCTAAGTGCATGCAAGAAAGACACAGGGAGAGAGAGAGAGCGCTGCTTACTATGTTGTTAATTGTTATACTATGAAACTTTGCATGTCTTCCTATTGTGGCCAAGTCCCTTGCATTTACTACACTGAAGCTGACGTTTAATTATGTCTATCGTATCAACTTGCTTTACTTTTGGCCGACCCGGAGGGCGCTTAGTTGGTGGCGGGGTTACAGTAACTAAAGCAGTAGATTCACCCTGAACTGGTGGTCTGTCAACATTTGGCACAGGGTGGATAGATTCTGCATATGTTAATCGATAATTCTCAACTGTGAAGTATCTTGAACAATAATCATATGGACTCCTACCAACACATTCAAAGACAGCAATGGCATGACAGCAGGGGACACCAGTAAGTCGCCATCCCTTGCAGCTACAATCCCAATTATCAATATCAACAATATCAACAGATTCTCCACGGACCTCAAATGTGCTACCTTCTGAGAACAATACTTGAAGTGAACGAGCAACTACTGTTTCCTTTTGGAGCAATTCCTCCTTGGATGGTGTCAACTTTGTAATCCATTGATTAGATTCTACACGTCGTGTATAAATTGTTTCCATCATCTTACCTCTTAATGCATCAATCATTTGAGTAATTGGCAATTCGTGTGCCTCTGACACCCAACTGTAGAATTGCTGTCCAAAATTTGAATAAAGGAGATTATACCTTGCTCCATTAAAGAACGCATTAGCCCAGTGCTCCGGCTCACTTTGTATGACCCAATCGTAGGCTTCAGGAGAAATACCTTTAATATTTTCAATACTACGCTCAAAAGTATCCGATTTGGGAGCATAAGCAGCAGCATAAAAATCATTAATCATGAAACGTCTGGCCTCATGAGAAAATTGTCCCTTCAAGTCCTTGTTCAATTTCTCAGCAAGGTGACGTAAACAATAGCTGTGGTAACATTTTTCAAATATATCAGACAATGAGCTTTTTAGGCCATTTTGAAAATCTGCAACAAATGTGATCTGCTCAGATGTTGATATCGCTAATTTCAGTTCCTGCAGAAACCAGGACCAATTGTCTTCAGTCTCGGTGTCTACAACTGCAAAGCCTACAGGAAAAATGCCATCGTTTCCATCCACAGCAGTTGCAGCCAATAACTCCCCTTGGTACTTTGAGTTTAAAGGAGTTCTGTCAAGGAAAATAAGAGGGCGACAGCCTAGCTGAAAACCAGATATTGAGGCATGAAATGCTACAAAGAGACGATGGAAACTTGAGTCCTCCTTAGTTGTGAATGTTGCAAAACTCCCTGGATTGGTCTCTTTTATCTTCTCACAGAAAAATGGCAACTGAGTATATGCCTCTTTATAGGAGCCTTGAAGCTGCTCTCTAGCAATTTCTTTTGCACGCCACGCTTGAGAGTAATTTAACTGAATCCCATACTCCCGCTTTATGTCATCAGCAATATCCTTTGGCTTGTAATTGGGTGAATCTTTCAATTTCTCTTTTATAATACTTCCCACCCAACCCCTAGTTGCTCGATAGCCAGCTTTAACAGAAGATCCTTCACATGTATGATTGTTGTGCATTTTCTTAATGCAAATCAACTGAGTGGTTGACAACCTAGATGCATATATTCTCCAAGGACAGCCTTGACATTTACATTTGACAGTAACACGATGACTATCATTTTTCTTATATTTGTAAGCAAACCCATGAGCAATAGAGTATTTGTGCAATGCTTCACGAAATTCACTGAAACTATTGAACCTTTGGCCCACACCGGTGATAGTATTTTCCCACTGCTGTGCAGCTTTACGATGATTGTCATCATTACCCCCAGAACAAATAGAACGTACAGAGATATCATTAGCTACATCAACCTCTACTTGATCAATGCATTGGACAGCATCAACAATGACATCGATAGGAGCAACGACAGGAACAACGGCTTCCGACACAGTTGTCCTGCTTGACCTGCAATAACAAGTGTTCTATAAGATTTTGAATTGCACGTGTGAATGCATATGATTCTAAGATATCCTACGGCCATTCTTATTTGGTCACAGCCACTGCATCCACTACTCTTTAACATCATAATTTCTGCATTTATGGGCCATATCAAACGATCAAATAATAAATGTCTAGCAGTATCAAGGAAAGTCTCTGCAAGAATGAGTGATAAACAAACAGAACTTGTGAATAACTACCTACTACCAGGCATGTTGGAATTGTTATTTCGAGCAGCTCCTTCCTCTGACATAACAAACACATCAACCGTGTTAACATCCCCAAGGAAACTGACCATGCGTTGCAAATCCTTGTCTTTAGACACTGTAATAAGTGTTTTCTTGTTTCCAGGAAGGAAGTACTTGATAACCATCGTACTTACATTGCAGTTGAACATTTCTGCTATCTCTGACTTAAAATCACTCAAATTTGTCTGCTGATCAATGTCTATTGCATACGCATCCCCTCCACTGTATGACAATGATCCATCCTTATCTGTCACGAACTCACCTCCTGATTGACATATAGCTATAACTTTCTTCGTAGACATCGTCTGCCAAGTAGCAAACATATAATTATTATTTTTATACAAGTGACAAAATGCAAACTGTCAATGTCATAACTCATAACTCAAGGTCAAATATCAGGGTAGATGATGATGATAAACAGTGAAAGAGGTTCTTGCATTTAGCATTCTGAACTCCTTACTGCAAGGGACAACAAGTAAATTTCACTTCCCAGAATCCACAGTCACGTTTGGCATCAAATTTCAGAAGCGAAACACACGTTAAACAAACACAACATAATCTTCCGTAGAAAGTTCAGATGAAGATTCAATCTCTTCAACACACACAAACAAAAAAAGAAGAACTGCCCACGTGAAAAACCTATGATTTAGAGAAAAACAAAAATTGATTGGTAGAAAAGAAGTGAATTAATATTATATTTTGATATGGAGAAGGCAGAAGAGTGGTAACAAGAATGTAATTGAAAGAAGAAAAAAAAAAGGAAGAAAAGAAGAAAACCCTAAAGAAGAAGAAGAAGAAGAAAGTAAGAACCTAGAATGCAGAATGGAGGGTGCAATTGTTGGTGTTGGTGTTTGCAGAGATGATGAGAGGGAAGCAATCGGAGAGAGAAAGGTGTGTTCTTTTGTGTTTACCCCCAAAATTATCTAAAGCCTCTCTTTACGACGACGTATTGACAATGTCACTTCACTTTCACCTTTCTCATTTCATTTCCACAAAACACCACTCTGCTTTTTTTAATTACTACCATTCTTCCCTAGTACCACTATTTTTTTTTCTTTTTTTTTAATATTAAATTAATGGTTTTTTTTTATATTTTCTTCTCTAAAAAATCACTTCTTTCAATTTTTTTTTAAATTCAAAAAAAAAAAATTTAAAAATAATAATAAACTGAACAAACAAATCGATTAAAATCAGTAATTGTTCATAAAGAGGGAACAATTTAGATGAAAAAATGTTAAAATTACAATTCATTTTGAATTTTGTTAATTATATATATTTAATTTTATCATATCTATTAATCGATTTTAAGTGTAATTTATTTTATTTTTCATTTTAAATAGTAAATATTGTTTGGATTATAATTTAATTTTTCTGTGTATATAAATTCGTTACATCAAGAAGAGTCATATAATTAAAGTAACAATGATTAAAAATAACAAGCATAAATCATTTTCACCAACAAATATTTATAAATTTCACACCCACTTATATCTACCCTTTATAAATTTAAACACTTCTAATTTAATTTTTTAAAAATTTCTTGTGTCAATCAATTCTATCTTCCAAAAGAAGAAAAAAAAATCTCATAAAACTTTTATTTTCAGAAAAAAAGAGTTCAACTTTATCCAAAAGTTGTTTCGTGATAAAATAGTTATAGCCATCAATTTGGTAAGAAAGATTAAACATGTCTTATTCAAAACTTTCAATTGCTTGTTTAATAATTTAAATTAATATTAATATTAATGAAACTATATTCAAGTAACTAATATGTTTTTATACTTTAATATTCAAATCACTATTTCTCAGTAATTCTTTATTTATAATATTTTTTTTATGAAAATATGAGTTGTATTAGACTCTTTAACCATCTTTTATCAATTAGTAATAGATTAATTAATTATTAATTTTATTAATCTCTATTAATGAAAATCAGACAATTATTTAAGCTATTCCATGAATATTGTAATTAATTTTAAAATTGATTTATTTATATCGATTTAAGTGATAGATCTTGATTGTCTCTTATAATAAATATATTCCAAAATTTTGAAATAAGAGTTTTAAATTTTTTTTATTATCTAATTTTTAAGATATCACAAAATAATTTTTAACTCATTAATTATAAAACTTCACATTTTACCTTCCTGTGGCATTACAAATAATTACAAGAGTACAAAATGGTAAATAATTACTCACATTTTAATAATAATATTTTAATTTTGTCTGCTTTCTAGTTTAAATTTTTGCATAACAAATTTATTTTACTTTTTTACAAAATAGAAAGATATATTTTGAATTCATTCATTTGTTAATAATATTATTTATTTTTTATAATGTAGCTTTTCAGTAAAACTATTTTGAATTGTGAATTCAGGTTTTAGATTAATTTATTTTTAAATTTTTTAAGGATAATTGGTTATTTAATCGTTACTTTATAATATAAATTTTCTTCTATTTTTTTTCAAATTCGGGAAATATTAATATATTCTATTTTTAGACTTTTTCTATATGTCAAGTTTAAAGTTTATTGGATAAGGGTTCAAAATTGAATTAATAGAAAAATTGATAATAAATAAAAAAATTAATATTAAATTTATTAGAAAATTTTAAATATATTTTTTCTGAAATTATATGATTTGTTTCTGAAATTTATATTTTAAATAAAAAAATAAATTCATTTATCATATTTAAATATAAAATTATATCTTTAAAATTAAATAATAATTTATAAAAAATATATATATTTTCTAAAAATTATTTATTTTATTATATTATTATAATAAATATAAAGAAATTTTTTTTAATAATTTTTTGTGTCATTATATTTTTTTATATTATTGTCTTAATATATTTAAAAATTATTTTAATTTTTATTTAAAATATATTGTATATTTTTTATCTGTAATTTTCTTATTTTTTAACTTTTTTCTCTTATAAATATATAAATGTACTCATTTTTGCATATAACAGTTTAAAAATTTTATTAAGATAAATTTAGATATTATAAAATAAAAAAATTTTAAATTTAATTTATTCTCATAAATTTAATTTAATAATATAAAATTTATATTATTTTATATATATTAATTCAATTATGTGTTTTTTACCTAATTTGAAATAATTTATTTTCCTACTTTTTTTATGATAATTTAAAATTATAACTTAAACCAAGATTTGTTTGAAAAACTTAACAAGAGGTAGATTTGAAAATAATTTTTCATTTTTTTTATTTTATCATTAAATAATATGTCAGATGTTTATAAATATCATTAAATAATATATCAAATCATTAAAACGAAAGGTTTTTCTTTTTTTTGGATTTTTTAATTTTTAAAGTAAGAATAATAGATTGAGTAACTTATAAAATTTAAATTAGAATAAAAAATCGATTCAATTAATTGATCTATAAATCAATTTTTTTTTGTCTATCTAATTTTCTCTTTAATAAAATTCTTAGAGGATATGAATTTTTAAACATGGTTACATTTAACATTATATTATGGAAAAATATTTAATTATTTTCTATTTTTATTAATAGATAATGCAATAATATGGAATATCAAGTTCTTATAGATTATGTAACCAATTATAGATCTTTCTTAAGAGGAAAAAAAGCAAATTATCTATTAATAAATGTATTAACTTTAGAATTTTTTTACACAATTCATTATAATTTCATATTTAATATTTTTTAATTTTTTAATTATTTCCTTACATAATTTTTTAGATTTTATATTTTAATTATTATTTAATAATTAAAATTTTAATTATATTAATTAATTTTTATTATCGTAAAAAAATATAAAAGTAATAATGTTTGCCCTAGTTCTTCATAATAAATTTATTAACTTTTATATTAGTTATTTAGGTTTTATCAGCCTAATTAAGAAATTAAAAAATATTGAAAATTATACAAGAATGCATTAAAATATTAAAGAAAAATAACTCGCTTATTTGCGAATTAAAATTTAAACTGATTAGGTTTATGTTGTTCTAAAATTATGCTTGTGATGAAAGAAAATAATGGAGTGTTTATAAATTTGGTATTCAGAACAGTAAAATGGAAAAAGAAAAGATTTTGTGAGATGAGTTATGCAGGAAGAGCACTGGTTGTTCCATCTTCCATGCCTTTTGTAATAAAAACTCTTCTCTTCTCTTCTTTCCATTTCCATTTCTTCTTCCCTTTTGTCTCATCGTAACGTTTTTCTTTTCTTTTTGGTTGATTTTAGTTGAATTCCACTGCTTCTGTGGAAGTGGAACATCGATTGAAGGCCATTGAAGATGGGTATAAGTGGCGCCTGGTTTTGGCTTACGAAGGAACCAAATACGCAGGTTTCCTTCTCTTTTCATTTTCTCACCTCACTCTGCCCATTCCATTTCATCTGTAAAGCCTTTAACTTTCTCTCTTTATCTGGGTCTTGTTGCTTCACTTGGCTCTCATACTTCTTTCTGAATTTCTTGCTTTGAGTGCTGGTTTAATTTTATGTTCTCTACTTATTGCTTTTTTACAAACCACTGTTGCTTTGTTTATGAAACTGCTTTGTTTATTAAGATGTTTGCATTGTTTCATGTATTCAATTTTCAGTTGCTTCCAAGAATCTTAACATTGTTTATTATTATGGTCACGAGGTCAGAAAGTTATAATTCCATAGTTGCATCTGTTACTGTTTGGCCTCGTTTGGCTAACCTTACATCACAAAACTGACTTTCAAGTCAATGATTTTTAGAAATCAATTTTTAAGTTTTTAGCACGCTGAATCATATTTTTGTTTTGGTAAAATTTCTATTTTTCCTTAAAAACTTAATTTTCCTCCTCATTCATGGGAGTATTTTAGTGAGAAACCCCGCTAAAAACCATTCTCGGAAAACATTGTTCCCGAGGAATGTTACTTTTAAAAAAATAAATTTAACTGTGAGGAACATACTTTCCCAATAGATTCCCAAGAAACTAAAATCTTTCCTTTTATCAAACGGTTACCTTAATGTAATGCTGATAATCAATGCACTTTAAGGAGTAGACCCCCCATTTGAATCCCTGGACTATATAATAGTGAATCACTTAAGTGCTGACAGACTTAATCGTCACTTTATTATTCCCTGACGGATGCAACCAGTCCGTAATTTTAATCCTTTTTTACTTCATTTTCCAATGCCATTTGTGCACAAAAAAAAAATACCATAGTTAATGTTCTTGGCTAAGTAAAGGATGAAAGAGACGGATATTTACACCTTTTTGGGACTAAAATGGGGGTTTACTTGATCTTCCAGAGGATAACAATTCCTTGTCTTAAGGCCATATAGAAAGGTGCAATTTTCCAGTATTAATTAGTAAAAGTATAGGTTAATAAATGAACTCTTTCCTTTAATCCCTTGAATGATGATGATATTTCAGGCTGGCAATATCAACAGTCTCCCCCTACTGTACAATGCACTCTGGAGAAAGCTTTGATTCAAGCAACAAAGCTTCAAAGAAAGGATCTCAGTTTGGTTGGTGCGAGCAGGACTGATGCAGGAGTCCATGCTTGGGGTCAGGTCTGATTTTGTTTCTTTTGTGTGGCTTCAACTTTCTAGTGACAAAGATCGGAAATTTATGACTTGGAAGAGCTCTCTACTGCAGGTTGCTCATTTTTTTACACCTTTTAACTATGACACTTTAGAAGAAATTCATGCAGCTTTGAATGGCCTTCTTCCTTCTGATATCCGAGTTAGAGAAATCAGCCCTGCATCTGCTGAATTCCATGCTCGATTTTCTGCCAAAAGTAAGATTTACCATTACAAGATATACAATGATAGCATCATGGATCCATTCCAGCGGCATTTTGCATACCACAGTGTGTATAAACTCAATACCGCTGTTATGAAAGAAGCTACAAAATATTTTGTGGGGAAGCATGATTTCTCTGCCTTTGCCAATTCATCCCACAATGACCGGGTGCTGGATCCAGTGAAGCATATATTTCGATTTGATTTGAAAGAAATTGTATGTTACTATTTCTGTGAAGACTACCATTTAAGTATTTTCAACTCTATTACCCCCTTTTTATCTTTTACTTTCTTTATTTTCTGTGAAGACTTTAAAGCTTAAAAAGACTGATCAATAATATCCTTGATTAGGGAGCTCTTTTGCAGCTTGAAGTTGAAGGCTCAGGTTTCCTGTATAGACAAGTCCGAAACATGGTAAATAGTCTTGTTCCTAATTAATGGAAAAGTTTACTCTGAAATTTCAAAATTACCTAACAGTTGTTCCACCTTTAAAATTAATATCTGTTTGCTTTTCCAGGTGGCTTTGTTGCTTCAAATTGGTAGGGAAGCTATCCCTCCTGACATTGTTGCACATATTCTGGCAAGTCGAGATCGCAGAGAGCTTGCAAAATACTCATTGTCTGCCCCTCCTCATGGCCTTTGTCTTGTTTCTATCAACTACAATGAAAGTCATCTATTGCCTCCACCAGGGTGTCCTGCAAACAGTTTTGGAAGGCATCATACCATAAGAAAATGCAAGGTTCCAATCTTTTTGTAATAATAGGCATCAAAACAAACAGTCTAAGGTTTTTTTTTTTGGGTAGTAATGACCTTAGGACTGAGTTTTTTACTTTTTAGCTTTTAAGGATGTCTCAAAGATGTAATTTAATTGAAGTACTCTATTTGTTTAATTCAAATATGGAGTTCAGTGTAGCCACCTGAATTTACTACATATATTTTAGAGTAAAAGATTAAATCATTAGTCCAGTCCAGTTCTTTTAATCGGCACCACCAATTATTTGATTCTGATATTGCAAATAACTCTGAAAATCATAAATCAATTTGATTATTGACATTGCTATCCCAGCCCATTTTGATTTCTTTTTGTTACTAAAATAATTTTGTAATTTTTAGTTGTAAGTTTTTTTTTTAAATTAAAAACAGTTTTAGTTTTATTTTTTTTAATTTAGTTTCAAAATAAATTAGGTAAATTTTTTTCTGTCTTATTCTCATCATTTAATGTGATGAATTTTCAATTTTACAGCATTATTAGTATCAATTTAGAAAATATTTGGTGATACATTTTACCCTTTTCTTCTTTTATATTCTAAGTGATATTACCATTTAGATTTAGTTTAAGTATTAGGAGTTTTCTATTTTTCTTTTTCTTTTTTTTCTTCTGTGTAATGCCAGTTTTTCAAAAGTTCCATATCCACAAAAGCCTCATCAACATTTACTTCTCTTCTAATTTGGTCAATCTCATGATTTCGATCCAATTCAGTAAAATTATATAATCCTCATTCAAAGAAAAAAAATATAAAAAATAAAGGTAAATTGAGAAGCGAAGAACATGAAAATTTTGGAATTACTTCCAGTCCTAAAGTTTGACTATTCACAAGCCCAACGAAGAACAGATCAAATCATGAAAGGAATTGCTTAATAACTATCATGATTGTAAGAATACAGTTACATGCCAATTTCCTAGAGTGTTTGGTTTGACGTTGAAAATTGTCAAACGTCCAATGATACAAGACCAGTGGATTGCATTCAACATGTCAGAATATAAAAGAAGAGAACCCTAGCATTTTTTTTGATTGGGACACTGTTGTTCTATAACCAGTGGCCAACTAAAACACTACTTGGCTAAGGGGAAAATGCTACCAAGGTCCTTCATGAACTTGATATCAGTAATACATGGTATCATCATCACAGCATCAAATACCATCACATTGAAGATCTGCTCATAAAATCAACAGCAGACTTTATTCCTTCTAATTACCCTCCGCTTTCCTCCATTATAACCTAGGAAGAATGCTCATTTTTAATTTGTGAACAATAGTATGTGTACGAGTCATGCGCAAGGTTCTGTGGAACACAGAAACATACCTAGGTCAGTTTAATGTTCAAATTGTATGGCAATAGATGATGAGAAAACAGTTATCAGAATACCTGTTCCTGAGAGCGGAAATACATGAAGGGCGTATACTCCAAAAAGTTTGACACCCTAGATGTATAAATGTCGGCATATCTGTGATAATAAATTCAAAAAGTTCAATATCAAAAGAGCAGTAGGTTGAAATAGAGATCCGGGGCATAAAAAAGCAAGCACATACTTCTCAATTTGTCTCATCAAGTGGCTTTTATCCCACAGTCCAGCACGAGATAGAAAACCCCACCTAATGCAGATATATACACAAAGTAAATAGCAAATGCACATGGTAAAAAAACCCAAAAAGCAAGACAAGCAGCATCCATGCGGAGGCAGTCAATAAATCAAGTACAGGCCTTCTGAATGAAAAGTTCTATGCCAGCTTACCTTGAATTAAAGAGCTCCCCGTCTGCCTCCAGCATTGGAGCAATTTTCTTATCCAGTCTTTGCATAACAATTAGTAGCTTTTGCATGCTATCAGTGAGGTCTTCATCATTCATGTTAGTTGCTGCTAGGGTCTTTTAAGAACATGGAACATATTCCAATCATTACTAAAGCAATAGGCCAATAGTATAGATAACCTTATCTGGGTATCTTTAAAAAATTATAATAAAAAGGTATGTTCAATAAGCATTAAAAGTCTTCAAGATATGAAAGGAAAAAATCTTTTCAAAATCAAAGGAAGTACTAACTAGGATAATAATGTGAAAGTTTATAACAAACAAACTAGCATTAATTACTGAGATAGGTGGGATTTGCATTGAACCCTAAACTAGCATTATACGATCAAAACTTACTTGAGCAGGACGGTCTTTGCTTCGCCTTTGCAGAGCCAGCCGAAGTTGGTTGAAGAGATCCCCTACAACCTCCTTTTGATTTATAAGCTCCACCAATGATTCTCTATAACTCTGGCTACCAATCAAGGCATTGTACTGCAGTTTCAATATTTACAGAGCACATGGATTTTTCTTAGTTGTATCTAGTCATGAAATCATATTTGCTCTATAAGTACATACATATCAATACAATATTACCGAAAGCCATTAAATACATTTTAGCTTTGAGTTAAAAAAAATCATACTACTTGCTTCTTTCGAGGAAAAAATGAAATTCTCGAGTTTTAGTCAGAAATTATTCAAACATAAGCTGGTTATACTAACCTCTTCTTCCAGTTCCCGACAAATCAATGCTGTTCGCCATCGCAAATGGACTTTGGATTGACTTACATCAGTGTAAATATGATCCCCAACATACAATATCTCATCTCCATGAATATTTAGAGAATTTTCAACCATTTGTGCACTTCCCCCTGAGTACAAACCACCTGCACAAGATGGTAGAGTAAGTACCATGGTCATCAGTAGTAAAATTAGCAGCTCAATTATCCTCAGTGAAAACTAACATGGTGATTGGATGAGTAGTATAAAAATAAAATTTGGAAACAAATGTCACCAATTTTGCATTTGTTATATATATTATCATGACAAATAATAAGATTTGATACAATCACTCTTTCTGAATCGCATCAAATTTAAAATTTCCAGAACTAAATGGTCGATAAATGTATTTTCTTCTTTGTATTGTCTATAATCTATGACTTATCTTCCATTCCCATTTCTATGAAGGAGGTAACAGCAAATTAAAAGCTAACAGTAACAGTTGCATTCGATAAATGAATGCCGCAATACAAATATATAACCTTATTGATTTTGTTAAATGAATAAAAATGTAATTAAGTAACAGATGAATTCCATTTTTAGAAGTCCGGAAATGTAAATTCAAAATACTGCATTTCTCATCATGAAACCCTTTTGCCCTTGTACAGCAGCAGATCCAAAAACTATTAATAACAGATTTATTCAAGAAAGCAATGCCGAAATACAAATATATAACCTTTTTGGTTTTTGTTTAAGGAATAAAAAAATCGACTTGTCTCAATTTGTATGACTCACATTTCATTTTTGGAAGTCTTAAAATGTACAGTAAAATAATGTATTTTTCATTTTGAAACCCTATTGTCTTTTTAGGTCAATAAATTTGGAAACAGTATTGTCTTTTTAGTTCCATAAATTTGTATGATTCGCATTCCATTTTTTGAAAGTCTAATGTGCACTTCAAAATAACGTATTTCTCATTTTTAAGCCCTATTATCCTTTTACTGTCTTTTTTTAGTTCAGTAAATTCATGAACAGTATTCAAAACGACAGTCTTCATTTATATATTAACCTATAAAATAAAAAATTTAGAAAGATATCATTCTTTATTAGAAAATAAGAATCTCTACTTACACAGTGACAAAGCAAATGAGCCATAAATAAGGAACAGACAAACTACTAATTACCAGTTTTAGCCTTGAAGCATGGACGCATAAGACCGTCGCTTGTGACCACTTCATACATGGGCTGTGACATTTGAAAGAACTCTGGTTTTCTTGCTGAGACAATTACCTATCCATGAACAAAACCATACTCATTTATGCAAATTTATTTCATAATAATATAAGACTGTTAGTTCAGGGCAAAACAATGACGGGTAGATAGAGTATTTCATTCCTCCAATGTGAAGAATGTTTTTGTAATTTTCTTCAAGAATCAAAATAAAAAATAATTTACACAAACTTACAATGTCAAATAGACTTCGCCAACCCATATCATTGGGAAGGAATTTATTAAAAGAATGCCGCATCATTTTGTCTGTGTAATGATAATCTGAGTTGGTAATTAGCAGAAGTTTCTTACCAGCCTGTTTCCAGAAGACAAATTAATAACAAGTAGAAAGGCAACATATGTAATGCAAAATATAACACATTAGAAGTAAGACCTCCTTTTGATCCAAAAGTGCTAAAGGTAATTCTGGATCGGGCTCCACAAAAAGTTCAGGCTTAGACATGATCTCGCTCTGCATAAATTTCATGTCATTTGTTGTGAATGAACACAACACTATAACTTCACCGTGGCCAATACAACAACATGACTGTGTTTACCTTAAGGCGACCTTCAACATGTGCCCAGAAGAGAGCTTTCCCAACAGCCTGAAAGTTGTGGCAATGGTAAAGAAAAGAGCGTAAATAACCTAATATATCATTTATGGTTCTGAAACATTTGCCGAATATTACCTTATAAAGTCCTTTATAATCAAGAGGGCCAAGATCTGCTGGTATAGTCCCATCATCCAATCTGTCAACCATCTGAAAGAAATAGTACATCATTAATGAAGCCTCATCATAAAAAGACTTATTACATTAAATAAAAGGGTAACACCCTTATAAATTACGTAAATATTATGATTAGTCATGTTATTATCAAGAATCAGAGAGAGTAAGGCAGCTAACAGGAGCTGCCTTAGGTTCAAATTTCATATCTTAATATTTCAACAATTCCATTTGGACCCTGATATCTTCTTGAAATTTGGAATACCTAGTTGGCCTCTAAAAGAGCCAACAAGGGGAATGGACAAGGGAGCAAAAGACATAGCTAACATTGTTCAACTTTAAGAGAGTAACAAAACGCATGACCCATTGGAAATATAAAAAAAAGCTACATAAACCAAGATAACATTATATCAGAGTATATCTCCAGCAGTTTTCAACAGCAATTGCAACATACCTGCATGTAGGCCACAGCTTCAGACACGGAAAACAGGGTATTGAGAAACTCCCATCGACTCTCCTTTCGCAGGTCCACCAGTTCTCTCCCATACATGTCACTTCCATTGTATAAAAAAATTAAGTAGCACTCTCCAGTTTTTGATAAATGACATCTACTAAACTATTAATGTGTATGAGCATGCATGCAAGTATGACTGTTATTAATGTATGCATAAGAAGTATCATATTGAAGGCTGTACAGCAACACAGTCAACCAATGAATAGAAGATGACGATCATGTGCAAACCTATAATGATCAAATCAATATGGACTAGAAGATGGATTTCTGTCATCCTAATATGGTGTATGTTTTGACAAGTTTCCATTATCAGACATCAAAACATAAGACCTGACACTTACCGCAAAGCTCTAGCAGATAACATTTCGGTGCCATGCATGGCTCTCTTTATGTAACCAAATCGATCAGCTTTAACCAAATTTCCTTTTTCTTTGTCTATGACAAGGCCTCTAATTACCTGAACAGTTTATGATGGAAGGCAAAGATCAGTTCAACCAAAGAGAGAATATGGATTGCCAAATGCCTTCAGCCAGCCAAAGGAAACATGTTACCAGGTCAGGATCAAAGGAAAGGCCATCAACAGGGAAACCCATATTCTTAAGGTTTTCCATACAGTAGTCATAAGCCCTGCCTTCCCAAGCCTGTAAGAGAATATGTCAACATCAGAACAGTCCATTATGTGGAACAAAAACAAACCAGCAGTTCCAGGAAGCACCACACAATACATAAACTATTTCGTACTTCTATGATTCTGAAACACCATGTTAATGATTTTAACATACAAGAATAAATACATCAAGCACAGAGTGAGGGTGAAATACTTTGTATTTTACCAATGTGGTAAGCATAAGAACTAATAGAATGAATTAGTAGAATAAAATAGTATTGACTCAGTAATACATTATGCTAGAATTACAAATGTACTATAGAAATTTTTGTTTATAAATTTAACATATGACACAGTCAAGAATTGAAAAAAGAAAGTTAAATCTGCATATTTAGTGATTAGAATTATTATTAAAGTACATGGAACAGAATTATACCATCACATTATAATGAATCAAGGTATAGTCCATGTCATATCCAATGGCACTAATGGACCGCAAATTCAATGTCCGGCTACAGAATATTCCACGAGGCGAATTTCTGGATGAAGAAGGACTCTACAGAAGGACAAAAGCAAGTAATATTTTCTTAGAGAGCATGATTCCACTTCTCAATCAAATCCAAATAGAAAAGTGTGCGAGAATAAAAAATAGAAAAAAGAAAAAATAAGAGTGCCAGTCAGAAACAATAATTAGATGAAAAAAATAACAAGTAATGATGGAGGAAGTAAAAGGTGGTTGTGAGAAGGGTTGATAATAATGATATAAAGTATTCTCAATCTAGGGTGACACTCCACAATAAATAGTAGAAATTTATCTTCTGAGAACATCAATGGAAAACAAAAATAATTAAATGATAATATATTAAATTGTACTAAGTATTGTCCTTTCAAAACTTTCATGAGACCTACACAAACTCCTCATATTCATTGTATATGAAAGACTACTAGAGATATCTAAAATAGGAGAGACATATTCAATTTGTAAAACTGGTCAGCTCATGATGTTTGAATAGACTTGGTAAAACAAAGAGGAGGATAATATCATTTGCTTCCAACTTGTAACTCTGAGATATCTGAATATTAAGCATACAGCTCACAAAAAACAGAATTTGTAGCATATACAATGTCCATTATCCATCCATGCCTGTGTTGATAAGAGAATTTGATAATGACACAAATGTGCACACAGCAGAAGAACATATATTAGACTAAGGATACAACCAGATATATTCATCAAGCAATTAAATAGAACACAAGGAATTAGACTGATAATTGAAAAAACATCAACTAACTATCAAAAAACTAAAAAACACAAACAAGCAAAAGGAGTAGGTAAACTGCACCGGAATGCCCAAATCTTTTAGCAAATCCTCTGCTTGTTTTGTTTCTGATCTGGCCACTTGCTCAATTGGACCTTCTAAAGCAGCATGGCCATCAGTTCCTACAACAAAGGGGACCAACATTTGCCTTATCTAGCATAAATTTACAAAACCACATTGAATTAAATAAGAATGATGATTTTGAAGAAAACTTATTATAGGAGAGAAAAATAAGTAAAAAAATAAAATCAGTTTATTCATATGCTAAAATTAACACACATGAGTTAAAGAATTTATCAGATGTTTGCAATTAAAATCAGTTTGTATAAAAGTATATTAATTAATAGAGAAGCTGATCTTATTTTTCTTCCTAATTCTTTTATTCTTCTTGAAAAAATAAACAAACCCAAGAAAAATAAAGACTTAATCTTGCAAGTAAAAACATATATAAATGGGAATGTTGAAAAAGTTTAAAGATTTACCGAAATCGAGATGCTCCAACTTGACGTTGAAATCACCTTTGGTGCTCTCCCCTAGGTAGTCCACGTCGGACTTGTTCGACTGCGTCACAGAGAAAAAGTCGGACTGGGGGTCAACGCTGCTGCGACAAGGGATCAAAGTCTTGGCCACCTTCAAATTCACTTTGTTATGAGAAGTTGGTCCGGTGAAAGCTGTGTTTTTTAAGCACTTGTTATTGCTGGGGTTGGTGGACGCCACTGCCTGCGAAGCATTGCCTCCAGGGATGGAGGAGACGCCCAAAAGCTTCATTACATCCATGAATTTGCAGTCGTTGAAGTGAAGAAAGAATGGAGGTTGGTGGGGAACACAAGAAGTGAAGAGTGAAGAAGAATTGAGGATAGAGCTTTTTGCAAGAGAGTGAAGAGAGTGAAAGGAGTGAAAAAACATTGAATTAAAGAATCTTTCTTTTTTTCTTTTATCACTTTTTTTAATTGGATTTGGATTTGTATATGATTGGGATGGTTAAGATGTTAAGATATATACAAAAAGATTTATTTATTTTTCATGACTTAAACTAAGTGAATATAATTTATCGTATATCCAATATATCTTCTCTTACCAATTTTGTTAAATTTTATTAATTTCTCAAAAAAATAAAATTGATTTGTGGTGAATTATTTAATTGTCTGTATTTAATTATATATAGTGCCACAAATAAATTTTGGATTAAGAAATTGTTTGCGCAATTAAATATTCAGGAAAAAAATGTTGATTAAAATATATTTTACTTTTAGTTGGATGAAAAGTAAAGTATAGAAAAAATAATATTACATTCATACTTAAATATAACATTTTTTTTATAAAAAACAATTCAAGAAAAAAAAAAAAATATATATATATATATAATTGTAATATTAGATGTTCAAACTGATTTAAAAAATTAAAAATAATCAAAATTAATTTTTTAATTATTTAGATTAAATTTTTTAAATTATGATTCAAAATAAATTGTATAAATTATTTATATATATTAATGAAGCATTTAATATTATAAATTAAATATGTATTAACTATATTTATTATATACATAAGGTTATATTTGCATTCTGAACTAGAAAAATTGTTTTGAAGGATAGAATATTGAAAATATGAAAAATAAATAAGACTTTTAAAATGTAAAAGGTAAGAATTTTTAGAAGAAGAGAGGTTTATTTATTTTTGTTATTACATGATTTTTTACTATTACATAATTAATTATATTATAATTTTTTTATTAAGATTTTTTTTATTAAAATCATAATTAAAATTATAAAATAATTATAAAATAATACATAAAATTATTAATAATAAATAAATTTATTTTAGTTTCTATTCACTTTTATCGATTCAATTTTTTTATTTTATTTATTTTCTTCTTCTTTTTTCACTTTCATCTTTTATATATTTTTTTTAACTTTTTTCTTTTTTTTCTTTTTCATTCTCATCTTTTATATTTTTTTTTAAACAAAGTTTAAAAGCATCTTAAGTTAAAGTATTTTTATTATAAATTTTCAAAGTTATTATTTTTATTGTGTAATTTTTTTAAATAAAGTTTTTTTAGAGAAAATTTAAGAAATTCTAAATTTTAAAAGGTAAAAGTTATATGAAAAATAAATTAATTAATCTTTTATGTATAATTTTTTAAAAATATTTAATTTTATTATTATATATCACATTACTACAAATTATTCATAAACAACTCATTAAATATCAATTAAGAAAGATAAAAGAATGTTATGTTAAATATTATTTTAAAAATTATATAAATCTAGCGTATGCTATTTTTTTATTAGTTTATCAATAAAAGCTTTTAAACTACAATTAAAACAATTCTACTCAATACCAAAATACTCTTTATTATAAATTATATGATAAATTTATATAATATAAACCACAGTTGTTTATCTTTTAGTATTTTAGTATTTTATAACAAATAGCTAGTATAAAATAATATTAATATTTTAATTCTCCAAGTTAAAAATAAATTTATCTACTCTTAAATTTAAAAATGCTTATTTTAATTTATTAAATTCTTACCAATATTATCTCAATCTTTAAAATATTAAATTTGAAAGATAAAAAAATAAAAAATAATAATTTACTTCATTAAAGTTAATATTTAGTATATTAGATATTAAATTAATGGTTTGGAATAAAGTTTAATATGATAAAATTCAATAAATTGAGTATAATATGTTAAGTTGAATAAGTTAAAAGACTTTTTCTCTTGGAAGAATTAAGATTGTTGTAAAGAAATCATCGAAAAAAATTGAAGACTGTGTCGGAGAAAGATTGAAAACTGTATTGACTTATTTGTATCTGATTTTGATAAATACATTTAGTAATAAAAATAAAGTGTTTTTTAAAAAAATAATTTAAGAGATTAAAATAAATATTCTAACTGCTAATCAAAATCATATTCACTTTAAATTTTGAAATTAAAAATATAATTATTTTTTATAAATATAAATATAAATGTATATTTTATACAAGATTAATTTTTTTTTTACAAAATATTAAAATTTAACATAAAACTAAATATAAAAAAGTTAATGTTAAAAATATTATATAATATATAAATAAAAAATAAATTTATAAAATTGAATTAATTCATATTCGATATCTAATGTGTTTGAAAGAGGACGTGCAACTATTTTCTCTAATATATCTTCGTAGTAACTTTTTTCATTTAATTATGTAAAAATCTCATAAGTCCTTTAAAATTATAATTATTTTAGTTTATTTATTTTTTTAATTATCATTAAAGTAAAAAGTTAATAAATTACAAACTACCATACTTAATTAGGAATATTCATTTGGGAATTATGTTTTCTCAAAAATATGCCATAAAAATCTTAAAGAAATTTTAAATAAATAAAATAATATTTATTATTTAAAAAATTACAAAATTTACAATAAATCATAATAAAAAAAAGTTATTCTAAACTATATTAAAAGCATGACAACACATGATAATAAATTACAGGAACCAGTCACCTACCCCCGAGTGTCCCAATCATATGATGATGATGATGACGCTTCCAGATATTTGCCGGGAAATTAACCCAAAACGAGTGGTCAAGGTTGCACGCTTCTACATTTTCCACATTCAACTGATACTACTTTTACTCCCAATTAAATGTCAACATTTTAGGTCTAATAAAATTCAAATATTTTCTTATCATCTTAGAAATATTTCAATACAATATTAGAAATTCGCCTATGTCATTTAAATTAAAATCATTGACATTTTTTTTATTTTCATTTTTTTATTTTAAAAATTAATGTTGAAATTCATACATTATCTAAAAATATGATTAAATTAATATATATAAAATAATATAAATTTAATTTAATTTTATATTAATTTTATAAAAATAAATTAGACTTAAAATTTATTATTAATAATAATTAAGATGATTTATTATAATTTTAAGATTAGAGATTTTGACTAAAGTGATTTATTATATTTTCAAAATTAGGGACCTTATTTTTGAAATTAGGAATTCTAGAACGTAAGGGGATATAAGTTAGAAATCTTATATTACAATTTTATTAAAATAATTAGACTTAAAATTTATTATTAATAATTTAAATTATTTATTATAATTTTTAGAACTAAGTTAATTATTTACTCTTGAACAAAAGAAACGGATAAAAGTATTAAATATTAAATAATTTATATATTTTTATAATTTTTTCAATAAATAATTGATGCTTTATCCGTTGTTTTTTCTCATTTAAAAAAAGGAAGAAAAGTGCTTTGTTTGGGTATCACGTAACGGATCTTTGGATATTTGTTTTTTTTATATATATTATTTTGAAAATAATACGAAGTTGACTAATCTTTGTGCTTACGTGTTGGGTGCCCATTTGAGCATGCCTCTTGATTGCCAAGAAACCAACCAATCCTCTATCTTGCGCCGGCGGGTCATTTTAAGGCCTGTTGTCTTATTTTTATTTATATTATTAAATTATTGGTTACTCATTTGTAAGAAAAATATTGATAAAAAAAAATGTAAGTGAAACTAGTCAATGAGAAAAATTAACTATGCACAAAGTTAATGTATATTTTATATTATCACCATTAAAAATATTTATTGGATACCTAAAAATTGTTTAAACCTTAAATAAATAATAAATACATTAATGATGATTTGTGATTGAATGTGTATTGCAATTAAACTCTAAATTAATTTTACCAATATTCCTAAATGAATAGTGATTAACATTTTTTAATTAAATGTGATAATATAAAAAATCACATAAATGAATTAAGTTGGGACTTTTAGCTGTCAGAAGAAAAAGTTGACTAGAATTACTGAATTAGCTTGGTGGCAAAGAAACTTCAAAATCCTGGCTTCTATAAATTTGACCAACCCTTTATAGTATGAACACATTGAACTATATAACTTCCTAACGTAGTTCAACTTCCAATCGACGACAATTTCTTTATTTATTCATTCATTCCTCTGTTGTTGCTTTCTACGGCTACTTTTCCATCTTCTCTGAACAAATTGCTTCAGCTTCTTCTTGTAAAAGGTTCATTTCTTCTTCTCTTTTTGCCATGCATTTTTATCTCCACTATTTGATGTAGTTTTGTTTCAGTTAACTTGTTGCCATAATCTTATATATGTATGTAATGTCATACCAATACTAATGGAAAACCAAATATATATATATGCTGAAATATTTTTGAAGACGACAACGAATGTAATAAAAAAGATGATGATCATGATGGAGAGTACTGTGTGCTGTGGGCTGTGTGTTGATCACTAAAGTAATGCATTTCATGCAGCTGTTTTAGGTTTACAATTATTGGTAGAGGGCTTTTTAAGCAAAAGGAGTCTTTCTCCGTTGAAATGGAAGGGGATATTAATGTGAGCGGAGATCCTAACAACAATCAAGAATCAAAGAAGAGCGAGTCCAAAGATGAACCCGCCAAAACAGTACCCTTATACAAGCTTTTCTCATTTGCTGATTCTTTGGATCACTTGTTGATGTTGGTGGGCACTGTGGGTGCTATTGGGAATGGAATCTCTATGCCCTTAATGACTTTGATATTTGGAAACATGATCAATGCATTTGGAGGATCCAGTAACACGGCCGAAGTTGTTGATGAAGTTTCCAAGGTACGTTCTCATAGATTCCTTTCACTATTACTAGCCATATCTGTGAAATAGTGTCCTTAAAAGTTGGAATTTAACATTTGCAATGAATTTCTGTGTTCAGGTGTCTCTGAAATTTGTATACTTGGCAGTGGGTACCTTTGCTGCATCACTTTTGCGTAAGTACATCAGATTATACGTTTTTATGATCAAACTAGCTAGATTGTCTTAATATGATCAACCACTAAAGAAACTGTGTTTGCTATGTACCAGAGTTGGCATGCTGGATGATCACTGGAGAGAGACAAGCTGCAAGAATTAGAGGCTTATACCTTCAAACAATTCTGAGGCAAGATGTCACCTTCTTTGATAAAGAGACTAATACTGGAGAGGTTGTTGGAAGGATGTCCGGTGATACTGTTCTTATTCAAGATGCCATGGGCGAGAAGGTATTAATGAACCACCGTTCATAAATCATCAACAATTCGTTTCCTTTTAGCTATAAAAAAAAATAAACAGAACAGTTTTAGTTTAAGGTTATTTAATTGTTTTTCTCCCTTTGATACCAGGTGGGACAGTTTATACAGTTAATCTCTACTTTCATTGGAGGGTTTGTTGTATCATTCATCAAGGGATGGCTTCTAACTGTTGTCATGCTGTCTAGTATTCCACTTCTTGTCTTGTCCGGGGCTTTGATGAGCCTAGTTATTACAAGAGCGTCATCCAGGGGACAAGCTGCTTATTCCAAAGCATCAAGTGTAGTAGAGCAGACAATTGGTTCTATCCGGACTGTACGCGCACTGGCTAAAACAAACTCTTCATTTTTTTCTTTTTACTATTGCTGATATATAAATTACCTTTATCTCTCTATTGCAGGTTGCATCATTCACTGGGGAGAGGCTATCAATAGCTAAATACAATCAGTCCTTAATCAAGGCGTACATGACTGGAGTGGAAGAGGCACTAGCTTCTGGTTTGGGTTTTGGTGCGCTATACTTTGTTTTTATCTGCAGTTACGCTTTGGCTATTTGGTTTGGTGCGAAAATGATAATCGAGAAAGGATACAATGGAGGAGAGGTTGTGACTGTAATATTTGCTGTATTGACTGGCTCCATGTAAGTTGTGTGTTTCTTTTTCTTTCTTTATATTAACCTATAATTTCATAAAATGTAATCCTGCCTAACCATATTTCGAATCCCAGGTCTCTTGGGCAGGCATCTCCTAGCTTGAGTGCTTTTGCTGCAGGACAAGCTGCAGCCTTTAAGATGTTTGAAACAATTAACAGGAAGCCAGAAATTGATGCCTATGACACTAACGGTCGGAAGCTTGAAGACATTCGTGGCGATATAGAGCTTAGGGAGGTTTGCTTTAGTTATCCTACAAGACCTGATGAACTGATATTCAATGGATTTTCTCTTTCAATACCAAGTGGCACTACTGCAGCTTTGGTAGGACAAAGTGGGAGTGGGAAATCCACAGTTGTTAGTTTGATAGAGAGATTTTATGATCCACAATCTGGTGCAGTACTTATTGACGGTATCAATCTCAAAGAATTTCAACTGAAATGGATCAGACAGAAAATTGGCTTAGTGAGCCAGGAACCTGTTCTCTTTACTTGTAGCATTAAAGAGAATATTGCCTATGGCAAGGATGGAGCAACTGATGAAGAAATCAGAGCTGCGGCAGAACTTGCTAATGCTGCCAAATTTATAGATAAACTACCTCAGGTGAGTTCTCGAACCTCATTTAGTTATAGAAAATGCATCGTGAATTCGTGCTTGGCAGTTTGAAATGTTTTCTTCCTCTCATTGTCTTTTAAGTGTATAAGACAAAATAAAAAATTTATTACTTCTATCTTTATTATTAAAGGGTCCTTTCACCTCAGTAAGTAATTTTATGTGAATTGTGAACTTAGGGACTAAATACAATGGTTGGTGAGCATGGAACTCAGCTCTCTGGGGGTCAAAAGCAGAGAGTGGCAATAGCAAGAGCAATTTTGAAAGACCCAAGAATCCTACTTCTGGATGAAGCTACAAGTGCTCTTGATGCTGAATCTGAGAGAATTGTACAGGAGGCATTGGATAGAATAATGATAAACAGAACAACTGTCATTGTTGCCCACCGCTTGAGTACTATAAGAAATGCCGATACCATTGCTGTTATTCATCAAGGAAAAATAGTTGAAAGAGGTAAACATATTATATAGTAATAGAAATATATCTTTTCCATGTCACATTTTTAGAAGGCTCATAAAAATTTAAATCCTATTGTATTCCTCATTCCATGACTGTATGTTATAATTGATCAGGTTCACACGATGAGCTCACCAAGGATCCAGAAGGAGCCTATAGCCAGCTCATCAGACTACAAGAAATTAATAGGTCAGAACAGAATGCAGAAGACAGAGAAAAACTAGAGAGTATATCGCATTCTGGAAGACATTCAATTAAAAGGTCTTCTCTCTTACGATCTATAAGCCAAGAGTCAATGGGAGTTGGAAACAGTGGTAGACATTCATTCTCAGCATCATTTGGTGTGCCCACATCTGTTGGCTTCATAGAACCTGTCGGTGAAGGGCCTCAAGATCATCCTACAACATCTCCTTCACCACCAGAAGTGCCTCTTCGTCGCCTTGCTTACCTAAACAAGCCAGAGTTTCCAGTGATACTGATGGGGACTGTAGCTGCAGTGCTAGCTGGAGCAATATTGCCTGTTTTTGGTTTATTACTTTCCAAAATGATAGGTATTTTCTATGAGCCAGCTCATGAACTTCGAAAAGATTCAAAAGTTTGGGCATTAGTATTTGTTGCGGTTGGTGTGGTATCATTGGTAGTTTTTCCGGCTAGATTCTACCTTTTCGGTGTTGCTGGTGGTAAGTTGATCCAAAGGATCCGGAAAATATGTTTTGAGAAAGTAGTTCACATGGAAGTAAGTTGGTTTGATGAAGCTGAGAATTCGAGTGGAGCAATTGGGGCAAGGCTCTCTACTGATGCAGCTTCTGTTAGAGCTTTGGTTGGGGACGCACTTGGTTTGCTGGTTCAAAACATTGCCTCAGCCATAACTGGATTGGTAATTGCCTTTGAATCAAGCTGGCAGCTTGCTCTTATAATCCTTGCTTTGGTGCCTCTACTAGGACTAAACGGATTTCTGCAAATCAAGTTCTTGAAAGGATTCAGTGCAGACGCAAAGGTTTGTTCCTGACTTTCATTATGCCACCATCAACTAACATTTGGAACAAATTACATGAAAATATTTTGAACAAAACATATGATAATTCTGAATATAAGTAATACATTTCTTTGAACATTTTTGGTATTATACTAATAGGACTGGAAAATTTACTTTTATGTTAATGAGCATGGATCAACAATGTTACAAGCATATGCTCAGAATGCATTTTTGACTTAGCTATATGCTACGAATATTGATATTCTATATGCCCACAGAAATTGTATGAGGAAGCAAGTCAAGTGGCGAATGATGCTGTGGGGAGTATAAGAACAGTTGCTTCTTTCTGTGCTGAGGAGAAGGTGATGGAGTTATACCGGGGAAAATGTGAAGGACCAATTAAGACGGGCATAAGGCAAGGGATAATCAGTGGAGTTAGTTTTGGAATATCATTCTTTGTGCTGTACGCAGTTTATGCAACCAGTTTTTATGCCGGAGCTCGACTGGTGGAGGATGGCAAAACATCATTCACAGCTGTTTTCCGGGTCAGTGTCTCTCCTAACTTGTTCACCATGTAAAATATTCTATCACTTTTCTTTTCTTGTTGGCAAAATTACTGCCAAGTTATTAATCACCGAGATAGGGTAGTCCCGTGTACAAGGCTTCAAAAAGAAGTCATGTTTCTCGCATTGATGATTTTGTCTCCCGATTGGCAGGTCTTTTTTGCTCTCAGTTTTGCAGCTATAGGAATCTCTCAATCTGGCTCTTTGGTCCCTGATTCAGCCAAAGCAAAAGGTGCTGCTGCTTCCATATTTGCCATTATTGACCGAAAGTCACAAATAGACCCAAGTGATGACTCTGGAATGACATTGGAAGAAGTGAAGGGAGAGATTGAGCTTAAGCATATCAGTTTCAAGTATCCTACAAGACCTGATATTCAAATATTCAGAGATCTTAGCTTAACCATTCATAGCGGCAAGGTAACCTTCTAATTTGAACATCTTCTCTTCTTAACTACTCTAAATTGTTTTTCCTGAACTAATAGATTGATTGACTATACTGATAAAATAAACAGACAGTTGCACTGGTTGGAGAAAGTGGAAGTGGAAAATCAACAGTGATCTCATTGTTACAAAGATTTTATGATCCAGACTCAGGTCATGTTACACTGGATGGAATAGAAATTCAAAGGATGCAAGTTAAATGGCTAAGACAGCAGATGGGCCTGGTGAGCCAAGAGCCTGTGCTGTTTAATGACACCATCCGAGCCAATATTGCATATGGAAAAGAAGACGCAACCGAGGCAGAAATTATAGCTGCAGCAGAATTGGCAAACGCCCATAAGTTCATTAGTAGTTTGCAGAAGGTAAATTGCAGTGTTCTATTGATTCTCTCTCTCTCTCTCTCTTTTCTTTTTGATAATTTATTAACTCAATCACTAACTAGTTCAACTATAGTATCTTAAAAGTTCTGAATTAGTGCAAGTTATTTTAACACCGTATATATAAATGCAGGGTTATGACACGGTAGTAGGGGAGCGAGGAGTTCAATTATCTGGAGGACAGAAGCAGCGGGTGGCAATTGCACGAGCTATAGTAAAGAATCCAAAAATATTACTACTAGATGAAGCCACAAGTGCACTTGATGCTGAGTCTGAGAAAGTGGTTCAGGATGCCCTTGATCGTGTCATGGAAGACCGAACCACAATAATAGTGGCTCACAGGTTATCCACTATTAAGGGTGCTGATTTAATTGCAGTAGTTAAGAATGGGGTGATAGCAGAGAAGGGAAAGCATGAAGCATTACTCAAGAAGGGAGGTGACTATGCTTCCTTAGTTGCATTGCACACAACTGCTTCTACATCTTAGTCCCCTTACAACCTAGCCCCGAGCAAAATTAAGTCACTCGGGAATTTTGTCCTTCACAATGATGAATCAAGTTTAGATGTCACTATATGTCACATCATATGTAAGATTATATTCTTTCTCGAAAGAGTTAGTGTAAGAATATGTTTATTTTCTTTCTTCTCTTCTTCAGGAATGGTTTTTGTATCTCATTTATATCATTTTACATAAAGATATATTTCACAAAATTTGATATGCAAGTATCAAACTCTTTCTAAGTCGTACCAATTTCTCTCTTGAAGATTGAAAACATTATGGGGAATATCGAAATCCTTAGGTGTGAGAAATTCAAGGACATACTAACCCAGTAAACATTAATTTTAACTAGAAAAGAGAATGAAAGAAGTGCACCATTGACTTATGTTGAAGTATTTTAACTCCCAAAACAAATTTTCTTCTTCTTAATTTGGTGGGTTAGAATTCATAAATATGTAAAGTATTTTTTGTACTTTTATCCGAACATATAACCTTAATGTGTGGTTTTTTAGGTCAATTACACTTGTCAAAGCAGGTGAATCCTTATCTCTATGAATTCACACTACAGTACAAATATAGCTGGAGTAGGATGGACTTGGAGCAGATGAAGTGTCATTTGGTTATCATTTAATTCATATTTTAAATCATTTGGTTGCAGATTGTCACGACTTTGGTGGATGCAGTTTTTCATTGAAGCATTACTTGCTTCTATTTTTTCAAAGAAACAATGCATCTCACAATCTAAATACATAAGCAATTAATTCAACGCTTGGCTTGGTTTTCTTTTGTGTGTGGAAATATACAACTATGACCTATTCTAGAAGCTTCAGTAGCTTCTCATTCAACACCAATAGTTCTAAGTGTTTGACATTTTAATCCTTTATCTTATAACTTATTCACTTTATTTTCTCCACTATTTTACAAAAGTCATTCATTTTAATTAAAGGATGTAGAAAATGTCTCTTCAAGTCAAATACAAAGATAACAATAATTAAAATTAATATATGTTTAAGAAAAAGATGTATAATGTTTTGATTTTATAATATATATATATATTAATCGAGTAAAATGACTTAAATCAATCAACTAAAGATAAAAAAGCTACTCACAATACATGAAGTGTGATTTTGATTAAATTTCATTAAAAATTTATTCTAATTTGGACGTTGATTCTAATTAAAACTTTCATTAATACTAATGAAAATTTAGACGCAATAGCATTTAAGTGTTTACATTCTTTATAATAATAATAAAAAAAAAATTAACACAATTAAAAATAATGTTATATTATTAATTTTTTATAAAGTAATTGTTGTCTCTTCACTTTTTTTCCTAAACACAATAAAATTAATCATCACAAATTTTTAAGATTAAATAGTAAGAAAATATATAAAAAATAGTTACAAAAGTGTATTTCTTTGTTAATTATTATAAATAACGACTTTCTTTTCACTTTTTTTCTGAACACTTAAAATTAGTTATTATTGTATTAATAAAAAAAGTGTAAATAAAATTTTGAAAACTCTTTATTAATTGTTGTTATAAATATTTCTTGATTTTTTTAGGACTTTGGTATTCAAACATCACAATAACAAACTGATTATATATGGTAATACTATTGAAATATATAATAATACTTTTTCTATACAGTATACCTTGATTAAAGAGTCTAAAAATATATTATGTGTTTAATTTTGAATAATTATTTGAAATATTATGACCTTATTAATGATTAATACACCAAACATCTTTCATTTCTTAATGAAATTATATTACTTAACTTTTACTAGTTTAAAATATTTTTTATTGATACAATGCTCACTTTAATTTATATAAATGATAAATTAATGATAAATATAAGCTTAATTTTAAATTGTAATTAAAAAATAAGTTTAAATATATATATATATATATATATATGTCTTAAATTCGTATTTGATAGTGATATACATTTAAAGCAAAGAGAAAATGTTTCAGTCAAAGGGATGACGAGTGATGACGAGACATTTGAGACATTTACTCTCATTTTTAAAATAAAATAAATCATAATTTCAACATTATTCAAATGATTTGATTCGGTCCATACTTCTAAAATATAATTTTCTAATAGAATTTGGGTAACTTGCTGGAGAAGAAATTTGCTGTTACTTCTTTCATCCTTCTTTATTTAACTGGTTTATTTTAATCTCTTTATAAAAGAAATGAAAAGTTTAATTTTCAAGATGATGGTAATTTTATCCATTTGAGAATGTCTGTGAAATTAAATGTGTCACATTCATAAATTGAAATTTTATATTGATACAGGGTTGGAATTAAACCAATTAAATAGGAAAATGAAAATAATAATAATAATATAGTCTTGTTGATTTAAATTTCCAATTTTAAATATATTTAACTAATGTTGTACTATACGAACATGCAAGTTGGAACTTGTTTTGTTCCACTTTTCAACTATTTAGTTCTGCTGCATGTTACGAACACTACAAAATTGCTTCAGCTTTTGGTTGAACAAGGTTCAGTTCTCCTTTTAAGTTTTGAATGCATTCTGATCCTCTTTCTGGTTTGAATTATTCTTCTGAAGTATAGTTTCAACTGTGACACTTCTTGTTGGTTTCCTCCATTGGTTGATCTGTTGTTAACTTGTTGTTATTTTATGATGATTAACTTCTGCTAAGGCAAATTTTTTCAAAGTTGGCTCATGGTTTGTCTCTTGTGTTGGACTTTGTCTGAACTAAGAACCTCATTAAAAAAATACCATCATCTTCTTCACAAACTCAGTGCACACAACCAACCAAAAAGTAAAAACAAAAAAAGAATGAGATTTCACTATGAAGTTATGCTTTATTTCTAGAACACAATAAGCTTCTCTGTGCTTTACTAACTTGAACCAGAAATACATTTCTTGCAATTGTTTTCCGTTTACAGTGGTTACTAATCAGTAGAGAGGTGTGAAAAGTGTTCCATCAAGAAAATGGGAGAGGATATCGACTTGAATGGAGATCCTAACAGCAAGCAAGACTCAAAGAAGAGCGAGGCCAAACATGAACCCGCCAAAACAGTACCCTTATACAAGCTTTTTTCATTTGCTGATCCTTTGGATCAGTTAATGATGTTTTTGGGGACTGTTGGTGCTATTGGGAATGGAATCTCCTTGCCCTTGATGACTCTGATATTCGGAAATATGATCAATGCATTTGGAGGTACCAAGAACTCCAAAGAAGTTGTTGATGAAGTTTCCAAGGTAATTCCTCGACAATCCCTTTTACTAATACTAATCTATACTGGTGAAATTGGTGGAGCTCGAGAAGTGTTTTCTTTTTCTGGTAAGGGGGGGTAAGTGATACACTACATAGCACCTGTTTACTACAGGAATTTTAGTAACAACATTCTCAGACTTAACACTTCACGACAAATTGCTGTGTTCAGGTGTCTCTGAAATTTGTATACTTGGCTGTCGGTACCTTTTTTGCGTCACTTTTGCGTAAGTATGTCATATTATCTGTTGGTTCTTACAACCTAACTGATTAGCATGACTCATTAATGAAACCTTGTTTGCTATGTATCAGAGTTGACTTGCTGGATGATCACTGGGGAGAGACAAGCTGCAAGAATTAGAGGTTTATACCTTCAAACTATTTTGAGACAAGATGTCACCTTCTTTGATAAGGAAACTAGAACCGGAGAGGTTGTTGGAAGGATGTCAGGTGATACTGTTCTTATTCAAGAGGCCATGGGTGAGAAGGTATTAACAAACCATCATACAACTCTAAAATCATTATCTGGTTTAAAGGTAAACATTGTTTCTTCATTGCTTTTTCCTCCCTATCATTTTAGGTAGGACAGTTCTTGCAGCTCGTGGCAACTTTCGTTGGAGGTTTCGCAGTAGCATTTATCAGGGGATGGCTTCTAGCTGTTGTCATGCTAACAAGTATTCCACCTATTGCTTTCTGTGGTGCTATGGTAGGCATGGTTATTTCAAAAGCATCATCCAGGGGACAAGAAGCTTATTCTATAGCAGCAAGTGTAGTAGAGCAGACAATTGGTTCTATCAGAACTGTATGCACCTTGACCAAAAAAGAACCCCTGATTATTTTCTTTTTGATGTTTTTGACTATATAAACGGCTTCCATTTATCAAACACAGGTTGCTTCATTCACTGGGGAGAAGCAAGCTATAACTAAATATAATCAGTCCTTAATCAAAGCTTACAAGGCTGGAGTGCAAGAAGCACTAGCTTCTGGTTTTGGGTTTGGTTCTCTCTATTTTGTTTTTACCTGCAGTTATGGTTTGGCTATATGGTTTGGTGCAAAAATGATAATAGAGAAAGGATATACAGGAGGAGAGGTTGTGACAGTAATGATGGCTGTATTGACTGGCGCCATGTAAGTTGTTGTCTGTGTTTCTCTTTCTCATTGTGAGCCTATAATTTCTAAAATTGATTCCCTCCCTCAATCAGAAGATATGACAAGATAATCATACTATCCTATCTAACTAGATTTCCAATCCTAGGTCTCTAGGGCAGGCATCTCCAAGCTTGAGCGCTTTTGCTGCTGGAAAAGCTGCTGCCTTTAAGATGTTTGAAACAATTAAGAGGAAGCCAGAAATTGATGCTTATGACACTACGGGTCAGCAGCTTGATGACGTTCGTGGAGATATAGAGCTTAGGGAGGTTTGCTTTAGTTATCCTACAAGACCAGATGAACTGATCTTCAATGGTTTTTCTCTTTCAATACCAAGTGGCACTACGACAGCTTTGGTGGGGGAAAGTGGGAGTGGGAAGTCCACAGTTGTTAGTTTGATAGAGAGATTTTATGATCCACAGGCAGGTGAAGTTCTAATTGACAGTATCAACCTCAAAGAATTTCAACTGAAGTGGATCAGACAGAAAATAGGCCTTGTTAGCCAGGAACCAGTTCTCTTTACTTGCAGTATTAAAGAGAATATTGCCTATGGCAAGGATGGTGCAACTGATGAGGAAATCAGAGCTGCAGCAGAAGTAGCTAATGCTGCCAAATTTATAGATAAACTTCCTCAGGTCAACCCTTGAACGTCCATTTAAATGTAGAAATGCACAGTCCATCCTTTGTCAGGATTATCTTTGTCTGCACACTATTAGACTTACGTAATAAAATTCTCATTTCTATCATTATAGTCAATGTTTCGTTAACCTTGGCAATTTTGTATATATGAACGTAGGGAGTAGACACAATGGTTGGTGAGCATGGAACTCAACTATCTGGGGGTCAAAAGCAAAGAGTTGCAATAGCAAGAGCAATTTTGAAAGACCCAAGAATCCTACTTCTGGATGAAGCTACAAGTGCCCTTGATGCTGAATCTGAGAAAATTGTGCAAGAGGCATTAGACAGAATAATGATAAACAGAACAACTGTCATTGTTGCCCACCGCTTGAGTACTATAAGGAATGCTGATAGCATTGCTGTTATTCATCAAGGAAAAATAGTTGAAAGAGGTAGACAGAACATGCTGTAATCGAAATTCTCAAATGTTTATATACTTTAGTGTTGTTATATTTTTCCTTGATCAGGTTCACATGCTGAGCTCACCAAGGATCCTAATGGAGCCTATAGTCAGCTCATTAGACTGCAAGAAATTAAAGGGTCAGAACAAAAAGCTGAAAATGACAGAGACAAGCTAGAAAGTATAGTGCATTCTGGAAGACAATCAAGTCAAAGATCTTTCTTAAGATCTATAAGCCAAAGGTCATCAGGAGTTGGGAGCAGTGGTCGTAACTCGTTCTCAGCAGCACATGGTGTGCCAATATCAGTTGGCTTCTTGGAACCTGCAAGTGGAGAACCTCAAACACCTTCTTCAACTTCACCACCAGAAGTGCCACTCTATCGCCTAGCATATTTAAACAAGCCAGAGATTCTAGTCTTACTGGCAGGGACTGTAGCTGCAGTAGTAAATGGAGCTTTATTACCCGCTATTGCAGTCTTTATATCCAAAATGATAAGTATTTTCTATGAGCCAGCTGATAAACTCCGTAAAGATTCTAAACTCTGGGCATTGCTATTTGTTGCACTTGGTCTGGTTTCACTTACCATGCTTCCATGTAGATTCTACCTTTTTGGTGTTGCTGGTGGTAAGTTGATCAAAAGGATTCGGAAAATGTGTTTTGAGAAAGTAGTTAACATGGAAGTTAGCTGGTTCGATGAATCTGAACATTCTAGCGGAGCAATTGGAGCAAGGCTCTCTTCTGATGCAGCTGCTGTTCGAGCTTTGGTTGGGGATGCGCTTGGTTTGCTGGTTCAAAATATTGCTACAGCTGTCGGCAGTTTGGTAGTTGCTTTTGATGCATGCTGGCAGCTTGCTTTTATAGTACTTGCTTTGGCACCTCTATTAGGACTAAATGGATACGTGCAATTGAAGTTCTTGAAAGGATTCAGCAAAGATGCAAAGGTTTGTTTTTTAATTCCTTTAGTCTACCAACTAAATTTGTAAATATGGAAATATCTACGTTTTCAACTTCAGGGAAAATGGGATTTGGATCGATTTCTTTGTGCATTTCATTTTCACTTCTGGCACCACACTGAGAAGGGTGAACAAAATTACTGTATGAGCTTCAGAACATGGATCAACACTTAATGTGCTTTTGACCTATATCTTATGTGAATAAATATTCTATTCACCAAACAGAAACTGTATGAGGAAGCTAGTCAATTGGCAAATGATGCTGTAGGCAGTATAAGAACAGTTGCTTCTTTCTGTGCTGAAAAGAAGGTGATGGAGTTATACCAGGAAAAATGTGAAGGACCAATTAAGGCAGGCATAAAGCGAGGGATAATAAGTGGAATTAGTTATGGGGTATCATTCTTCATGCTTTATGCAGTTTATGCATGCAGTTTTTATGCTGGAGCTCGACTAGTAGAGGATGGAAAAACAACATTCTCAGATGTTTTCCGCGTAAGTTTCTCTTTAACTTCTTCACCAAGTTAAATTTTGCAGCACTTTTGTTCTTGTCATCACAATTACTGCTAGGCTATTGTCCATTGAGATAGGATGGTTCTGTGCACAATCTTTCACTTTTTTTCTTCTACTTATGTTATAGATTTCTGATTTCCAGGTCTTTTTTGCATTCAGCATGGCAGCTATTGGAATCTCTCAATCTGGCACTTTTGTCCCTGATTCAACTAAGTCAAAAAGTGCTGCTGCTTCTGTATTTGCTATTCTTGATCGAAAGTCACAAATTGACCCAAGTGATGACTCTGGATTCACATTGGAAGAAGTCAGCGGAGAGATTGAATTTAAGCATGTCAGTTTCAAGTATCCTTCCAGACCTGATGTTCAAATATTCAGAGATCTTTGCTTGACTATTCATAGTGGCAAGGTAACTCCCTGATTGTGCATCTTGTCAAATAGACTAAAGTTAATTATTCTTCCTAAACTAATGATTGATTGACTATACTGATAAACTCAACAGACAGTTGCACTGGTTGGAGAAAGTGGAAGTGGAAAATCAACAGTGATCTCATTATTGCAGAGGTTTTATGATCCAGATTCTGGTCACATTACACTGGATGGAAAAGAAATACAAAGGTTGCAAGTTAAATGGCTTAGACAACAGATGGGCCTGGTGAGCCAAGAGCCTGTGCTATTTAATGACACCATCCGCGCCAATATTGCATATGGCAAAGGTGGGGATGCAACAGAGGCAGAAATTATAGCTGCAGCAGAATTGGCAAATGCTCACAACTTCACTAGTAGTTTGCAGGAGGTGAATTACTTTTTGTCCTATTAGCTCATTTCTCTTGAAGAGTAGTGCAACTGGTGTATGTTCAAAATTCTGAATTAGTACAAGTTTTATAGACACCATACGATTTTATGAACAAGGTATGAGTTGTTGAGAATTATGTTTTATATATGCAGGGTTATGACACAATAGTAGGGGAGAGAGGGATTCAACTATCTGGAGGGCAGAAGCAGCGGGTGGCAATTGCACGAGCTATAGTGAAGAATCCAAAAATATTACTACTAGATGAAGCCACAAGTGCCCTTGATGCTGAGTCTGAAAAACTGGTTCAGAATGCACTGGACCGTGTTATGGTGAACCGAACCACAATAGTAGTGGCTCATAGGCTATCCACAATAAAGGGTGCTAATTTGATTGCAGTAGTTAAAAATGGTGTGATAGCAGAGAAGGGAAAACATGAAGTATTACTCAGCAAGGAAGGTGATTATGCTTCCTTAGTTGCATTGCATTCAAGTGCTTCTACATCTTAGTGCCCGTATCGTTACAGTTCTAGGCTGATTGTGTCTGAGCAAAATTTACTTGCTCGACATTTTTGTGCTTCTCAATGATGAATCAAGTTTAAATGTCACTCTTGTGGCTTTATTTAAACACATCTGTATTATATTTTCTTGAAAGTAGTGTAAAAAAGTGTTTCTTCTCTTTTTGATTCAGCAAATGTTCCTTGTTCATCATTCTCATTTGTATTACTTTTTTGCATATAGATATTGTTTGCTAATGTAGAACTCGCGAACCTACGAGTTTGATGTTAAAAAAAGTTTATGTGCATATCTTAGTACAAATATTCATAAAAAGAATTGAATTGTGTTTTAAAAAAAATTTGCACTCAAAAGATTTTCTGATAAGCTTATTTAATACATTTCATTAAATTAATCTCTTAATAAGATAATTTATTTATCTAGTGGAGTTTTAGTACTTTTTGACTTGTATGTAGGCTTATAAATAAATCATTGTCATTTCAGATTAACCAATAGTTGCATTAAACATATTTAATAGTTAATATCAACATTGAAGATAGATAACATAAGAATGTAACAATATATAATCTTTTATAGTTAGAACAAAGCTACCTCTACAAATAATGTAGAGCCAACTATTCTTTGACAAGACATAATATGAAGCACTACTTTATGTTAGGCAAAAGGCAAAATATGATGAAATTTATATTTAAATTCGAAAGGAACAATCATCCGATAGAGACCAATTCTTATATCAGTAGAAAAATCTCAACTTTAAATCGCTTTTAAATATTTGAAATTTTTTACTTGAACAAGTTTCTTTAACTGTCAAGAAATCCCTTTTTAGAAAGAGAATATATTTTATAAATTTTATAACTTTATAATAGTAAAATCTAAAATTAAAAATATTTTATAAACATACATTTTACCATTTAAAATATATAAAATTTATCCATAAATATTAAAAAAAAAACTTTTTTATAAGCTAAAATTAATTGGTGAATATACTAATTTATAAAAATTAACTCATATGAGTTCTTTTAAAAATATTTTTAATTTATGTATAAGTTAATTTTAGTTTATAAAAAAAATTATTTTACATTTACTTCTTAATTTCTTCGTTTAGAAGTGTTTATGAAAAAATTATTTAAACATACTAATTTTAATACTTAAGTCAAAATTTGAATATTAAAATAACTATTAATTAAGAATAATAATTTATATTTAAAATTATGAATAAAATCCTGAATTTTTTAGGTATATATTTTTAAGAAAAAATTAAAATGGTATTATAGGAAACATTATATTTATTAACCTGTTTTCTGAATATTTGACTGTTGTTCTTCAAACTGTATTTGCGATCAGATTCACTTATTCGGTCCGGTTTCCATAATACCAGATAAATCAATTGATTCCGTCTAGACAGCTAAAATATAAGTTTGGAATAGAATTTAATTAAGTAGCAGATTAAGAAATTTACTTATTCAAATTTTCAAATTTATTTCTTAAAATATTAACTAATGCTGCACAGTATGAACTATCCAAGTTGGAAAACTTGTTGCATTTGTTGGCACCAAAGTTCCAGTTCGCAACAAACTATTTAGTTCTGCTGCATGCTACGAATAGTTTTCAATCTTTCTGTTAAGGTTGAAGAAATAACCTCAGCTTTTGGTTCTAAAAGGTTCAGTTATTCTTTTTGGTTTTGAATGCATTCTGATCCTTTTGTTGGATTTTAGTCTTCTGAAGCATAGTTTCAACTGTGACACTCCCTATTAACTCTGTTTCTCTCCATTGTGATGTAGTTTTTGTTGTTGTTAACTAGTTGCCATTTACGTTGCTTATCTTCTGCTGAAGTAAATTTTGTTAAAGTTTATTCATGGTTTTCTCCGAAGTAATTCTTGTGTTTAACATAGTCTGAATTCAGAACCCCATTATAAAAATGCCATCCTCTTCTTCACTAACTCAGTTGCACACAGCAACAAACCAAGAGCAGAAAAAAATGAGATTTCACAATGAGGTTATACTTTGGACAGAACAATAATCTTGTGTTTACTAATTTGAACGTTTAATGCAATTCCTGCAAGTGTTTTCCGTTTACAGTGATTACTAATTAGTAGAGGGGCGTGTAAAGTCTTCCATCAAGAAAATGTCAGAGGATATAAACTTGAATGGAGATTCTGACAGCAAGCAAGATTCAAAGAGAAAGGCCAAAGATGAATCTGCCAAAACGATACCCTTATACAAGCTTTTCTCATTTGCTGATTCTTTGGATCATTTATTGATGTTTGTGGGGACTGTGGGTGCTATTGCGAATGGAATCTCCCCTCCCTTAATGACTTTGTTATTTGGAAATATGATCAATGCATTTGGAGGAACCCAAAATTCCAACGAAGTTGTTGATGAAGTTTCCAAGGTAATTAATTCCTCATTAATCCCTTTTGTTAATGTTAATCCATGTTGGTGAAACATCAAAGGCGAAATTGGTGAAGCGGGTGGGGGTTACTAGGAATATTAGTAGTAACTTCACGCCAAATTACCGTGTCAGGTGTCTTTGGAAATTGTGTACTTGGCTATGGGAACCTCTTTTGCATCACTTTTGAGTAAGTACATCAGATTATCTGCTAGTTTATACAATCTAATCTACCAAATTAGTTTGGCTAATCAAGACCCCTAAAGAAACCCTGTTTGTTATGAACCAGAGTTGACATGCTGGATGATCACTGGGGAGAGACAAGCTGCAAGAATTAGAGGCTTGTACCTTCAAACAATTTTGAGGCAAGATGTCACCTTCTTTGACAAGGAAAATAGAACTGGAGAGGTAGTTGGAAGGATGTCAGGTGATACTGTTCTTATTCAACAGGCCATGGGTGAGAAGGTATTAACGAATCACCACACAACTCTAAAATCATCATCATATTGTTTAAGGTAAACTTTGTTTCTTCATTGGTTTTCCCTCCCTATCATTTCAGGTAGGACAGTTCTTGCAGCTCATGGCAACTTTCGTTGGAGGTTTTGTAGTAGCATTCATAAGGGGATGGCTTCTAACTGTCGTCATGCTAGCTTGTATCCCACTTATTGTTTTGTGTGGTGCTATGGTAAGCCTGATTATTGCAAAAGCATCAACCAGGGGACAAGAGGCTTATTCTCTGGCGGCAACTGTAGTAGAGGAGACAATAAGTTCTATCCAAACTGTACGCTTACTGACAAAAAATGAACTCGTGATCTTATTTTGATATTGCAGAATATATGAATTACTTCCACTTATGCAATGCAGGTGGCATCATTCACTGGGGAGAAGCAAGCAATAGATAAATATAATCAGTCCTTAATCAAAGTTTACAAGGCTGGAGTGCAAGAGGCACTAGCTTCTGGTTTTGGGTTTGGTTCCCTCTATTTTGTTTCTACCTGCAGTTATGCTCTGGCTATATGGTTTGGTGCAAACATGATAATAGAGAAAGGATATACTGGAGGAGAGGTTGTTACAGTAATTATTGCTGTTTTGACTGGCTCCATGTAAGTTTTGTCTGTTCCTATGTGAGCCTAAAATTTTGAATCGATTCCCTCCCCCTGTTCGAAAGTTAAGAAGATATGATAAGATATTATATAATCCTATCTAACTAGATTTCCAATCCCAGGTCTCTTGGGCAGGCATCTCCAAGCTGGAGTGCTTTTACTGCTGGACAAGCTGCAGCCTTTAAGATGTTTGAAACAATTAAGAGGAAGCCAGAAATTGATGCTTATGACACAACTGGTCGGCAGCTCGATGACATTTGTGGAGACATAGAACTTAGGGAGGTTTGTTTTAGTTATCCTACAAGACCAGACGAACTGATATTCAATGGATTTTCTCTTTCAATACCAAGCGGCACTACAACAGCTTTGGTTGGAGAAAGTGGAAGTGGGAAATCTACAGTTGTTAGTTTGATAGAGAGATTTTATGACCCATTGGCAGGTGAAGTTCTAATTGACAGTATCAACCTCAAAGAATTTCAACTGAAATGGATCAGAGAGAAAATTGGCCTAGTTAGCCAGGAACCAGTTCTCTTTACTTGCAGTATTAAAGAGAATATTGCCTATGGCAAGGATGATGCAACTGTTGAAGAAATCAGGGCGTCAGCAGAACTAGCTAATGCTGCCAAATTTATAGATAGACTTCCTCAGGTCAACCCATGAATCTCCATTTAAACTTTTAACTGTCAGAAATGCATACTGCTTAATAGTTTGAAATATTCTCTTCCTTTCTCAGGATTATCTTTATCTTCATAGTATATTGGACTTGAGAAAAAAAAATTCTTAGATCCATCATTATATTAAATGGTTCTTTTACGCAGTAATTTGGTATAATTATGAATAATGAACTTAGGGACTAGACACAATGGTTGGTGAGCATGGAACTCAGCTTTCTGGGGGTCAAAAGCAAAGAGTTGCAATAGCAAGAGCAATTTTGAAAGACCCAAGAATTCTACTTCTGGATGAAGCTACAAGTTCCCTCGATGCAGAATCTGAGAAAATTGTACAAGAAGCATTGGACAGAATAATGATAAACCGAACAACAATCATTGTAGCCCACCGGTTAAGTACTATAAGGAATGCTGATAGCATTGCTGTTATTTATCAAGGAAAAATAGTTGAAAGAGGTAGACACAGCATGCAGTAATAGAAATCTAATTTCTCCTTGACTCAAATTTCAAACGTTTATATACCTTATTGCGATTTTATATTTTTCAATGATCAGGTTCACATGCTGAGCTCACCAAGGATCCTAATGGAGCCTATAGCCAGCTCATTAGATTGCAAGAAATTAAAGGGTCAGAACAAAATGCTTCAAATGACACAGACAAGATAGAAAGTATAGCACATTCTGGTAGACAATTAAGTCAAAGATCTTTCTTGCTACTTATAAGCCAAAGTTCACCAGGAGTTGGAAGCAGTGGTCGTAACTCATTCTCGGAATCACATGTTGTGCCCACAACGGTTGGCTTGGAACCTCTAGGCAGAGGATCTCAAACACCTCCTGCAACAGTTTCTTCACCCCCAGAAATGCCACTCTATCGCCTGGCATATTTAAACAAGTCCGAGTTGCCAGTCTTATTGATAGGGACTCTAGCTGCAGTAGTAAGTGGATTATTAGTACCCACTAGTGCACTCTTCGTTTCCAAAATGATAAGTATTTTCTATGAGCCAGTTGATGAACTTCGTAAAGATTCAAAGCTTTGGGCATTACTATTTGTTGCACTAGGTGTGGTATCATTTATCGTGGTTCCATGTAGATTATACCTTTTTGGCATTGCTGGTGGTAAGTTGATCAAAAGGATTCGGAAAATGTGTTTTGAGAAAGTAGTTCACATGGAAGTTAGCTGGTTCGATGAATCTGAACATTCAAGTGGAGCAATTGGAGCAAGGCTTTCTTCTGATGCAGCTTCTCTTCGAGCTTTGGTTGGCGATGCACTTGGTTTGCTGGTTCAAAATACTGCTGCAGCAGTAGGTGGCTTGGTAATTGCTTTTGAAGCAAGCTGGCAGCTTGCTCTTATAATACTTAGTTTGGCACCTCTATTAGCTCTAACTGGATATGTGCAACTCAAGTTCTTGAAGGGATTCAGCGATGCAAAGGTTTGCTTTTAGTTTCTCTAAGCAACCGACTGACATTGTGATTGAATATGGAAATATCTTTATTTTCAATTTCAGGGAAAGTGGAGTGAGTTAGATCCATTTTTTGTGTATATTCATCTTTGTGTTTGGCACCACACTAAGAATTTTAAGAGTTATGAGATTTTAAGTTTTGAATATGTTTTAAATAGTTTTATTATCTTTCTTTTGTTTCAGTTAGTTAATGTAATTCCAAATGAATCTTGTGATATAGGATTTTTTAGGAAATTTAAATTCATTGTAAGCCTATAATACATAGGAATTTTCTTCTATGAATTCTATTGACATTTTTCCTTCTCCAAATTCAGTCTCTCTACTTCTCTGTAAGTTTCATCAATTTTATTTTTATTTACAAAAGATTTCCGGCAAAGAAGATAGAAAAAGTTACTGTATGAACATAAGAACATGGATCAACAGTGACATGCATGAGCTATATGTTACTATTATTAATATTCTATTTACCTTACAGAAACTGTATGAGGAAGCAACTCAAGTGGCAAGTGATGCTGTAGGGAGTATAAGAACAGTTGCTTCTTTTTGTGCTGAAAAGAAGGTGATGGAATTATACCAGAAGAAATGTGAAGGACCAACGAAGACAGGCATAAGGCGAGGGATAATAAGTGGAATTGGATATGGGGTATCATTCTTCATGCTTTATGCAGTTTATGCATGCAGTTTTTATGCTGGAGCTCGACTTGTAGAGGATAGAAAATCAACATTCTCAGATGTTTTCCGTGTAACTTACTTTACTCTCCTTACTCTTTCACCTAGTCAAAATTTCCATCACTTCTCGTCGTCACAATTATGCTAACACTGAGATAAGGTGGCCCTACACACAAGGTTTCTCTATTTTTCTTGTATTAATCATATTGATTCCTGATTTCCAGGTCCTTTTTGCACTCAGCTTGGCAGCAGCGGGAATTTCTCAATCTGGCTCTTTAATCCCTGATTCAGCTAAATTAAAAAGTTCTGCGACTTCCGTATTTGCTATTCTTGATCGAAAGTCACAAATTGACCCAAGTGATGACTCTGGATTCACATTGGAAGAAGTCAGCGGAGAGATTGAATTTAAGCATGTCAGTTTCAGGTATCCTACCAGACCTGATGTTCAAATATTCAGAGATCTTTGCTTGACTATTCGTAGTGGCAAGGTAACTCCCTGATTGTGCATCTTGTCAAATAGACTAAAGTTAATTGTTCTTCCTAAACTAATAGATTGATTGACTATACTGATAAAATCAACAGACAGTTGCACTGGTTGGAGAAAGTGGAAGTGGAAAATCAACAGTGATCTCATTATTGCAGAGGTTTTATGATCCAGATTCTGGTCACATTACACTGGATGGAAAAGAAATCCAAAGCTTGCAAGTTAAATGGCTAAGACAACAGATGGGCCTGGTGAGCCAAGAGCCTGTTCTATTTAATGACACCATCCGCGCCAATATTGCATATGGCAAAGGTGGGGATGCAACAGAGGCAGAAATTATAGCTGCAGCAGAATTGGCAAATGCTCACAACTTCACTAGTAGTTTGCAGGAGGTGAATTACTTTTTGTCCCATTAGCTCATTTCTCTTAAAGACTAGTGCAACTGGTGTATGTTCAAAATTCTGAATTAGTACAAGTTTTTTAGACACCATACGATTTTATGAACCAGGTTTGAGTTGTTGAGAATTATATTTTATATATGCAGGGTTATGACACAATAGTAGGCGAGAGAGGGATTCAACTATCTGGAGGGCAGAAGCAGCGGGTGGCAATTGCGCGAGCTATAGTGAAGAATCCAAAAATATTACTACTAGATGAAGCCACAAGTGCCCTTGATGCTGAGTCTGAAAAATTGGTTCAGGATGCACTAGACCGCGTTGTGGTGAGCCGAACCACAATAGTAGTGGCTCACAGGCTATCCACTATTAAGGGTGCGGATTTAGTTGCAGTAGTTAAAAATGGGGTGATAGCAGAGAAAGGAAAACATGAAGCACTACTCAACAAAGTAGGTGACTATGCTTCCTTAGTAGCATTGCACACAACTGCTTCTACATCCTATTCCCCTTAAATCTATTGTTAATTTATCCCAGTAAGACCAGATGCTGGCGAATTTGTCCTTCTCAATAACTGGGCAAGTTTAAATGTCACTCTCTATATTCACTCTGCAGGGTTGTTCACATATACTATGTAATATTATTTGTTGAAAGAAATAGACCAATAGTGTCATAATATATATTTTCCTTGTTTAATCTCCTCTTGGTTCAGGAATTGGTTCTTATATATATATATATATATATATATATATCATTCTCATTTGCATCACTTCTTAACATGAAAATCTTTTGCAAGAATTGGTGACTGATTTACCCTGCAGTACCCACTCACCTGTAGGAGCTGGAATTGTGTAAATGTGATGCAAATATCAAACTCTTTTTAATTTTTTTTACCCATTTCCCCTGTGGAGAACTGATTCCTTAATTTGTGTCTGACACTACACTTTTCTTGAATGTAGTACTTTAAGACTGAAACACCATGAGGTGTAACCGGTAAACATAAGAACCAGATAGATGGAGACAACAAAACAAAGACATTGCTAAGGTGGTTGGAATTGGAGATAATGGCTAAGCATGTTATCACAAATAAGTGAGATGCTGCAGAAGAACTTTTGGAAAAAAGGTTCAAAGAGTGGACCCTCTCATACCTTAATAACGCAGCAATTAGACACCTGGCTGATAAAGCAAAACTAGAATCTCTCAATTGTGAGCACAACCTGAAAAGGGGAGAAAGAGTTAATAAATTATGTTTTCAGCAAGTTTGGCCTAAAAAAAAAGAAAAACTTAACGTGGTCAATACTTTTCAATCAATGGTTGATAAGAAAATGAAAGGTGGGTGGAACATCCTATTGAATTAGTAAAAAGAATAAACTATGAAAGCATTGTAGAACTCGAAACAAATGTAGGAAAAAGTTCCAACACATGTAAGATTCTGTAATCACGACACTTTAGAAAACCTAATGGATTGAACGTTGATAATCTCGTAACTTCAAATTCTTTATAATTTAATATAGGTTTATAATATAAAATATTGGAAGAAAATGAAGACGATTGAAAATAATATTGATTTATAAGGTTAAGAAGTAATGAAGGTAAAGAATTGTTTAAAAGAAAGCTGAAAAGGCACTGAATTAGGGTAAAAGAATATTTAAAGTTTGGCTGTGTCTAAATAATAGAAGTTAATTAGGTTGTGTTTGGAAGAGTTGGCATCTGAACTCAACTTTTATATATTATAATAGATTGTGAGTACCGTACATATATCATAATTGAATTTTATTACTTATTTAAGAGATTTTTTTTTTCTTATCATTTTAAAATTTAATAATTAAGATAAATTATTATTATTAGAAAAAAAAATATAAATGATGATAAGCAAAGAATCAAATTCTACTCGATGACAAATTTTCGTTTATGATTTTTATATAAGATCCACTTAATTTAAGATTCTCATTGATTTCATTTACTTTTCCGTAAGATATTGAGAAATTTTTTATAATAAAGTAAATAATAATTAAGATTTTCATTAATAAAATAAATAGTAATTATAAAGAAATATAATTTCATTTTTTTAAAAAATAAATCTTAAATATTTTTTTACCAATCTTCTCAAATCTACACAATATAAAATTTAAATTCACCTTCAATTCTAACATCATCTAATATTAAAAAAAAAAAAATGAAAAAGTCAAGAAATTCATTTCCTATATCAATGGATGTTTTGGGTGAATGGCATCAGAAAATCCATAACTCTGCTTCTGTCACTGCTTACGTAACTCACACTCATCTTCCTCGTAAATAAATAATTGTCTCTATAAGCCTTCTTTCTTTATACTTTAAAAACAAATATTTGAGTATTAGTGTCTAATTTATTCAAATATAAGCTTTGTTATGTATTTATTCATTTTTCTACTGTTTTATTATTATTTTTAATTATGATAAAATAGTTGCACTTTACTAAAACAATTTAAACTTTATAAATAATAAATAAATAAAATTACAAATGTTAAAAAAAATTGAACACTCCCCACAATATTTCACAGGAAAAAGTCAATCATACATCCTAAAAATTAAACAACACCTAAATAAAAAATAATTTAAAATGGAAAATGCAAAAAAAGTTCAAATTTTGAAGTGTGTGCTGAATATTTAAGAAAAAGAAGTGAAAGCTTTTTCAGCCTTATTCCACCACAATGGTTCAAACTTTTGTGTTTACACGATTTCCCAAGTTTCTTAGTGTTGTAATTATGGAATCACTTGGGAGGTATCACAATGTTGACTAATTTTTTGTTTGATAATATATATATATATATATATATATATAAATACTCAGTCTGTAATTTTTTATTTGATTAATCACATACATACAATATTTTTTAAATTAAATCAACCATTTTAAGTGACTTAGTCAATTTTACTATGCATATCAGTTAAGTTCTTTTCATTTTTTGCATTGTCATGACAGCAGTTAATGAAGATATTTCTGCAACAATCTGTTCCAAATTACAAGCAACTTTTGTTTTTACCAAGCAATTAATTTAATGGTGTATTCAGAGACTCAAACTGAAAATCAGCAAAAAATTGTGTTGAATTTACTACTTTTATTCTTCTCCTTTGAAGGTGGTAGACATAGCCGTCCTAGCCTTAAAATAAGACAGTAGTATATTAACCAAACAAATATTTGTATATATTATATCAGAACAAAGATTGTACGTTATAAATACGTGTTTATATATTATGCATGTAGACCTGTAACATGACAAAAACAAGTCCTTTTATTGTTATATAATACAATGACATTTACATAATTCTAGGCATGCATCACTATGCTGTCTCCAAGCATCTCAAGTCAAATCAGAAGCATAAAGAGAGTTTAGCAAAGGACGAAAATAAAAACAAAAGGAGGGGGTGCACAGCTACACATTAATTTTGTTCACTTCTTCATCAAATAATGCTTTTCTTTATTCACTGCCACCTTATTTAAATAATAAGAATTCAGACATCAGAGGTTAATCTGCAGTTGTCTAGAGATGCTTCTTAGATATGCATATATACTGTTTGAGGTTTCATAGTTGGCATACATGTTTCATAGATGTTTTCTTTAGGATTACAACATAATCTAATACTATTTGCATTTCTTTTCTCTAAATAGTCATGTATTCATTACTCCCTTTTTTCAATATTCAGAATTACAACTACAGTTACACAAGGAAGTGGAGGAATCTGGACTATGATTCCTTATATATCCATGAACAAACTACAGTTATAGAATGAAGTTTTACAACAAATACTAAGAGACCAAATGACAAGAAACATGACGATATTAACTGAGAATATATATATATATATATATAAAATCTCAAGCATCAGAGATGAAGAAACTTCAAAAAGTGAGTCACATAACATATAATATGAAGTTAGTATAAGAGTAATACTACTAATATACTAGTATTATTAAATATCATGCATGTAAATGGTTTTCTTTAATATACGTTACAATATTATACTTGCTGATAAAAGAAAACTAGTAGATATATATAGAAAAAGAAGGAAAACATTGGTCACCTTAAAAAAAACAACCTGAACTTTCAAAGTTTCAACTCAATGTTTGAGCACACACGAATATCTCAAGGGGTCAACAAACACTATCATATTTCATTTTGCTTGATGTCTATAATCTTGCAGAGATTCTACAGTTGTTGGGGTTGGGAGAGAGAGAGAAAATTTCTTATGTCATTAACCTTTCCATATTCAGCCATCACAATGGAATAGAGTTTTGACTTTGTTACTAATGAATTATGACTAATTATTATTATTATTATTTTATTTCGACTCATATATCACAGTTATATGTCTTCCATAAAATATATCATAGTAATTAGTTATATATGTGTTGTTGAAGAAAAGTAAGCACTTCCAGTGGAAACTGATATAAAGTCAATGAAATTTTGGGTTAATAATCCTAAATTCAAATTCAGAGAAAATTTTCTTGGATGATCTACAATAATACTATAGTTGATATTTAATTAAATTTTATTACACAATATATTTATGGCAAATGCTAACAACTATCTTTGATCACTTTTCTGATAATATTAATTAACAAGCAACATGTTTTCAATATGTTAATCTTAAATAAGCTTTAAGTATTTAATATATCACAGTTTTTTACTGTAAATATCTAATAAATTTGTGTTTCAAATTAAATGTTTAATAAATTAAAAAGTTTAAGTTTTTAATACAATTCACATTTTTGTCACACAATTTAAAATGTTGAGAAATACTAAATAGTATGTATTGATTTTTTTTTATTCTTTTTATTGATCGAATACATCAATATGATAAAAAGAACATTGCTCATATTTTAAATTTAGTTCTGGGATGATTATAAACTCCACGTGTGATGTTCATATCAGAGTGCTCTTGTTCCATGATGCATTTAAACCGTACATAAACTATTATCTTGGGTTATGGGTATCTAATTCTGTTTTGTTCTTTTGCTTTATCTCATGATTTAAAGAGAGGAGACTAGTTTACTTGCAGCTATGGGCTACTGCCAACTGGTTTTCATCAATCTTGTGGTTTTCCTTCATTCTCCTGTTGCTTTATAGTGCTACTTTGCAGCATTCTGAGAACGCGGGAAGCATTTCAACCTCATGTTTGCAACAAGGTTCGGTTTTGGTGGCTTTTATTTCTTTCAGAAAATAACAATGACAAGAACAAATGAATACTAAAGACCTTTGCTTTACTCAGATATATGTTTTCATGTTGAATGTGCTTTGATCACCTATGTTGGTTTGGTTTTGCGAGTATACTTTGCTCCTCAATTCTGATTTCCCTGCTAACTATATTTTTGGTGTCACCCTTCAATTTTTCATTCGTTCTTATTATATTTTGACTTTGGTTAAGTCAACTACTTTTGCAGTTTTTGACATCTAAGGCACTTCAAGTGGTGACTTTTGATGGGAAAACTAAAAGGGAGTTGCTGACTCAAACCAGTGATCTTTCTTCAGCAGCTCTTTTATAGGGGTGTTTGTAAGTTGTGAAGCAAGAGAGTAAATTCATCGGGAAATGGTGGCTGAGGCCAGCTTGGATGCACGTAAGACTTCAACTGAGATGACAGGATCAACAACTGACCATCCACCAGTTCAAGGTCCTGAAAATACCCAAGAAACGGATGACAAGCAGCAGGGTTTCAACAAGAGCAAGGCTAAGCATGAAAGCAATAAAACAGTACCCTTTTACAAACTTTTCTCGTTTGCAGACGCTTGGGATTGTCTTCTGATGCTTGTTGGGGCAATAAGTGCTGTTGCTAATGGAATCGCTATGCCATTAATGACTATACTTATTGGAGATGCAATTGATGCTTTAGGAGGAAATGCTGATAATAAACAAGCATTAGTTCATGGAGCATCCAGGGTAATGCCTAGCTCCCTTTCATTAAAATTCAATGTTGTGAAATTTCTGAGAAGGTAAACATGAAAATAGTGAGATGGGTGAAAATAAGATGTACAGTACTCATCTTTAAATTGTCTAACATTTTTGTTGCAACTGAATAAGTGCAAAGTAGTTTTTGTGCAAAATTTCTCTTATCAAATTCCAACTGCCTATTAGTGTCAGTGATTCTATTGTACAGTAAGGCGGTGGGTACATGATTCAACAAGAATAAGTGTGAGATGAACAATTTGGATTTCAAATTTCTCTTTGTTTCCATGTCATAACCCATAAAGTTTGTTTCATGCTCAGGCATCTCTGAAGTTTGTATCCATAGGTGCAGGTTCCTTTTTTGCAGCATTCTTCCGTAAGCATGCCAAATTTCAGCTGACTATGCTTACTATATAACTAAAATTATAACTTTACTTGACATAACAATAGCAAGAGTTAAACATACTTCAATTTTCCAGAGGTGTCTTGCTGGGTGATCACTGGGGAGAGACAAGCTGCAAGAATAAGAGGCTTATACCTCAAAGCAATCTTGAGGCAAGATATCAGCTTCTTTGACAAGGAAACCAACAGTGGAGAGGTTGTTGGAAGGATGTCAGGTGACACAGTTCTTATTCAAGAAGCCATGGGAGAGAAGGTATTAACAATTACAATTTCTATGTACGGTAGTGGTATTCAAAATAATTGAACTGAACTGAATTACATTTGAACTAAACTGAAATACAAAAATAGTTTGCTAGAACTAAACTGAACTGAAAAACAATTTGTCCAAACTGAATCAAATTATTTTTTGGTTGGACCAATTGTTTGACAAAAAGTCAAATTCAAGAACATTTTTAACTGAACTAAACTGTTTTCTAACTGAACCAAATTGTGTTTCTTTTTTCTCTGAATATAACTTTTTATAGTTCACTCTGGTTCTCAAACAGTTTGGCTCAGTTTTTATAAAACAGTTTATTCAGTTAAGTTTTTAATGAAAACAGTTGAGTTTAGCTGTTCAATTAATTTATTTTCTCAACAATTTTAATATTGTTTTTACTTTTTCAATAACTACTTAAAAGTCATAAAATGTTATGATTTCCTATTAACAATATATATACAGTACATAGAAATTAAACTCTTTCATGCAACTATGATAGAAACAAAATTTGAAGTTAACTTTTCTTTTCTTTTCTTTTGGGTGATATCTCAGGTAGGAAAATTCATCCAGTACGTGGCATGTTTTTTTGGAGGTATAGTCATAGCATTCATCAAGGGTTGGTTTCTAAGCCTTGTGCTTCTATCTTCTCTTCCTCTTCTTGTCCTCTCTGGTTCCATGATGAGCTTTGCTTTTGCAAAGATGGCATCCCGAGAACAAGTAGCTTATTCTGAAGCAGCAACTGTAGTGGAGCGGACAATTGGTTCAATTCGAACTGTATGCCAACCTTCAGAATGCACTTTCCATTTGTTATCTTTTTCACGTTGAAAGAGAGTAGTACATAAAAGATACACGTTGCTCCAACGCAGGTTGCATCATTTACTGGAGAGAAGCAAGCTATAGCTCAATACAATAAATGCTTAACTAAAGCTTACAGAGTTGGAGTGCAAGAGGGTTTGGCTGGTGGGTTTGGCTTTGGTTTAGTTCGTTTATTTGTTTACTGCACCTATGCTTCGGCAATTTGGTTTGGAGGGAAGATGGTTATAGAGAAAGGTTATACCGGAGGACAAGTCATTAGCATATTTTTTGCAATTTTGACTGGTTCCGTGTAAGTCAGCCTCTGCTTTACCATTATATTGTAAATGGATGAATTAATTCATATCTTACAACCTCTCTCCATAGCATGGCAGGAAAATTTGATACACTTTTCCGGGCTAATTTAATTTTTAGGTCTCTGGGGCAGGCATCTCCAAGCTTCACTGCATTTGCTGCAGGACAAGCTGCTGCCTTTAAAATGTTTGAAACAATAAAGAGGCAGCCAGATATTGATGCTTACGACTCTTCTGGCAAACAGCTAGATGATATATCAGGAGATATAGAACTTAGGGAGGTTTGCTTTAGTTATCCTTCAAGACCTGATGAACAAATATTCAATGGATTTTCAATTTCAATACCAAATGGCACTACTGCAGCTTTAGTAGGGCAAAGTGGGAGTGGGAAATCAACAGTTATTAGTTTAATTGAGAGATTTTATGATCCACAAGCTGGTGAAGTTCTCATTGACGGTATCAACGTCAGAGAATTTCAACTGAAATGGATCAGACAGAAAATTGGTCTTGTCAGCCAGGAACCAGTTCTCTTTACTTGCAGCATTAAAGAGAATATTGCTTACGGTAAGGATGGGGCAACGGATGAAGAAATCAGAGCTGCATCTGTACTTGCCAATGCTGCTAAATTCATAGATAAATTTCCCAATGTGAGTTCACTATTCATCATTCATCTTTTTGAAATTTGTCCTGTCTATGTTTGTGTATTCGGTAAGAGGCTGTTTTATCTCATTGGTTTTGTAATATTATGAGTTTAGGGACTTGACACAATGGTTGGAGAGCATGGAACTCAGCTCTCTGGAGGTCAAAAGCAAAGAATATCTATAGCAAGAGCAATTTTGAAGGACCCAAGAATTCTGCTCCTCGATGAAGCTACAAGTGCTCTTGATGCGGAATCAGAGAGAGTGGTGCAAGAGACACTAGATAGAATTATGATAAACCGAACAACTGTCATTGTGGCCCACCGTTTAAGCACAATAAGGAATGCTGATGTCATTGCAGTTATTCATCAAGGAAAAGTCATAGAAAAAGGTAGCCATACTATGTTGCCAAGAAATGAAACTTGTATAACAAATCCGCTTTCAAGTCATTCTCTCCTCAGACACATGTATTCAATTTTCCCTGACATATTACCTTGCTGAATGCTTATTTCTTTCAATTGATTAGGTACACATACTGAGCTCACTAAAGATCCTGATGGAGCTTTTAGCCAGCTCATTAGATTGCAAGAAATTAAAAGGGACTCAGAACAGCATGATGCAAATTACTCTGTAGATTCTGAAAGACAATCAAGCCAAAGGTTTTCCTTCCCTCAATCTTTAAGCCAGGGCTCATCTGGAAGAGGAAACAGCAGTCGGAACTCATTCAGTATATCAAATGTCATGCCTAACACCCAAGATTTCATTGAAACATCAGAAGCAGGGTCTGGAGTTCTTCCTTCAGAAGCATCACGTAAACCTCAAGAAATTTCATTTCTCCGCATTTCTTATCTTAACAAACCTGAAATCCCATTGTTATTCATGGGAACTCTAGCAGCAGCAGTAACAGGGTCAATACTGCCCACCGTGGGGCTCCTTCTCTCCCACATGATAGATACTTTCTTTGAGCCCGCCGATCAACTCCGGAAAGACTCAAAATTTTGGGCACTAATATTTGTTGCCCTTAGTGTGGGTGCCTTCATATTTGTTCCATTACGGTCTTACTTCTTTGGTCTAGCTGGCTCTAAGTTGATAAAAAGGATCCGCCTAATGTGTTTCGAGAAAATAATTCACATGGAAGTAGGCTGGTTTGATAAAGCTGAAAATTCAAGTGGAGCACTTGGAGCAAAGCTGTCAACTGATGCGGCTTCTATTCGAACTTTGGTTGGGGATGCTCTTGGTTTGCTGGTTCAAGATATTGCCACAGTAATTACAGCCTTGGCAATTGCCTTTGATGCAAACTGGCAGCTCTCTCTCATAGTTCTTGTTTTGGTACCTCTGGTAGTTCTAAATGGTCATCTGCAAATGAAGTCCATGCAAGGATTCAGCACAGATGCAAAGGTTAGTGCCTTACTGACATCAAACTGTTGTTTACTAGCATGAAACCTTGTAAAAAAATGTAAATTTCGGACATAAATATTAACTTACAGACAATAAAGTTCCTGCACAAGTTGATTTTACTTACAGAAAAATTTTAAAGTCAATTTATCTTTTATAAGTATTTACGGTGAATTTTATCGAAACAGGAGGCCTTATACTAATATCATTTGACCAATGGTCTATATGTTCCTCAGAAACAATATGAGGAAGCAAGTCAAATAGCGAATGATGCAGTAGGGAATATCAGAACAGTTGCCGCTTTCTGTGCTGAAGAGAAGGTGATGAAAATATACCAGAAGAAATGTGCTGGACCAATCCAGACAGGTATGAGGCAAGGTTTAGTCAGCGGAACAGGTTATGGGTTATCGCAGTTCTTTTTGTTCTCTGTTTACGCATGCAGTTTTTATGCTGGGGCGAAACTTGTTCAGAATGGCAAAACATCAATCTCAGACGTTTTCCGTGTAAGTTATTGTCCTATCATTGTCACCATCTCAGATATGAAGCTTTTTACTCATGTGATTAGCTCAATTGTGCTGACAAAGTATAATAAACTAATATCTCAAATAAATTAGAAACTGTTTTTCTTTCTCTTATATTCTTAAATAAAACAACATAGATAGTCTAAGGTATTGAACAATACTTTCCTAATTTTCAGGTATTTTTTTCTCTCTCGATGGCAGCTATAGCAATGTCACAATCTGGCTTCATGACGCCAGCTGCAAGTAAAGCAAAAAGTTCTGCTGCTTCTGTATTTGCTATCCTTGATCAGAAATCAAGAATAGATACCAGTGATGAGTCAGGAATGACATTGCAACAAGTGAAGGGAGAGATTGAGTTCCACCATGTCACTTTCAAGTATCCAACCAGGCCTAACGTTCTTGTATTCAAAGATCTTTCCTTGACCATCCACGCGGGACAGGTAACTACCCAAATAGTCTGTTTGTTTGAAGCATAAATCTCATCATAGGAACATGTGATTCTTTCAGACAAACTTTTCCTAAAGGAGAATCTAATATTTTGATTATACTGATGGAAATCAGACAGTTGCTCTAGTAGGTGAAAGTGGAAGTGGAAAGTCAACAGTGATCTCATTGTTAGAAAGATTTTATGAACCAGATTCGGGTCAGATTAAACTGGATGGAACGGAAATCCAAAAGCTACAACTTAAATGGTTTAGACAGCAGATGGGTCTGGTAAGCCAGGAGCCTGTGTTGTTTAATGACACCATTCGAGCCAATATTGCATATGGAAAAGGTGGTGATGCAACAGAAGCTGAAATCATAGCTGCGGCAGAACTGGCAAATGCACACAAGTTCATTAGCAGTTTGCAGCAGGTAAACTACACACTAATCAAATAAAACTCTTACTGTAAATTTTGAAGAACTAGCTATCTAAACACCATATGAATAAGTATGCAGGGTTATGATACATTAGTGGGGGAGAGAGGTATTCAACTATCTGGAGGGCAGAAGCAGCGGGTGGCAATTGCGAGAGCCATAGTGAAGAGTCCAAAAATATTACTGCTAGATGAAGCCACCAGTGCACTTGATGCTGAGTCTGAAAGAGTGGTCCAGGATGCCCTTGATCGAGTGAGGGTGGACAGAACCACTATTGTGGTGGCTCACAGGCTATCCACCATAAAGGATGCAAATTCAATTGCAGTGGTTAAAAATGGAGTCATTGAAGAGAAAGGAAAGCACGAGAACTTGCTTAAAAAAGGTGGTACATATGCTTCCTTAGTAGCACTGCATATTAGTGTTGCTTCATCGTAGATCCTTTTAGTTCGTTGCACCAATTATCTGAGGCCTTCTTCTTAATCTTTTCTTTAAGGTATTATTCCTGTGTAATGAGAAAAAATCTAAACACCTGATTACCCGTTTCAAATGGATTTCACGGTTAAACATCTTTTCCTTATTGGTGTTGTTCCAAATGTGCAGATAACACCCACAAGCATCTAAATTCATGACATGGTAAACACAGAAATGCATTTGCAACTATATAACAATACGAAACAATTAGAACTGATAAGTTGATATTAGAAGCTTATCTTTACGTTAATTATCTCTAAGTAGTTTTTCATGATGATTCTATATCAGACTATCTAAGCTTCTTAGAAGATAGATTGTGACTTAGACTTGTATATAATAACTTTGTAAAATCACTCATTGTTATGATATACATTCACTTAACTATAAAATACTGATATAATACATATTTTTACATTATATAGTTTGTCATTATGATAAATATTTAGTAAAAGTAATTCTAAGTTAAAAATATTATAAGAAAATCAAAATTCAAGGTTTTAATAGTCAGTCAAAAAAATAAATTTGTAAATAAATCATCTTCTCTGTTTTCTACGATCTCGTTGTCCTCACCATCTTGATTTTCTCATTTATATCCATGAAAAATAGAAGGTATTTGATTTGGTTAAGTTTAAATTTATATTTTATAATTACATAAATTAAACATGGAAATTCAATCTAATTTTATTAATTATATTTTAATATAATGTAAAAATCAAATAAAATTAAATATGTTTTACAGTTTGATTTATATTGATTTTAACAATTTTATTACAAAATTATAAAATATTTTATAATAATAAATTATTTAATAGAAAAATATGTTATGAATCTTTTATAATTAGTATTATTATATTTAAAAATTAAATTTTCTATTCATAAATAAATTCAATAACTTTTTAGTTAAAAGTTATAACAATGTTTTTGATAAATATAAATACATTTTTTATAAGTCTAAAAATAATTAAACAAGAATTCTTTATTAATAGATATATGATAAACAAATATAAATAAAATATAATTATTATTTTATATATAATATTATATTTAAATATAAATATTATAAATTATGAATAAGATTTTAAAAATATCTTCTTACAAAAGTACTCCTCTCTCACACACTTCTCTTTCATTTGTACACATAGTATGATGGGATGATGAAAGAAATTTAAACAAAGTTCTAAGAAATTATTGAGGTCTCAAATATAAAAACAATTCATTTGTATTTTAAATTCACCAACATGTTCAATTTTCAATTAGGTATAGTTTATAGAAACTATTTTTTTTAGTTTAATTCAATTGTCACATAGTTGGGTTCAATTTTTTACCACCCATTGGCATAGTTGTCCCTGTCCCACCCTTAAAATAATACTAAATTTAGGAATCACGTGCTTCTATTCTTTCATAACAATAATTGTACATAATATTATTATTAGGGTTTAGCACACATCAAGTGGTCACCTAGTTTCTGAGTCAAATGCGAATCATAAAGAGAGTGGAGTAAAGGTCGAAAAGAACACAACAAAAGGAGGTTGAATATTGTAGATTAAAATTTCAAGTTGGTGAAACAATAATGCATTAAAATTAAAATCTTGGATAGACAACAATTTAGATGAAGTAAGTTAAATCATTCTTGACTTTAAACTAATACTGAGATGTGATTTTTCTCCTAATAAAAACAACAATGTTTCATTTGATAAAGAAAATAATTAGCTATATTTATAACAATCACAAGAAATACACACAACCTGAGCTTCCAACTCAATGATTTAGCACGCACCAATATTTTAGAAAGAGGTGAAACAAAGACTTTTGGATTTCATTCGAACTTCAAATCTTACATTGAGATTATTTACAGTTGATGAGAGACAAATAAAAATGCTTCCTGTGTTATTAATGCAAAACATAGAAAACCAAAGAACTGCACTATAATCTTGTGCAGAGATTATATTGCCCTTGAGTGGTGACTTCTTTTGGAAAAACTAGAAGGGTGTTGCTGATTCAAATCAGTGATCCTTCTTCTTCAGCATCTGTTTTGTAAGTTGTGAACCAAGAGATTTTCCTTGGAAAAATGTGGCCGAAACCAGCTTGGATGCAGATATGACTTCAACTGAGATGAGAGGAACAACAAGTGACCATCCACCAGTTCAAGGTACTGAAAATTCCCAAGAAAAAATGGTTGGCAGGCAGCAAGATTCCAAGAAAAACAAGTTGAAGGATGAAATCAATAAAACAGTTCCCTTTCACAAGCTTTTCTCATTTGCACATTCTTGGGATTGTTTTCTGATGTTTCTTGGGACAATAAGTGCTGTTGGTACTGGAATCTCTACGCCTTTAATGACTTTACTTATTGGAGATACGATTGATGCTTTCGGAGGCCATGCTGATACCAAAGAAGTAGTTCATGAAGTTTCCAAGGTAATGCCTAACTCCCCTTGATCAATAATCAATGTTGTGAAATATATTTGGAAAGAAAATGGGAAAATAGCTTTAGATGGAATGATTTGGAAGCTTGTTATAAAAAAACAACAGAAACAAGGTGTAAAACTGAACTGAACAAGCATATATAAACTAAAAGGAGAAAGGAGCAAAATAATTGTATGATATATTTCAGTTTTGCACAACCAATAATTGTTGCAGCAAGATGCTTTAAGTATACGAGTTATGAAAGCCTCTGTTGGACACAACAAAAAGCAATCATGGCAAAGTTAAAATAATAAACTTCATTGGCCTGCAACTAACTTTTTCTGAACACAAACATAACCAACGTGATAAAGAAAATAATAAGAAAATCAAGAAACAAAGAAAGAAACAAGAGAGAAAAAATAAAAGAAAATATTTAAATTAGAAAGCAAATCAATTTCAAAATTATTTTCTTTTTGTTCTAAAATATTGTACTTCTAAAATACCACCAACAATAACTAGCAGAACATCAAATCCAGGGTCAATTTAATGTGGCATTTAGCTAAATTTTACTAACTCTTTCTCGTAAATTGAAAATACAGCAACATGTCACGTGGAGATTGGCCTAGGTCATGAACATATGATGATTTGGACCATATAGTAATTCCTCAAGAAAACGAGATACACGGTTTTCTAGTTTAAATTACCTCACATTTTTTGTAGCGACTGAATAAGTGAATAGATTGTGAGCTTCCGATTTTGCAAGAATTAAGTTTGAGAAAAAAAATTTGGATTTGAAATTCTCCTTATTTCCATGTCATAACCATTAAAACTTCGTTTCATTCTCAGGTGTCTCTGAAGTTCGCATGCATAGGAGCAGGTGCCTTTTTAACAGCATTCTTGCGTAAGCATGCCAAATTCTCGGATGATTATGCTTACTGTATAACTAGAAATATAATTTTGTTTAATTTAAATATAACAAGAGTTACTCAGTGACACATGCGTGCAATTTTCCAGAGGTTTCTTGCTGGGTGATCACTGGGGAGAGACAGGCTGCAAGAATAAGAGGCTTATACCTCAAAGCAGTCTTGAGGCAAGATATCAGCTTCTTTGACAAGGAAACCAACAGTGGAGAGGTTGTTGGAAGGATGTCAGGTGACACAGTTCTTATTCAAGAAGCCATGGGAGAGAAGGTATTACCAAACTACTCCTCAAATCCAAAATCATCACCATTCGTCAAACTATATTAGAGTTAAATTTTTAGTTCTCTTTTTGGGTGATATCTCAGGTAGGAAAATTCATACAGCATGTCTCAAGTTTTGTAGGAGCTATAGTCTTAGCCTTCCTCAGGGGTTGGCTTCTAAGTCTTGTCCTTCTATCTTGTATTCCTCTTCTTGTCTTCTCCGGTTCTATAATGAGCTTTGCTTTTGCAAAGTTGGCATCTCGAGGACAAGCAGCAACAGTAGTGGAGCAGACAATTGGTTCAATTCAAACTGTATGCCAACATTCAGAATGTACTTTTCCATTGTTTTTATATCCATGTTGCAAAACAGTGGTACATAAAATATATTCATACTCTTACGCAGGTTGCGTCATTTACAGGAGAGAAACAAGCTATAGCTCAATACAATCAATACTTAACTAAAGCTTACAGAATTGGAGTGCAAGAAGGTGTGGTTAGTGGTTTAAGCTTGGGTTTAATGCATTTATTTTCGACTTGCACTTATGCTTTGGCAATATGGTTCGGAGGGAAGATGGTACTAGAGAAAGGTTACACAGGAGGACAAGTCATGAGCGTATTTTTTTTAATATTGTCTGGTTCCTTGTAAGTTACCTTCTGTTTTACCATCTATATTGTGGATGCATCAATCTATATATTTCAACCTATTTTCCAAGCTTGGCTTGGAGGGAAGATGGTACTTTAGAAATATGATACATTTTCTGGGCTAATTTTATTTTGCAGGCGTCTGGGGCAGACATCTCCAAGCTTAACTGCATTTGCTGCAGGACAAGCTGCTGCATTCAAAATGTTTGAAACAATAAAGCGGAAGCCGGATATTGATGCTTATGAAACTGGGAGTCGACAGCTAGATGATATTTCTGGACATATTGAACTTAGGGAGGTCTACTTTAGTTATCCTTCCAGACCTCATGAACACATATTCAATGGATTTTCAATTTCAATACCAAGTGGCACTACTTCAGCTTTGGTAGGGCAAAGTGGGAGTGGGAAATCAACAGTTATTAGTTTAATTGAGAGATTTTATGATCCACAAGCTGGTGAAGTTCTCATTGACGGTGTCAACCTCAGAGAATTTCAATTGAAATGGATCAGACAGAAAATAGGCCTTGTCAGCCAGGAACCAGCTCTCTTTTCTTGCAGCATTAAAGAGAATATTGCTTATGGTAAGGATGGGGCAACAGATGAAGAAATCAGAGCTGCAGCTGAACTTGCTAATGCTGCTACGTTCATAGATAAATTTCCCCAGGTGAGCTCACTATTCATCTTTCTTCTTTTGAAGTTTGTTGTATTCAGTAAGAGGCATGTTGATCTCACTTTTATGACTTTGTTCAGGGCCTTGACACAATGGTCGGCGAGCATGGAACTCAGCTCTCTGGAGGTCAAAAACAAAGAATATCTATAGCAAGAGCAATTTTAAAGGACCCTAGAATTCTGCTCCTTGATGAAGCTACAAGTGCTCTTGATGCAGAATCGGAAAGAGTGGTGCAAGAAACACTAGACAGAATTATGATCAACCGAACAACTGTCATTATAGCCCATCGCTTAAGCACAATCAGGAATGCTGATATCATTGCAGTTATTCATCAAGGAAACGTAATTGAAAAAGGTAAATTCTAATATATACTCTATTGTCACAGAAATGAAACTCAGTATAACAATCTGCTTTCGAGTCATTCTCTGCCCACACACACATCAATTTTCCTTGACATGTACACTGCTTCCTTCTTATATATCTTTCAACGGATTAGGCACATATTCTGAACTCACTATAGATCCTAATGGAGCATTTAGTCAGCTCATTAGATTGCAAGAAATTAAAAAGGAGTCAGAACAGCAAGATGCAAATGACTCAGGCCCCAAGCCAGAAAACTTAATAGATTCTGAACGACAATTGAGCCAACCATTTTCTTTGCCTCAATCTCTAAGCCATCTATCATCTGGAAGAGATAGCAGCCGTCAGCACTCATTCAGAACATGTAATGACATGCCTATCACAGTAGATGTCTTTCAAACATCGGAAGAAGGATCTGAAGTTCTTCCATCAGCAGCATTGCATAAGCCTCAAGAAGTTTCATTGGTCCGCATTGCTTCTCTTAACAAACCTGAAATCCCGGTGTTACTCATGGGGACTCTAGCGGCAGCAGCAACTGGCGCAATACTAACCATTTTGGGGCTTCTTCTTTCTCACATGATAAATACTTTCTTTGAGCCTGCAGATGAACTCCGTAAAGATGCAAAGTTTTGGGCATTAATACTTGTTTCCCTTAGTATCGCTTCCTTCATATTTCTTCCATTACGATCCTACTTTTTTGCTGTAGCCGGTTCTAAGTTGATAAAAAGGATCCGGCTAATGTGCTTTGAGAAAATAATTCACATGGAAATAGGCTGGTTTGATAAAGATGAAAATTCAAGTGGAGCACTTGGAGCAAGGCTGTCAACTGATGTGGCTTCTATTCGAGCTTTGGTTGGAGATGCTCTTGGATTGCTGGTTCAGGATAGTTCTACAACAATTACAGCCTTGGCAATTGCCTTTGCGGCAAACTGGCAGCTTTCTCTCATTGTTCTTTTTTTAGTACCTCTAGTATTACTAAATGGGTATCTGCAAATGAAGTCAATGCAAGGATTCTGTACTGATGCAAAGGTTTGTGACTTACTGATATCAAACTAGTGACTACTTAACATGAAACCTTTTGAAGATATCTAATATTCAGACATAGTACCATTGTGTGAAAAGGGTAGGGAAACTATTTTTTTATGTAAATATTACATGCATGCAAGTAATCAGATAACCATTGTACAGAGCCATTTGATTGCATGTATATTTACTTTGGGATAGATCCGAAGGTAATCCAATGGAAGGGATAAGTTTATGTATGTTACATACACATGTTTGTGTATGTTACATTATTCTTTCTGCATATACTCAAACAAACTACTTCACGAGGACGAATCAACTGTGTTTCAATAGTGATCACAGCTCTCCATAAATCTCTGCCTATATTTAAGTTGTACATTTTTTGTTTCCATATTTAGTTGTTACTATTTATTAATACCTGTTTGACCAATTTTACAGTGCTGTATTTTTTCCATAGAAACTATATGAGGAAGCAAGTCAAGTAGCGAATGATGCCGTAGGGAACATCAGAACAGTTGCGGCTTTCTGTGCTGAAGAGAAGGTAATGGAGTTATACAAGAAGAAATGTGTAGGACCAATCAAGACAAGTATAAGGCAAGGTTTAGTCAGTGGAACAGGTTTCGGTTTATCACTCTTCTTTCTGTTTTCAGTTTACGCATGCAGTTTTTATGCTGGGGCAAGATTAGTTGAGAATGGCAAAGCAACATTCTCAAATGTTTTCCGTGTAAGTTATTGTCCTATGCTCCTATCTTTGTCACCATCTCAGTTTTGATGCTTTTTGCTTATCTCAATTGTTCCTGACAAAGCAAATGCTCAAATCTCTAATAAATTACAAAAGATTGTTTTTGTAAATAAAACAAAATAGACAATTAAAGAGCTAACTTCATCCCCTCCTTGCATTGAACAAAAAATTTCCTAATTTTCAGGTATTTTATGCTCTCATAATGGCAGCTATAGCAATGTCGCAATCTAGCTTCATGAGCCCAGCTGCAAGTAAAGCACTAAGTTCTGTTGCTTCTGTTTGTGCTATTCTTGATCAGAAATCAAGAGTAGACTCCAGTAAAGAGTCTGGAATGACATTACAAGATGTGAAGGGAGAAATTGAGTACCACCATGTTACTTTCAAGTATCCAAATAGACCTAATGTTTTCGTACTCAAAGATCTTTCTTTGACCATTCAAGCAGGAGAGGTAACTAGCCAAATAATCTGTTTGTTTGATGCTTAAATCTCATCATAGGAACATGTGATGATTTTAGAGAACCTTTCTCAATCAAGAATCTAAGAGTTTGATTATACTGATGGAAATCAGACAGTTGCTCTAGTAGGTGAAAGTGGAAGTGGTAAATCAACGGTGATCTCATTGTTAGAAAGATTTTATGAACCAGATTCGGGTCAGATTACACTGGATGGAACAGAAATCCAAAAGCTACAACTTAAATGGTTTAGACAGCAGATGAGTCTGGTAAGCCAGGAGCCTGTGTTGTTTAATGACACCATTCGAGCCAATATTGCATATGGAAAAGGTGGTGATGCAACAGAAGCTGAAATCATAGCTGCGGCAGAACTGGCAAATGCACACAAGTTCATTAGCAGTTTGCAGCAGGTAACCTACACACTAATAAAATAAAACTTTTATTGTAAAATTTTTGAAGAACTAGCTATCCAAACACCATAAGTATGCAGGGTTATGATACATTAGTGGGGGCAAGAGGGATTCAGCTATCTGGAGGGCAGAAGCAGCGGGTGGCAATTGCGAGAGCCATAGTGAAGAATCCAAAAATATTACTGCTAGATGAAGCCACCAGTGCACTTGATGCTGAGTCTGAAAGAGTGGTCCAGGATGCACTTGATCGAGTGAGGGTGGACAGAACCACTATTGTGGTGGCTCACAGGCTATCAACCATAAAGGATGCAGATTCAATTGCAGTGGTTAAAAATGGAGTCATTGAAGAGAAAGGAAAGCATGAGACCTTGCTTAACAAAGGTGGTACATATGCTTCCTTAGTAGCACTGCATATTAGTGCTTCTTCATCATAGACCCTTTTACTTCATTCCACCAATTATCTGATAGCTTCTTAACCTTTTCTTTAAAGCATTATTCCTCTGTAATGAAACATTCTAAACACCTGATTACCCTTGTTAAATGGATTTCACGGTTACACATCTCTTCCTTATTGGTGTAGTTCCAAATGTGCAACTAACACCCTCAAGCATCTAAATCCATGACATTGTAAACAGTATGCTGAAATGAAATTGCAACTATATAAGAACACAAAACATTTTTGAACTTAAACTTTGAGAATAGAAGCTTATCTTTACATTAATTATCCCCAAGGAAACATTGTTTACATTCTATTCAGCCAACAAAAGGTATCAGTATTCCCATTAACAGATCCACTGGTGTTGATGTTTCCTGATAGATATATCTCACTAATGATATCAACTCCAACATCTATCACTATTAAACCATTATCTATGAAAAAAGGAAAATGAAATATTCTCTAAATTTATTAATGGTTGAAAGCAAAGTATTTAGGGTTTGTGTTGTGAGTGGATTTTCTTTAACATAAAGTCATGCACTTGGAAAAAACTTGTATCTATCTTTATGGACCGTTCACAAAGTTTTGGATTAGGAGTTTACATGTAATAAATTCAGACATTATATTCAAATATAAGAATTTAATTCAATTTTATAAATTAATTTATAACATAAATTTTATATTACATTTTTAATTGATGCAATAGAGATAAAATAAATAGACATTATTATATAAAGTATCATCTATTTGTTAATTTTTTTTTCAAATTCATATTCTAGTGGGATATTATTATTCCCCACACGTCTCAAAGATTGAAAAAAAAAAAAAAAAAAAGGTAAAAGCATGGCTTGTGGTCCAATGGATATATTAAGTTACAAAAGCTTTTTTATTTGGTTGGTTGATAATAGCAAGTTTAAATCTAATGAAATAATTTTTTTTTCTTTAAACTAAGAGTTCACAATTTTTTCATAAACAATTTCTTAAAAAATAAAATAAAAAATTTATTTTCGATAAATTAAAATTAACTTATATACATAATTTTTTTTTTTTAAAAAAATTATGTGAAAGAATTTTTACCAATTTAATTATACAAAGAAATATATTATATTTTTCCTTATTTTTTTATTTCTTAGAAATGGTTATAGAAAAACGTACCAAACAGACCCTACAGCATTTTCTGTAAAAACATTAAAGTTAAAGAAATTACTTTTCATGAATGATCATAATCATATATTTGTTTTATAGAAAAGAAAAATATATTTATGTAAAGAAAAACAATATGATGAAGACAATACACTCGAAGACTGCACTTCTGCTGAAGCATCATTGAGTTGAAGATTCCTATCTCACAATTATCAAATCAACTATTTTCTTTATCTTTAACCTCTTTATTCATTTCATTATTTAATTTTACATAAACTAAATTTTTAAATAAATAATAAAAATTTGTTAACAAGAAACTCAATTTATTTATTTAATTTATTTAAATTTATTTATAATAAATTTTTAGATAAATAATAAAAATTTAAAAGATAATATTTATTTTTTATTTATATATAATTAAGTCTTATTTTTAATTAATATAAGTTTATTTATTATAAAAAAATTAATTTTTTTTAAATATTTTATTAAAAAATAAATTTTAAATTTAATTCATTTTTAAAAAAATTAATTCATAAAATAAAATTTATATTCATTTAATATATCTTAATTTAATTTTATTTTTAAATAATTTAAAATCTATATTATAATTATAATTAGTAAAAAATGAGAATCCATATTTTTTTTCTATTTCTGAAGTCAACAGAAAACTAAATTCTTTATTTGAGATTATAATATATATAGAGGTTTAATCTGAGTTAAGAATCTTTAAAAATGGTAAGATGCAATGTTAAGATTATTTTGTTATTTTTATATTTGTTAGGCTTTATAGTAAAGTTTCGCGAATCTGGTTCCTACAATATTTTAATTACACTTGTAGTTCTTTAATTTTCTAAAGCTAAATAATTTTGATTATAATTAATATGTTATCTAATGGTTTATATTAATTAATAAAATATTAATGATAAAATTTAATAATTAACTTTAACATATGTTATTTTAAAAGATAGGTTAATATTTTGTAATAATTAAATAATATATTAATAATAAATTAAAATTATTTCACCTTTTTAATTTTAAAAAAAATCAAATCTGTTATTAAAATTTTATATTTGTGACAAAAAATTTACATTCACATAGTTATAGTAAGAAAGTAAATTCTTATTTCCTCAAAGTCCTAGATCTATATATAACTTGAATTGATGATTGATTTAGAATGAATAGTTGATGATGAAAAAGAATTTTGGGTAATATCAGGAATAATCACTAATCACATAAACAATTTATTATAAGTAACATCATCGAACAAGTGGGAAGAAGAGTGGGTAAAAGATTTCAAAGACTCACATTTTCTTACTTCAAGTTGGGATGAAAAAAAATGAACTGCAACCCACTTTCATTATATTAATATAATGAAGGATCCATGAATAAAAGCTGAACTTTCATCACGTTATTATTCTTTTCAAAAATATATATCTACACTTTTCTTTTTTTTTCTTTAAACATTCTCGTGAGTATCATATTTATGTTAAATAAATCATCTTCTGTGTAAATAAGTTGGGTTCAATAAATTTTTTTGCAAAAATATATATATAATGAATATAAATATAATGTATTCAACTAATTAAAAATATTATTATTAGAGATTTACAAATTTCGTGTCATTAAATCTGTTTTATGAGAATAAGTTAAGTTTTAAATTTATTAGTAATATAATATGAGTCTATCTTAACAAAATTCTTAAATTATTATTGAATTATCCATAAATTTTTTGAACCGTTATTGGACCACCTATAAATTTATCAGACCGCTATCAAATCATCTATAAAAAAAATAAAAAATTCTTAAATTACTATTAGATCAATCATAAATTTTTAATCTTATGTTTAAATTTGAAAACTTTCGAGGTGACGTGGAAAAAATGTGAGAGATCCTACCAATCTCATCTTGTTAAATTGATTTTATAAAAATGAATTGATTTTATACATATGAATTAAATTTAAAATGTAGTACTAATAATTTTTTTTCTTTTCTGTTGGAAATATGAATAGACAGTGAAAAAGTTAAAAACTAAGATTTATTACTTTTTATAAAGTCATATTTCTTCTTATAATCTTTGGAGATCAATTAGTTCTGAAAATTGTTGTGGTTTACGAGGTATGATGAAATGGAGATAAGTGGGGTTAAAATGTGACAGGTTAAGTTATTAGGATGATGATAACCCTAAAGCCATTGCAGTTGTCAAATGTCTACAAGGCATTCCAACAAGTTGCCAAAACCTGCAAGCAAATGTGTTAATTGGTTTAGGTCACCATTCACCTAAAGATACCACCTTTCAAATTGGGATGAAATTTTCATAGAAATAGTTAGTCATGAATGCATCATCTTGGTTTTTTTTTTGATTGGGAACAATGATAGAACAAAAAGCATATTAAAATGTTGTCCATGAACCCACTAAAAAAGTTCTTTAGTAAATTATTTTTTTTCCTGCATATTCTCATTGTAGTGGGATATTATTATCCCCTATAAAGATCAAAAGAAAAGTTGAATGCAAACTTTTTTTAAAGAAAAAAAAAATCACTAAACGTAAACACTTCTGATAGTTAGTGGTCCAATGAGATTACAAAAGATTTTGGTTGATAATTTTAAGTTTAAATCTTCACAATGTTTTTTACAAATACTTTCAGAAAAATTAAATAAATTTTAATACACTAAAATTAACTCATGTATATATAAAAAATTAAAAAAAATATATATGATTTTTTTTTGTCAATTTAATTACATAAATTAATGTTATTTTTCAAAGAAATATATTTTATTTGTCTTTATTTTCTAGAAATGATTATAGAAAAACATATCAATCAATCAGAAGCATTTTCTTTAAAAACATAAAGGTTAAAGAATTTTTTTTTCATGACTTGTCGTGTAAAATTCATCTTAATCATATCATATATCTTTAAAAGTAGTTATTATAATGCCCAATAATCTACTATGTAATTAAAAAACAGTGTAAAAAATTAATATATATTATAAATTATAAAAAAAGAATTAGAAGATAAAAATATAAATAAAAAATAATAATTTTTACAATTAAAATTAGTTAATACAAATTAAAAATAAAAATTTTAAAAAATATATAAAAAACTTTTACAAATTAATTTATGTCTAAATTATTTTTAACTTGTGTAAAAATTAATTTCTTTTTGTTAATTTTTTCTTCTAAAAGTATTTGCGAAGAAGTTCGTTATATATCAGTGGAAAATCTTTATACTATTAGCATGTTTTAATTAAATTCAAGTTTAAATAGCTGCTTTTTTTTTTAATTAAGGATTTTAGAGTTTCAACTTCAAATTTAACATTTATCGTATTTAGGTATATATATAGGCAAACTTTTTTATAACCTTTCTAGAAAAAAATTGAATTCTTAATATTTTAAAATATTATCCACAAGTTCAACAAACAATATACATGAGATCATTTTTAGAAATTATTCATATATAAATTATTTTTAACTTATTGATAAATTAATTTTAATTTTTTATTTATTTTTAAAATAAATTTTATAATGAAGCTTGTTAGAATAATCCCTATACTAACCTACGAGACTAATAAAAAATGATAAATATAGATGATTTTTTTTAAAAGTATCACTCATCTAAAATTAGTGGTTTTAAGGGGGAAAGTTTCTTAAGATATTAAAAAAATTCCCTAATATATCATCACTTTGTTTAGGAGGGGAGTAAATAAAAAGAAAAAAAAAAGAAAAAAAAAAGAAATAAGAAGAAAATAGGAGTAATTTTTTAAGTAAGATATGTATTGTAGGTCAATAGAATTAAAAAGAAATAATCTTTTTTTATTTGGTTGAATTGAAAGTGAAGAAAAATAAATTGAGTAAAAAAATACTTTACTTTTGTATAATAATAATAATAATAATAATAATAATAATAATAAATTATATTAATCACAAATGAAATTTCATCAAATTACACAAATATTTAATAATTTTTAATAAATCTCTCCCTTATAGCAATATAATTCAATTCAAACAATTAAAGAATATAAAAAGGTGTCTATTAATATTTTAAAATAATTAAAGAAAATCGTGGGAATAAAAAATACAGAGTATTTGTTCAAAGTTTCCAAGTTTCCCAGATTCAAACTAGTGTCTGACACTTCCAAGTTTTCAACAACTGATGTTCGTGTATATTTCTAAAAGAGAATACTAAAATAACAAATTTTTAATATATCAGAAAACACTCTATTTAATATCAAAATATGAAAATATTGTACTTAATAAAATTAAACATGTTAAATACAAATATAATGTTCTCACCATATTACAGATGTCAAGTAGATATTTTTAAAAAAGATGGCTGTACATTAAACATTTTTCAATTTAAAATGAAGAACTTCGTGGAGAACCGTGTTGAGAAACATGGCGGTAATGATTGGAAACATCCAAAATGACCATTTATTTTTTCTTCATCCAATTTCATGCCCATAGGGGAGAGAGAGAAAATCAGGTGGGTCCCAAAAACTATGATCCTCTCCCGCCTTATTTCACTCTTGTAACCAAAAAGTGAAGAGTAAGTTCTTCATATGCATGCATTTTAACGCAACTTCAAACCTTGAATAATTTGTTGGCTTTGGTAATGAACATCTAATCCTGTTTTGTTCTTTTTTTCTTTTCTTTTCTTTATCTTGTGATTTAACCATGTAACTTCTTTTGATAGTATGCTTGCAATACTAGACTGTTTCCAAGCTTATTTCCATCAACCTTCTTGTTTTCCTTCTTTCTCTGTTGCTTTTTAGTGCTAGTTTGGCATCATTCTGAGAGGGCAGGAAGCACTTCTACCCCAAGTTTGCAAAAACGTTCATTACTGGCTTTTGATTCTTATAGAAAATAACAAGAACACGGGCAAGGAAGGCTCTTTGCTTTTCTTTAATATATGTTTTGGTTTTGAAGGTGCTTTGATCACTCATGTTCTATTCAGCTCTGTCCTATTCAGCTCCACTGCTAAATTCTATTGTTCTATTTTACTCTCTGATCTTCATTCCTGTCTATTGTTGAATTTTATTTAAGTCGGCTTATTTCCAATTTACTTGGCTTAAAGAATCATAACTCACTTTAGTGGTGACTTTTGATTGAAAAACTAAATAGAAGTCTCAACCTAGTGATCTTTTTTCAATAGCTGCTTTCTACTGGTGTTTGTAAGTAGTAACCAACAGAGGTTCTTGGGGAATATGGTGACCAAGCTTTGGATGAAGATGTTATTTCAACTGAGAATTAATTAATTAATTATCCATCAGTTGTAGGTACTGAAAATACCCAAGAAATGGCAAGGCAGCAAGATTCCAAGAAGAACAAGGTGAAGGATGAAAGCAACAAAACAGTACCCTATTACAAACTTTTTTCATTTGCAGACTCTTCAGATTATCTACTGATGTTTGTTGGGACAATAAGCGCTGCTGGGAATGGAATAACTAAGGCTTCAACGAATATAGTTATGGGAGAAGCAATTGATGCTTTTAGAGGAAATGGTAACGCTAAACATGTACTTCATGAAGTTTCCAAGGTAATGACTAGCATCCCTTTATTCTGAATCAATGTTACAAAATATTTATCGGAATTATAAGGCAAGTTGCCCAAGTAAGGAGATGAAAATAGTGATATAGAAGGCTTTTAAATTATTATTTTCTCCCCGCTGCTGTTGCTTAGCAGAGGCTAAAGTGCAGATATGGAATTGTTTTACTATCAGGCTGTTAGACCACCTCCAATTGTACAGTAATGGGTAGGTAAAGATGAGTTGTACAGTAATCCACCTCCAATTGTTTAATTTCTTGTTGAACCAAAAAATTTTAAGTAATTTTTATTCTAAATTTCTGAATTACCATTTTCCAACTTCCTATTTTCTGTTCAACAATGTTATGGAAGTTGCTTAAATGCATAAGAATTAATTCAAGTTGTGAGGAACGATTTGGTTTCAAATTCCCCTCATGCCTATCTCGTAACACATAATGGTTTGTTTCATGCTCAGGTCTCTGTGAAGTTTGCAATAATAGGTGTAGCTTCCTTTCTGGCAGCATTTCTACGTAAACATGCCACTTCTCTGCTCATTGTGTATACTGTATAGCTAGAAACAAAATTTATTCTTATATAACAATAAAAGGAGTTATTCATGCACACAGAGGTGGCTTGTTGGGTGTCCACCGGGGAGAGGCAAGCAGCGAGAATAAGAGGCTTATACCTCAAAGCAATTTTGAGGCAAGATATCAGCTTCTTTGACAAGGAAACCAATACTGGTGAGGTTGTTGGAAGGATCTCAGGTGACACAATTCTTATTCAAGAAGCCATGGGAGAGAAGGTATTATTGGACCTCTCTTCAAGTCCCAAATCATCACCATTTCATCTTAGTAAAAAAGATAATAACTTTCTCTTTCTCATTTGTGTAATATACCAGGTAGGAAAATTCATACAGTGTGTGGCATGTTTTTTAGGAGGTGTAGTCATAGCATTCATCAAGGGTTGGCTTCTAACTCTTGTCCTTATATCTTGTATTCCACCTCTTGTTCTCTCCGGTTCCATAATGAGCTTTGCTTTCGCCAAGTTGGCATCCCGTGGACAAGTAGCTTATTCTGAAGCAGCAACTGTAGTAGATCGCACAATTGGTTCAATTCGAACTGTATGCCAATCTTTAAAATTCAGTTTGTTCTTTTACATGTTGCAAGGGAGCAGCATATAATACACACTCCTCGAATGCAGGTTGCATCATTTACGGGTGAGAATCAAGCTATAGCTCAATACGATCAATCCTTAACAAAAGCTTACAGAATTGCAGTGCAAGACGGAATGGCAGCTGGTTTAGGCCTTGGTTCAATCCGTTTACTTATTAACAGCAGCTTCGCATTGGCTGTATGGTTTGGAGGGAAGATGGTAATAGAGAAAGGTTATACAGGAGGCCAAATCATGAGTATATTTTTAGCACTATTTTATGCCTCCATGTAAGTTAGTTTTTTGCTTTAACATGTATTTCGGACGCATCAAGCATATCTTACAACCTTTCTCCCAAGTTTGACAGGAAAAATTTATATGCATTTCGATGTTAATTTTATTTTTCAGGTCACTGGGGCAGGCTTCTACATGTTTAACTGCATTTTCTGCAGGTCAGGCTGCCGCCTTTGAAATATTTGAAACAATTAATAGGCAGCCAAACATTGATGCTTACGACACAGCTGGTAGACGGGTAGATGATATTTCTGGAGATATAGAACTTAGGGAGGTTTGCTTTTGCTATCCTTCAAGACCAGATGAATTGATATTCAATGGATTTTCCATTTCAATATCAAGAGGCACTACTGCAGCTTTGGTTGGGAAAAGTGGGAGTGGGAAATCAACAGTTATTAGTTTGATTGAGAGGTTTTATGATCCACAAGCCGGTGAAGTTCTCATTGACGGTATCAACCTCAGAGAATTTCAATTGAAATGGATCAGACAGAAAATAGGCCTTGTCAGCCAGGAACCAGTCCTTTTTACTGGTAGCATTAAAGAAAATATTGCTTATGGTAAGGATGGGGCAACAGATGAAGAAATCAGAGCTGCAATTGAACTTGCTAATGCAGCTAAATTCATAGATAGATTTTCACATGTGAGCTCACAAATTCATCTTTTGCAATTTGCAATGTTCTGATTTTTCAACAATATTAATTTCAAATAATACAATAGAAATTCTATTTTATATATTTATTACCTCATTGGATTTATAAATTATGATTTTAGGGACATGATATGATTGTTGGCGAGAATGGTACACAGCTCTCTGGGGGTCAAAAGCAAAGAATTGCCATAGCAAGGGCAATTCTGAAAGATCCAAGAATTCTACTCCTTGATGAAGCTACAAGTGCCCTTGATGCTGAGTCTGAGAGAGTGGTACAAGAGACACTGGACAAAATTATGATAAATCGAACAACTGTCATTGTTGCACATCGCCTAAACACAATAAGGAATGCTGATACCATTGCTGTTATTCATCAAGGAAGAGTAGTGGAAAACGGTAGACATACTATGTTGCTACATGCATGGAACTCATGACAATTTGCATTCATGTTTTTCTCTCTCCTACACACTGGCAAATGCCATCATTTTCCTTCGCATATGCATTATAGCATTCTTACCTTTCAACTGATTAGGTATACATGCTGAGCTCATTAAAGATCCTGATGGAGCTTATAGCCAACTCATTAGATTGCAAGAAGTTAAAAGGCAGTCAGATGTTACATATGGCTCAGGAAGGCTAGAAAACAGCAGTCGTCACTCATTTAGAATATCAAATGATATGCCTACTACACTTGATCCCTTGAAAACATCAGAAAGAGAGCCTGAAGTTCTTACTCCAGCAGCACCACATTCACCTCCAAAAGTCTCATTCCTTCACCTTGCTTATCTTAACAAGCCTGAAATCCCAGTGTTAGTCCTAGGGACTCTAGCAGCCACAGTAACTGGGGCCATACTTCCTCTTATGGGGTTTCTTATCTCCAGCATGATAAATACTTTCCGTGAGCCTGCAGATAAACTCCGTAAAGACTCAAAGTTTTGGGCTGTAATGTTTATTGCCCTTGGAGTGGTTAGCTTCATATTTCATCCATTAAGGTCCTACTTTTTTGCTGTAGCTGGTTCTAAGTTGATAAAAAGAATCCGGCTAATGTGTTTTGAGAAAATTATTCACATGGAAGCAGGCTGGTTTGACAAAGCGGAGCATTCAAGTGGAGTACTAGGAGCAAGGCTGTCAATAGATGTGGCTTCTATTCGAACCTTTGTTGGGGATGCACTAGGTTTGATGGTTCAAGATATTGCTACAGTAATTATAGCCTTGGCAATTGCCTTCGAGGCAAACTGGCAGCTTTCTCTCATCATTCTTGTTTTGCTACCTCTACTATTAGTAAATGGACAGGTGCAAATGGGGTCCATGCAAGGATTTGTCATTGATGCAAAGGTTTGTAAGTAACTCACATCAAACAAACAACTACTAGTATGAAAACATGTGAAAATATCTAAATTTAAGACATGGAAGGAGAAGGGTGAGAGGAAACTTTGGATCTAAATGTAACCTAAATGAATTAATCAGACCTATTTCTATAACATAATCTTATATTGAAATGGGTAAACGGGTAACCAGTAGAGAAACAAAAAAAGGACAAACATTCACCAAAGCTACTTGATTGTTTTTTGTCTTACCATGCTTAGATCCAAAGGTAAATCCATCCAAGTGGTTGGAATGATATGTCAGGGAAAAGATTTTGTCAGTACTAATATCCATTTGACCAATGTTTAATGTGCTCTATATGTTGCATAGAAACTCTACGAGGAAGCAAGTCAAGTAGCGATTGATGCAGTAGGGAATATCAGAACAGTAGCTGCTTTCTGTGCAGAGGAGAAGGTGATGGAGTTATACCAGAAGAAATGTTCAGGACCCATCCAGACTGGAATAAGGCAAGGTTTAGTCAGCGGAACAAGTTTTGGGATATCACTCTTCTTTGTGTTCTCAGTTGATGCAGGCAGCTTTTATGCTGCAGCCCGACTGGTTGAGAATGGCAAAACATCAATCTCAGATGTTTTCCGAGTAAGTCAATCCTATCCTTGTCTACTTATCTCAATTGTTGCTGACGAAGTATAAGCTAATATCTATTTTCTTTTACTTTTAAATAAACATTATAAAAAGAGCTATGCTCATCACATTCTACTAGCATTGAAAAATTCAGTCTCTAATTTTTCAGGTATTTTTCACTCTGACAATGGCAGCAGTAGCAATGTCACAATCTGGCCTCATGGCCCCAGGTGCGAGCAAAGCAAAAAGTTCTGTTGCTTCTATATTTGCTATTCTTGAACAGAAATCAAATATAGATCCCAGTGATGAGTCCGGAATGATGTTGCAAGAAGTGAGGGGAGAGATTGAGTTCCACCATGTCACTTTCAAGTATCCAACCAGGCCTAATGTGCTCGTGTTCAGAGATCTTTCCTTGACCATTCATGCAGGAGAGGTAACTTAAAAATGATACATTTGTTTGTTTGATGCATAATTCTCATATGAAACAATATTCTTTCAAACAAACCCATCTACGTCTCTCTTAAGGGAGAATCTAAGAGTTTGATTATACTGATGGAAATCAGACAGTTGCTCTGGCTGGAGAAAGTGGAAATGGAAAGTCAACAATAATCTCATTGTTGCAAAGATTTTATGACCCAGATTCAGGTCAGATTACACTAGATGGAACGGAAATTCAAAATCTGCAACTTAAATGGTTTAGGCAGCAGATGGGCCTGGTAAGCCAGGAACCAATATTGTTTAATGACACCATCCGAGCCAATATTGCATATGGAAAAGGTGGTGATGCAACAGAAGCTGAAATTATAGCTGCAGCAGAACTGGCAAATGCCCACACGTTCATTAGCAGTTTGCAGCAGGTAAACTACACAATATTCAATGAACTGAATCTGTTCCTAAGACTGGTGCAACAAAGAATTATATGAAAAATTTTTTAATAAGTAACTATCGATTTCTAAACACCTTATGGACAAAATTCTGAATTCTAGAAAAATGACACATGCAGGGTTATGATACAGTAGTAGGGGAGAGAGGGATTCAACTATCGGGAGGGCAGAAACAGCGGGTGGCAATTGCAAGAGCCATAGTGAAAAGTCCAAAAATATTACTCCTAGACGAAGCCACCAGTGCACTTGATGCTGAGTCTGAAAGAGTGGTTCAGGATGCACTTGACCGAGTGAGGGTGGACAAAACCACAATTGTGGTGGCTCACAGGCTATCCACCATAAAGGATGCAGATTCAATTGCAGTGGTTGAATATGGAGTCATTGCAGAGCAAGGAAAGCATGACACTTTGCTTAAGAAGGGTGGTATCTATGCTTCATTAGTAGGCTTGCACACAAATCTTACTTCATCTAATGGTTTTTCACAGTGTGTTTGAAAATTCCTTGAGAATGGAGGAATCACGTTTGAAACTCACATCCGTGAAACCAAACACGCTATCATTCTGTTGAAGTATCCTTTCTATTTTCTAATTTCTAATGTAATCTTCTAAAGATTTGAACACCCATTTTTAATGGGTCTGGGGTTTACACATTGATACCCACAAGCATCTAACCCCACCCTGGTAAGCAGTATTCTGAAATGAAATACTAGAATTATAAATAAAAAAAATTGGAGATTATGAGCTTAACATAACATTGATATGATAATCTGTTAAACTCAGAGGAGCATCCAATTACACACACATTGGCGTATCTCTGTTCCCAGATTAAACTTTGTTATGGAGAAACAAACCTAGTTTCAATTTCCAAAATGTTTATCTAAAGTGAACATCAAAGATCAAAACACATATAGTTATTGGATTAAATTAAATAGTTACATTTTAGGGCTAAATGAATAACATTCATACCTGACAAACAAAAGCTGTTCTAACCTATAACAAGAAGTTACCGGTTTTATACCTTTGGTTTTGGGCTGGGCCTAGAGTGATGCAATTGCTTTCTGTAGTTACATAATTTCTTTCTGTCCCTCTCGTGAAATAATAAAAGTAACTTATTTTTAAATATTTATATTTTCTGAAAAATACAAAATGTATTAAAAACTTTCATATTTTCTGAAAATATTCTGAAAAAATATATTTCAAAATGTATAACCAAAAATTGATTTTTGACTATTTCGAATTATTTATTTTAAAATACTTCATTATAAGATTAATTATTTTACTCATTTTATATTGATTAAAAATATATTTAAATTTTTAAAATATTATCATTTAAATAAGACGAGAATGTTACTTTTTTTTTCAATTTTTGTGTTCAAAATACATTAATTTATGGGTTAAATTTCCAAAAATAATTTTCAAATCACATTTAGAATTAAGGTAGAGTCTAATAAATTTCAGACTTAAAATTGTAGAAAAATGTTTTAAATAAAACTATAATTCATTTAAACTTATGAAAAAAATATTTTTTACTTCCTATTTTTATCTTTTAAAATATTCTATATAACACTTTTTCTAATACTTTCAAAATAATTTTTTTTTATTTTTATTATTAAATCAATTATCTTGTCTTATATGAATTTTATTTTTATTATAAAATAAATTATATTGATAGAAATAGACATGAAGGTCAACTGCTTAACTTCAAATCTACAGTTACAAGAGAAAATGGGTTCCAAAGCGAGACCTCCTTATTTAGTTATTTAAAAAAAAATTATTTTTTTCATTGATTTTAAAGTAGAATGTGTAAAACCTAATTTGACTGAAATTTTAAAATAAAGAAACAAATCATTTTTACTATAAAACAAATTACTTTTTTGGATTATATCAAATTTATTTTTTTAAATTATGAGAATTTCATAAGAAATATTTGTAGAACATAAAATGATTTTGAATAAAATTTGAAATAAAGTGATTCATATCAAAGTTTCAGTGCACAGTTTATCTCTTTTTCTTAGTGTGAACAAGTTAATATATTATATCAAACACTGAATTCCTAATTGCTTTTGTTTGATGCACCATGAATGAAGAAGAATGCTCCTGACAAAATAGAAACTGAATTTCTCAAAGAAGAAAGTTCAATACAACATGAAGAGTGTAGAATCAAAAATACCATAAAAGTGGATGACTTTCTGGGTGAGGAAACATAAATTCTTACCAGAAGTACAAAAAATTGATACCTATGTTTATCTGCACACACTTGTACTAATTGTAGCTAACTATAATCACAGGGTACATGAACAAATGATTGAGATTCCTGCTGCACCAACATTGCAAGCTTCCAACAAGCACAAATGTTATAGTAAAATGCACAAGTAGTTTTCGTTATTATACTAACAACTGCCACTAAAGATGAACAAGTTGAAACTTGAAATGTAATTAACTGTATTATTCAGCCAATTAGCAGTTGGAAAGAGACAAAGAAAATTTGAAACAAAAGGGATATACTCAAAGTTTGTTAAGAAATTAAAGAAAGTTTGATAAGGACCCTTAGTGTTGTCTCCCATCTTAAGATACTTCTAATTAGGCCAATGTACCTACCAGGAAAAGGGTTAAATTTGAGTTCAAACCTCAATTGCAAAAGGGGTTAGAATTTTAGCACGTGTGTTCAAGAGCCAAATCACAAAAAGACAAGGGATTTCAAAGATAAAAGTGACCTTCCTATTTCTTAAATCACAACTGCATTAACAAATGACACCTTATGTGATGTGAAGTGGCAACAAACTTGGAAATTTTGTGTTATATATTTAAAGTATTCCTTCAAAGGGAATATCATCTATTACTTATATACTCAACCCCCTACCACCCTTTTCTCCCCCATAGCCTTTCTCTGCCTTTTACATTTCCATCTCTTTCTCATAATCAAGATCAACTGCCACAAAGAAACGTACGTATAAGACAAGTTAGCACCCTCCTCCACTAATTGGTGAATGGTGGAACCAAAGAATTGGAAGCCAAGGTGTCTTCCTCACACCTTGTTTCTCTCTTTGTGCATGTAGTCTTAATAATCTATGCATACAGCTATCCAGTTCTTGCATTCTACTGATTTATCTTCAGATTTCTTTCTAGATGATGAAATAAAGGAGCTTCTGATTCATATGCTATTAGGCTTTGAGACTGCAATATTACTGTGAAGTGTGAAGTCTTTTGGCAGGTATTTGGTTAATTTTTCAGCTTGCAAGAAATAATTTAAACACTGAATTAATGAAATAAATCACTTTCTTTCTTAAAGTTAAGCAATATCCCTATCGTATATGATTTAATTGTTTCTCATATATACTTGATTTGGTCAGTTAACTACTTTATGTTGATCCCACTTAAATAGTGAAAGTTGCAGGTTCAAATGGTCTCCATATCTGTACATATTTTTATTTTTATTTCAAGTGAAAAAATAGAAGTCTTTGACCCTGAAAACATCTACAGGACACTTGTCAAAATATGGCATTAAGAGGAACATTTTGAAAAGTTACAAAATTGGCTAACAAATAGGTAGCAATCTACACTTAAATTGGGTTTAGTAGTCACATATTCTTAGGCATGATAAGATTAATAAAGATTATAAAAATCTCAAAGGACTTAATAATTTCCCAAATTATGCATGAATCCATATAGTGTACTGTATGGAAGTTTGACAAAGAGATGAGAGATCATGGTGTCAAAACAAGACAAACATGTGATTCAGTAAAGATGTTGTTTGCATTTCCCTTATGCAGTATGTGTTACAAGGGAACTGCATATTCGATCACTGAGAGTAGTATGAGGTGGCTCTAAAATCTAGCTGTTGCAGCTGCTCTGCTACTCATTTTTCCCTCACTTTCATGAACTGTCACATGTGGACACTGCAGACATAGTTCCTTCACATTTCACGGGTTTCCCTTTTTACTATGCATTTTTGTCTGATGTGAAAAATTTTATAAAACCATGTTTGGCATATGCATTCAGCTTGACAAACATTCGGGTTCAACCCATCTGAGGGATCACTCTCTGCTACTGATTAGTCAAACTTGGTGCACAAATTGATGGATCATTGTGACATTCATCTCATCTCATACATAACTTACATGCATTCCCCCTCTAATTTAACCAATACACATTTTTTCATGCACATGAATGTAAAACTCTTCAACATCTGAAAACATGTCTAGGATTAAAATTTAATTAACCAACTAATGTTTTTGCCAATATATGTTCCAGCTAATGATCCTTTTGTGAAAAGAAACAGTTCTTTTTTCTGCTTTTTGAGCCTTAAGTAAGGCATTGAAATCTATGGCTTATGATACCCACTTTGTTTTGTGTCTTTTCAGGCAAATTAAATATTGAGATTCCTTATCTGTCTTTTTCTCTTAAAAGCAATAATCATTCTTAAGCAACACGCACCAGAAAAACTAATGGGTTCATGACAGTAAATTTCGACATACATGCTTATATTCATTAGCTAATAAATTATGAGTGACATTTACATTTTTCCATTATGATATATAAAAATCATATAAGATTCACTAAATAATGCCAACAGGTTTTTGGGACCATCCAGGTTTGTGTTGTGACCATTGTTTCTGTGAGTGGACTTTCTTTATAAATAAAGTGATGCACTTAGGAAAAAAACTTGATCCTAGGAATTAATTGGAACTGTGTGGATGATGCAGTGTGTATCTATCTTCATGGACCATAAGACAAAGTTTTGGTTTTGGGATGCACCCACATACTTTCCTCCATTAATTTCCACATTATTTTATCCAACTTGCATGCATACACCGCCATAACCATTTGAGCTTCCATTGCAAATATCTTATTACCTTTGCAATGATCTTAGCTTTAATCTGTGGTCCATTTGCCCTTCAATTGAAGATAAGGAAAAGAATGGGACAGAATGGAAGAGGGTCTAATAAATTTGATTTTGACACTTTTAAGACATAGGGATCCATATCCTAAAAAGAACACTTTCTACCCTTATAAGAGACATTATGTCCCCTTCATCCACCATCAATGTTTTCTTTTCCCTTTTATTCATTTTACTCTTCAAATTAATTCATTTTCATTTCTTCCTTCAGAGCACGTCTAAAAATAACATTTTTAAAACAATTTCATACAAAGATAGAAGTTTTTTGCTTTTTAATTTAAATAATCTCCAGTATATATTTTCCGTGTAATATTATATTTAATTAATCTATATTTTATATTATAAATCCTAAAAATAATATTTTTAAAGACAAATTAAAGAATTTAAAAAAATTATAAATTTGTTTTAAAATAATCATTATAGATGTTAACAAATTTATCAATATAATAATATCCAATTGAATGTTTTTAGATAAATTGCTTATTCTAAACTAGGCATATTATTTTATTATTATTCTCAGTGAATCCTATGATCAATCATTATGTTTTTATTCCGATACGATGATATATGTACTATATTGAATATCATATAATAAGGTCCAAATTCATATATTTAATTTTTTGTAAAGTTGGACCTTTGTTACACCTGCTACACTCTGCTAGCTGTTGTCTCACATCACATATGTAGTTACACATAATAAAACAAAAATACTCACTTTATTACAACATAAAAAAATTATATATATATAAAAAAAAAACTTATTTTTTTATGTTTTCTATGCGCATTCATTTCAAGAATATTTCTTAAATTATGTTTTATTTTAGGATAAATTTTCTTTGTTATATTATAGATTTTGGTAGTAGGTTTTGCTTAGTTGTTCTACTTATAACAAGTCTTCACACTCTAATTCTTTTTAACATATATATAAATTGTTTTTTATATAAAAATTTTATGGAAACATAAAATCAAAGAAAATTTTGGTATCTTAAATTATTTGATAAAGATCCTCCATTGGATATATAATGGATGAAAATAATATATATCATGATTTTTAATGGCATTAGTGATAAAAAAAAAAAAAAATAGTAGGATAACATGGTTGAAATGAAATAAATAACAAGTTTTCTCTTTTTGGGTTTGTATGTTGAAAGAAAGAAAAGGTTAATCGATAATTGTGAGTTTGTTTGTGAAGTGTTTGTTTGACTACTTGGTTTGGTTTGAAGGTGTTGTTTGTTCATCTATGGCGACCCTGTTCTGTCACGAGGTGGCACACGTTCTCTCTTTCACACACACGAACACGCTTGTTCCGTAGCCTTTTCCTTTTGTCTTTCTTCTGCGTGGCACTGCCACCTTCACCGTTTCACACAAACCTGCTCTCCACAACATTCCTACTTTTCTTCTCTTTTGTCACTCTTTGATCTTTTTCTTCTCATCTCTCATCAGACACACCCTTTTCAGTCATGAAGCAAAAAACGCCATCTTCACCAACTACTGCAAGAACTGCGTTCAAGAAGCAAGGTGACAACAACAAGTCCCTGCAGAGTCCAACGCAGCCACGCCTCAGAGCTTCTCCTAAGGCTCCAAAGTCGCCACCTGAGTCATCAACCAGAGCTAAGCCAGTGCCCCCAGACTTGAAGGACGTTTCAACGGCCAAAAGGGGCGCTCTTGTGGGGTCTCTAAAGGGTAGGAAAGCTGAGGAGGCTAAGGTTGTTGTTGTTGCTCGGCCAAGGCGAGTGCTTGGGGATTTTGGTTTGAGGAAGAGTGAAGATGATGACCCTGATGGGAAAAAGAAGAAGAAGAAGGAGGAGGAGGAGTTGCAGGAGAAGCTTGAGGTGAGTGAGAATTTGATCAAGAGTTTGCAATCTGAGGTGCTGGCGTTGAAGGAGGAATTGGATAGAGTTAAGAGCTTGAATGTGGAGCTTGAGTCTCAGAACACAAAGCTCACTCAGAACCTTGCTGCCGCTGAAGCTAAGGAAGCAACTGTTGGCATTGGCAACATTGGAAAGGTGAGAATTTGTTATGTTTTGCCTCAGAAAATATGAACTTTGTAGAGAAATCATTACATTTTTCCTGACCACCATAGTCCCATTTAATCTTTACATGGCACGTAATCCGAACTTTGTTAATTTTTTGTCATAAATTGAAAAACTCGACTATCGATACTCTTGAAGATTGATGAGACCATGGTCCAGAAGAGGTTTTGGACCATATAATAATTTCTCAAACTTTGAATCTCCTTCCAAAGTTTCCAATTAAGTATTGTAATCTTTTTATTTGGTTTATAATTCCAAGTGTGCTTATTTCGCTTAGTACAGTCATCAATCACTGTTTGATTGGATTATCATGTTGCTGATAGTTGTTTACACTTAACTTACTCTGTGGTACAAAAATAAGATCATTTGTCTGTTTTATACATAAATATTTATGTCACCCACTTGGAAATCAATCTGTTTTTTTAACCTTGGATGAAGAAGGAATCAATTGGAGAACGCCAGAGCCCCAAGTTTAAAGACATTCAGAAACTCATTGCTGACAAATTGGAACTGTCTAGAGTAAAAAAGGAAGGTACTTCTGAAGTAATTTTTGCTAAAGCATCAATTCCTTCACCAACCCCGAGTTTTGCTGTTCATGAAACTACAAGTATAGGAAGAAAATCTCCACCCAATACATGCCTGCAGCCACCTCCACCACCACCACCACCAATTACAATAAGAAGAAATTCTTCACCCAACACATGCCTGCAGCCCCCTCCACCGCCACCAATTCCATCTTGGCCTTCAGCAAGATTAGCAAACACCCGAAAGGCCCCTGCAGTTGTTGAACTATTTCACTCCTTAAAGAATAAAGATGGGAAGATAGACTCAAAAGGATCCGTGAATCATCAGAGACCAGTAGTTATTAGTGCACACAGTAGCATCGTGGGAGAAATTCAAAACCGTTCAGCTCATCTCTTAGCAGTAAGATATGCATTAAATGTGTTTTTAACTTTGAGATGTGTAATACTATTTATTGAGAGAGTAATAACTGACCATCCTTTCCAGATAAGGACAGACATTGAAACAAAAGGAGAGTTCATTAATGACCTCATAAAGAAAGTAGTGGATGCAGCCTTCACGGATATTGAAGAGGTCCTAAAGTTTGTTAATTGGCTTGATGGAAAACTATCATCATTGGTAAGTTTCTAGAAAAATTGTTTATCTAGCATACAAATGTGTGTGAGTAATTTATCATTTAAGATATCCAATTTTTTTCCACTTATAACACATAGGTTAAGCAAAGTACTAAATCTCTTTATTTTATTAAAATTTATTTGTAATTTCCTAGTATCTTTCTTATTTGTTACTTTGATATTCTTTACACTTTTTTTATAGTTCTCTTTCTGTAAGGTATAACGGAGTAAATAATAATTAATGTTAGATACATAGGAATATTTTTTTCTTCAAAAGTGACATATAACAAGAAACAGAGGCAATACTTTTATATGGACACTGAAAGGTAGTCTCATTGATTTAGCATTTAATGTCATCCTCCCTTCCTTTTCCCAAGACAAAAAATGGTATGATCTATCCATACTTTCCTGTTCATTGAGTTTTACAGCTGCATTTAGTTTAACCTTCATAAATTATCTAAGCCGTACAAGGAAAGGTGGTTGTGCAGAACTGCATAAGTTAAGATATTGAATATAAAATGTTTAGTTTAATAGTGTACATCTGATGAAGTTTCAACAGAGAATGAGACATTACTACAAGATTCATAGAAGTATGCAAGTGTTACTTAATGTTGTAATCGGGTGGTACAATATAAATAATAACTGGTTTGGTTTCTTAGCAGCTCTGTATCTTGTATTCTGCAGGCTGATGAGCGTGCTGTCTTGAAGCATTTTAAGTGGCCTGAGAAGAAAGCTGATGCGATGAGAGAGGCTGCAGTTGAGTATCATGAGCTGAAAATGCTAGAACAGGAAATTTCCTCATACAAGGATGACCCTGACATTCCATGTGGAGCTGCCTTAAAAAAGATGGCCAACCTATTAGACAAGTTAGACATATCTATCTAGATAATCTTCCTATTTATTAATCACTGATATGACATTTTCAGGTCAAGGATGCTAACTCTGTCCCTCTTTACATCTCCTTGTGACAGGTCTGAGAGGAGCATACAGAGGCTAATCAAGCTACGAAGTTCAGTCATAAATTCTTATCAAGTGTACAGCATTCCAACTGCATGGATGCTTGATTCTGGAATAATGAGCAAGGTATATTTCTTTTATGCTTAAAATTTGAAATGAGAATATTGAATAAACATAGTATATACCTCTAAAATGAGATCAATGTTCAACATTCCAACTTTATTTGAATGATATAGTGATTGTTTAAAAGCTAGTCCATGTGAACATTATCTCTTGACGGGAATTGCTTTGTATTAGGTACCATAAGGCATTAAACTTTCTGCGTTAAATCCCATACATCCACCATGAATTGTTTTGCTTTTAGTCATGATTTAAGAAATCTAATGAAGGATGCATTTTGTTTGGGATGTATTACTCCAGAGTCTGTTTACTGCATGATTTAGAAGATGTGGCTATCTAATTTGTTTGTGGAGTCACTCTTTGAAGATAGAAAATCCATTCTCATTCAAAATATTTTTACTGATCACCGATAGCTACAGGACATGGCCATACATTTCCTTCCAATGATCACAATCCAGGCGTTTCTTATCATAAGTTGTTTGCATTTAGAAAAGCATGCTTGTTTCTTATGCTTTTCAACAGGGTTTGTTTGGAGGATATTTCTCCATAAACACTTCTAAAAGAGAAAAAAAATAAGAAGGAAAAACAAAATTAGTTTTTTCATAAATTAAAATTAACTTACATGTGAATTAAAAACAAGATTTTTGAGAAGCTAATAGGAAATAACTTTTTATAAAAATCAGCTCATACATGAACTAATTGTAGTCTATGGAGAAACTAATATCATTTTCTTTTAACTTTCTCTCTTAGAATTGTTTATGGAGAATTTTCTCCAAACAAATCCTTAGAAGATTTTTTTTCTTTTTCTGTTGTTGTCTTTGTGAATAAATAGGAAATTGGGCACATGCTAAACTTACATTGTAAAACTGGTGTTAAAGAGTAATATATCAACTATGCAGATAAAGCACGCTTCCATGACTCTGGTCAAGATGTACATGAAAAGAGTGACAATGGAACTTGAATCAACTCGCAATTCCGACAGAGAATCTATTCAAGATTCTCTTTTGCTTCAGGGTGTGCATTTTGCATATAGGGCTCATCAGGTATTAATTTTTAGCATCTTTCTGCAGACTTTTTGTCATCACTTCTGATTTTCTTCCAACTCTAAGGGCTGGAAATCTGTAACTAGTAAGTGTTCAGAAATTGTACCACCAAAAGAACCAACCCTTGAACAAGTTTGTGTACATGTTATCAAAAGACCATTCTCATCCGATGGAATATTAGTTAACCTTTAACAAGATGTCTCCTCTTATTTTGGTAGATAGAAAGACTCCATGCATCAATTTCTTCATATGCTAAGCTGTCACACTTTTTTTGGCATGTTGTTGTAGTTTGCTGGAGGATTGGACTCAGAAACAATGTGTGCTTTTGAAGAGATAAGACAACGTGTACCAGGACACCTAGCAGGGTCTCGAGAACTTTTAGCTGGCATACCATAATCATGAGAAACCACTGATACTTTATGCTGCTACTAATAATGCTTACAAAAGGTGGGTTTTAAATATTCATTATTCTTTTTCTCATCTCCAATCTCAGTGCTTGTTCGACATCAAGAGATTCTGAAGAAAGAACACTCCATAGTAAGGTCAAATGGCTAATAATCTGTCATAACCCAGGAATAGGGTCTTCAGTTCAGGGTAGTTTAATTTCAACAGTGAACTTTGTTAGCTGCATGTATCAAAGAACATGAAGAAGAAGAAGAAGAATAAAATTTTAAAATTTAATAGTCATGTTCAATTTGTAGAGCTTGGAAAAAATAAAACACTTTTGAAGTGATTTTCACCGTGATCTATATGCAATTACGTTCTTTTTATTCAAGAATGAAAGTTAATTGGAAAAGACTTCATCTTGTTTCGTGCCTGTAATAACCATTCTCTGATTTTGGAGTAAAAGTGATGATAAAAAGTTCATGGATGATTTTTCATCATAAAAGTAAATTCGATCGATGAAAATAAACTAGAAATTATTAACATAAATTCGCATAACAAATATATTTATTTTGGTGCCAAACGTTTCATAATTGTAAGACTTACTACTTTAAATAATAAATGGAAATTAATGAAAATAAGAAAAAAAAATACCAATTTGAATGAGAGGTTTCATATGGAAGTGAATTCACATTTCTTTATGTTTGCTTTTACATAGTTTTTTTTGCTTAAATTTACCAAGGATAAAAGGTAAAAAAGAAAACATTACTGTGTAATAAGCTATGACACTAGCAATGTTTATAAATAAATTTAATATTGAAACACTGTTAGTAAAGATTATCACATAATAATATAATAATTCAGTAGGAATTATTAAAAAAATTATTTTTAAAGTAATTATTACAACAACTAATAATATTTATTTATTTGAATAGTGTAAAAAATATACATTTTTGTGTATTTTAATTATTTTTTTAGTTATTAAGAAAAATCAATATAATGAGTAAAAATCTAATAAAAAAATATAAAAAAATATTTTAATTGAATTGAATAAGTTTTCAAATTTAGTTTTCAAATTAATTCAATCGAAAACTTGATATACAACTTATAATATTTGTATTTATAAGAGTTGAATATTTTTTTATTATTATTTTATTTAAAATTAAAAATTCAATATAAGAGAATATATCTAATAAATATTATTTATTTACAATATGATTTTTGTTCTTAACTTATATATTTGAGTAAATATTAAATATCAGATGTAATATGTAATATTAAATAATATGTTAATCTTATAAGATATGTTAATCTATTAAAAAATATTTTAAATATAAACTTTATAATAACTATTATAAAAATGAATAATAATTTATTATTGCGTGCTATTTTAAAATAATTACAGTTACACTAAATTCTAAAATTATAGATGAGTAAAAAAAAAATGTTAAAATAAGATAAGAGATAGAGTTAGATAATCATTATCCGTTGGAGATCAAATTAGAAGAGGCCCAGCACAACCAACGCACCTTCTAAGCCCACCTGTTCAACACGTGTCATTTAAAACGGTGACATGTCAGCAATATCAAAACACGTGTCGCCCCCTCTGCTTCCATCTCCACCGTACAATGCAAGGAGGTTCATCCAACGGCTGAGATCAAACCAATTCGTGCGCCCAAGGAAGAAAAAACGTGGAAAACCATAACGGTCACGCGCCCGCCAGAAGCACGATGAAAGTGCGCACCACGTCACCCATGCCCAATCAGAGCGAGCCACGTAAGCTGAAAAATTTTTAAAAACACAATTGTTGATAGAGAAGAGCAATCGTGAGAAGATTATTATAACAACGAACGAAAAAGTAGAAGGAAGGAAAAGAGCGTACTTTGCATCGTTCGTCACCGTTGTCGCCGTCGTCACCGTCTTCACACATGGAGATCTCCGGCACTGTTCTCCGTCATGTCGGCTACGTCTCCGGCGCTTGGACCCAGATGAGTTCCCGTGGTGTGGCTCCTCGTGTTGCGGTGAGAATGGGAACGGGTTCTGGCTTCTGTGACGAGGGGCATCTGCAGTATTACCAGAACACCAAAAAGGTTCTCTCTCCCAAGAAAAAGTTGAAACTGCTGAAGGATTTCTCCAAATTAGGGCTTGCCTCGGATCCTCAGAAGCTTTCCATGTTCTATGATCTTCAACAAAACCTCACCTCGGTACAGTTTTTTTCCCTTTTCATCACGTTTCTGTTGAGAAATATGATTTTATTCCTTGCTTGCTCTACCGTCGTAAAATAATGTTTTGTTGTAATTTTATCTCTATGTGATCGGTTTTTTCTTTATGCTTGATCTCTCTTTTTTTTATATATGCAATTTTAGATGTCAAGTCAGAAAATTTATTAAATTCGGATGTTAAGTTCATAGATGAAATAAAATCCCACAATTTGGATTTGCAAAAAAAAAAAAAAAAAAACTTAACGAGATCAAAATTTGTGAAGTGAGAATAATAGATAAAAGTACTGTTAAGCATCAGCGTCATATTAAATAGGCTTATTAATTACAATAACTATATTAACAGTAATATAAACAACCATGTATTTAACACTTCTAATAATAATGATGATTATAATAATGATGGTGATGATGATGGTTGAAGTTTTTCACCCAAGAAAATAAAATTGAAACGATGTTTGTTGTTTGACTGCGTGCAGGATGCTGGCGACGTGTTACTGAGAGAGTTGGAAGCAGCAAGAGCAAAGGAGAAGGAAATGAAGAAAAAGAAGAAACAAGAGAAGAAGGCTAAACTCAAAGCCTCCAAGATGAAGTGTGAATCTTCATCTTCATCGTCTGAATCAAGTGATTGTGATTGTGATCAAGTGGTTGACATGGGCAGATTCAGAGCTGGTGTTGGTGTTAGTGTTGTTGCCCCTGCTGCACCTGTGGATAAATTCCCACTACCCAAGACCCCCATTGTTGAGGATGAGAATCCACATCGTGATGCCATGGGATTGTGCTCTAAGAATGATGTCTCTGTTAGCAGTGTTAGAGATTTTGGTATTAAGAGCGAGAGTGCGGTTGCTACCACAAGTTCCCAGAAGAGGATTGAGGTCTGCATGGGTAACAAGTGCAAAAGATCAGGGGCTGCTGCATTGATGCAAGAGTTTGAGAGAGTGGCGGGTGTTGAAGGTGGTGCTGTTGTTGCATGTAAGTGCATGGGCAAGTGCAAAACTGCTCCTAATGTGAGAGTTCAGAATTCTGTTGATCATAAACTTGCTCAGGGACTTGATGATTCTGTCAAGATTCCTGCTAACCCTCTCTGCATTGGGGTTGGCCTGGAGGATGTGGATGCCATTGTGGCTAGATTTTTAGGGGAGAATACCACAGATATAGGAATGGCAGGTGCAGCTACGGCTACTTGATCTTGTTGTGGAAACGACTGGTTTACTATTTGGTAATTGTATATATATACGTAGCCCGTATTTGTGGAAATATTATTAGCAATATTTTTCTTTTTAATTGTTCATTTTATATATAAAACTAGTTTTTATGAAGATGATTCATTTCCTTGGTTATTGGAAATGCCATTCCATTGCTCCGCCCTTGTGCAATAATTTTTCAGCTAACATCCGTATAGTTTATTTAAACATTAAATTATAGGTTTAATTACTTATTTAATGTTTAGTTATATTAAAATCATTCTTTAATCACTTTTAATTTCTTTTAGACCTTATATATACCATTTTTATTTTTTTAATCATTCTTTATTTCTTTAATCATAAAGATTAAAAGAGATTCAAAATTATACCTTTAACCACTTAATTATACAGTTTAAAAGTATAAGTATTAAAAGGTAATTTGTGTTTATCTATAGAGATAAAACGAATGATTGAAACCAATCTCAATGTAATAATTTAATATTATATACAACCAAATTTGTTCATTTGAAATGAAGAATACCACGTTCATGAGACTAGACTCGTTCAAGCGCTTTTACAAAACTCAAGTTCATAACTTATAAGTAGAAAATGAAATACCATACATGACACGAAAATAATATCAAAATATGTATTTAGTAAAGCAATTTTCAAGTTACATTCATACGATATTGTGCACTGTACAAGTCCCACTAACAACTTATGGGGACAAGATGTTAAAGGAAATCTGAAGCCAAAAATCTGTTGAGAAACTTGATTTCATCCCGCGCATATTCTACAAAACCGTGAAGTTCCTTCGGCACCATCTGCATAGTTTAGAGTTGTAAACTGTGCTGACAAGCTACACCCTTCTGCTTTAGAAGCCTCTCGTCTCAAGGGACGAGCAAGAGAGCAAACGTGCGATTATTGTTCTCCACTTTGAGCACCTGCTGTTAAATTTTCAAAGAACTATTACATGGAGTTTTTGGTGACATGCTCAAGCATTGTTAGAACCCATCCAAATTACACCTGTAAGCAGTATGCCAACATGTATAAGCCGGAAAAGAATGTCTTACGGTTTCAAGGGTCAGCTTCGGGGACGTTTGGAGTTGGGCTCATGTTCCAAACTATTCGTGTTATCACATCTTCTAACAAACTGGTCTAGTGTTTTCTGCTTTGAAGGGCTATTCACCAACCTATCCATGTTTGAAGGTCTTTTAACAAACTGGTCTAGAGTTTTCTGCTTTGAGGGGCTATTCTCTGGCAGACTAGCTGAGACCTCCAAGGCCTTTTCATGACCGTCTAACATCTGTTTCAATAACTTAAATTCAGAATGCTTCTTAAAAGCATGAATCCAAACTAAAAAAAAGTTACTTGTGTATAAATCTTCTCTGAAGGATAGGGTAGAAATATAAACCATACTTGGACCTCCATATCATTTTACTATACAGAAACTGAATATACAACTACTCTCATTTTGTATCACGATCAAGAGTTCCCAAAACATAGATTACCTGCCCCAGATTGTCCAGTTTGCTTTGCACTACGTCCCTAAGAAGTGAAAAAAATATAATATTATTAATTAATCTAAGAAATTAAGTCAGTACCAACCACCAAGCCTAAGATAACAGCAGAAAAGCACAAAACACACCATATGATGTCATCAACCGTGTCATTTGCTAGCAAGTAGTATATATTTACTGAAGACACCTAAAAACAAGGAGTAGCAAGTGAAAGAGTCATCCGAACATCATAGCACCTGGGCAAATAAAATAAGCCAAACAATGGAATCTCTATCATAATTTTCTCCAGAGATTGCCATGATTTCATAATGTTATCATGCTAGTACTATTTGATTTGCTATCTTACAAGGGGGTTTTATATCTCTTTCTTTCCTCTTTCAACTAAACAACACCCCCAAGTTTAAGGATACCTGGCCAATTCTATGAGCACGGTCTTCTGCCTGAATTAGATCACCGGGAGTCCAAGACAATTCTGCAAAGATTACTGTGCTCGCAGCAGTTAAAGTTAATCCAACACCTCCAGCTTTAATAGATAGCTGCAGACATGTGAACCGAAATTCATTAACTCAAACTGAACCATATTTTATAGCAGAATTATAGTCCAAGCTTGCAAAGAGTTCAATAGAGAAAACAGAATGTTCGTAACCAAAATTACCATACCACTGCTGCTTTTATAGAATCTTTTTCCTGAAACTCTGTAACCAATTGTTGCCTGGCTGCAGTAGGTGTACCTCCATCAATCCGGATGCAACCCACTTTTTTCTTCTGGAAATTTTGAACAGTTCTCATGAGACTTTACCATTTCATGATGATATGCATAATATTTAAGTGGACTTACACGAAGAAACTCGTGTATTGAATCAATCATTGGCTGATGGTGTGCAAATATAAGAAACTTGCAACCTGCCTGCAACAATAATGAAGCATAGCATTACCACTTCTAATGATCAACAACCCAAATTAAGAAATATGAAGATGACAAAACTGAAGATGCCATCCTTTTTAATTAACTACACTCATTTGGTTAGGGGGTGAAGTATGAGATAAATCAATCAACTCAACAATGATCTGTTCACAGTACACTGCGACCAATAGCTTGTTGGAAGGCACAAGGAAGTGTCATGATGAAGTGCCATTTTCTGCAGCATTATATTTGAGACCCAAAATCAATGGATTGAAAATATAACTTGCAGGGAAGCAACCTTTAGTACTCGGACTTCAATTATCCCCCTCAAAGTTCTCTATTTTTTTCTCAGAATCTTTATCACCACAGAACTTTCTAACAGAGAATTGAACACAGGCTACATCATCGAGCTTGACATTATCAAAATTAACGAGATGCAACACAATATCATATTATATGTTCTTGTAGAATCACGATTATAACTTTGAGCTGACAGAATATGAAAGCTCCATTAATACTCAGTCAGCTTACTTTAAAAAAATTTTACTACAATATTCAGACAATCCATTCAACTGATCAACTTATAGTGAGCGTTAAAAGGACATCTTTACACTAATAGCAATAATACAAAACGACAAATTTATTCAAAATTTGATAGTATGAGATTAGATAACAAATAAACATGATACATGCAAGTAAACCCAGAAAAAGAGACAGAGAAAGCAGAAAGCAGATCTTAGAGATCTTGGTACATACACCTGCAGCTTTGAAAGTATTAAGCTTGAATTGATGCAAATAGGTGAAGGAGAGGAGTACCTCAATGACAGTTCCAACATAATCAAGAACAGATGGAATCTTGGCTTCTGCAGAATCAGTATATATCTGCAATTGAATGAATCAAAATTAATGTTTAATCAGACAGTCAAAATTTAAATTGCACCACATACAGAGAGTGGGAGCATGCATTGCAGAAAATAAACTATAAACATATATTTTAATTCTAGGAAATAGCAACAATTTTTCAAACAAATAGTGCAACCCAAAACTCTGTTCAGAGCTCATTCCATTAATACCTTGTTAATTATATTCTTTTGAGTAAACTTGAGTGATTCTGCCTCCTCTTGTGATTTAGCTGCCTTAATTTTGGCTTTTACCATCTCCAACTGCAGGAGAGAAATCAATACTGATCAGCTTTTTACCGCTTCTAGCATAGACAAGACAAAAATATTAACATTTCCAAGTAACCTAGTTTTGTAAATAAATACATATATAAAAACTGCCATTACGGATCGAGGTAGAACTAGCACAGCAAATTTCCAACCAATTTCATAAGTAAAAAAGATATCAGTTTTCACTATCACAGACTACAATTCATTTATTAGAAAAAGCAAGTTAAATGAAATGCTCATAATATGTACATCAAGCAACTAACAAACAGTCTAGCCAAAGGAAGTCAAATTACTAGTTTAAATTGAAAATCAATTCTAAAGACAAATACGTACAGTAGATATGTTGAATTACCTCTCGAAATAAAGCATTAATTTGCTTCATGTCCTTGTCAGCTAAGTCTAGGAAGACCTGTGAATCAGTTACCAAACAAATACAATAATCAATTCTAAAGTTCCAAAAAAAATGTGTGCAAAGATTGAAATAAACAGTCAAAAGTGTGCAGAACATAAAATGTCGATAAATATACACACTTGTTGCCTGCGCTTTACGGGAAGTTGAGAAAGAACATCATTTTTAAGCCTGCGAATCAACACTGTTGCCTTCATCAAGTTGTGCAACTCTTCATGGTTGCTTGCACCTTGATATAATCCAAAAAATCCCTGTAAGATCCATGTGATAATGACAGAATTAATACTCATCCATTAACAGCAAAAGAAAAACTGACTAATCAAAAGAATTTTATCAGCAATGAGGAGATGACTTACACCCTTGCAGTACCGGTTACCGTATTCATGAACATTCTTATACACATCAGGATACAAAGCTTCCAGCTAGAGCACAATTTCAATCTGATTATTAAAATGTACATTCCAATAATGCCAAACACTAATCAGGTATTAAATCCAAATAGACCTAGAATAAGTTACCTGCTTGAATAGTTCAATTGGTCGGGATAAAGCAGGTGTTCCACTAAGCAATAATGCATACTGAGCTTTCTGATAATTTCACAATACTTTGTTGTCAAAGAAAGCATGAGAGAATTTGACAGAGAAAACTCTACTACAGACAGTCTATACTGCAACTAAACTAGTATTGAAGCTAAAACAAAATATATTTTGTGTTTCACATGAATCAGACTTCCTTTAGGGGAGGAGGGGAACAAGGGTGCAGAGTACTAGACCCTTTGCAGATGCTTCTGTACACACAATGGACTTATATTTTCTTCTCTTCTGTTTAATTATCCTTCCAATTCTCTCCCTTTATCTTTTATCTTTTCCTTATTAGTTTTCTATGTATGTTAAACATAAAATTTGGAAATAGGTACACAAGTCATTGTGGCTTTCAAGAGTGAATACCTTTATGACAGGAAGCGTAGCAGTTGTCCTCTTTGCCTGAGCATTTTTCAGAAAATGTGATTCATCAGCAATCACAACCTGAATAAAAATAGTTCACAGCTAAGAGTGTGATTTATCAGCAATAATATGAGCTATGTTTACCATGAATGCAGGTAAATAATTATAGTCCCCGACATTAACTCAGGAAAAGTTTTGATTGTAAGAACACGATAATAAAATAAAATAGCTGAAATGTCAATAATAAATACCATTTAGCCACTTGCTCTAATCATTTTATTTTTTTCAAAAATAGTATACTAGAAGGGCAAGAGACCATAATTGAAACAAAAGAAAAAAATAATTTGTATCTTGGCTATTTTTGGATCATGATAGATATGCAATAGCTATAGATACTCAGAAATTCACATGCAACCTCAAACTAATGATACCATGTAACAAATGCCATCATCAGATAATTGGTTTGAGTGGATAATGGAAGTCATTTTCATTTAAAAATCAATAACTAATAAAAATCCCAGCAAAAAGACTGAAAAAAGAGGGAAATAGTAAATGTTGTATCTCCACAGCTTTCATCAATCTATATAGCATTTTTGTTTCACAACCCATTTTCAGATTAACACACTGTGTAATAGCCTAGTATAACACCGATGATCATAATGAGCCTCATAATTTACAAACTTGAAATAGTTCATCAAATTAATTTATTTCAGATTTTCAACACTTTGATAGCAATAATATATAAATGACTTCCTCCATTCATTGTACTCAGCCTTCAAGGAATTGTTAAAACCAAATACTGATATGATTAAGATAAGTTCTTAGGAACCACAATGAAAGTCAGAAAAATTAGATAACATGAAGGTACTGACCTTAAATTCACATGTCATAAGCATATTCTGTAGCTTTGGCACCAAATCGTACGATATAATGTTGAATAGTCCATCCAGACGAATGCTGTTTTTAGCACTTGAACATACTATATTGAAACCCCCTCTATTTGATCCACCACTTTGAGGTAAGACAATCTACTTTATCAGAAGATAATTCACAATACAAAATAAATTATATACTTTATCAGAAGAGAAACCTCAAGCAACCAAGAGATAATCTTCTTGAGTTTTCTATACAAACCAAAAGGGAAAAAGCAATACATAAAAATTGTTAAAGGGATCATGGATAACATACAAGTATATCTGATGAAGGAATATTCAGCCATTGTTGAATCATCTGAGATAAAGCAAAATAGGGAGCATACATTAACTTACGAAATGTGTTCTATTATGATGAAAGAAAAGCAACTCTTACAGAAGCCCATTGCAAGCGTAATGAAGATGGTGCAATTATGAGAACAGGCCATGACTCCTGAACACATGAAGCTACAGCAATGGCCTGCAAAATGAAACATGCCAATCAATTTTATTAAAAAAAATGAAGGCCAATTTTGTAATGTTAAATGTCAGGAGGGGGTTGTCAATGAGATAGAACCAACTCAAATTTCGACTCACATGTATGATCCTTCTTGAATTTGGACTAGGTCTAACTCAACAGCAAAAGCTAGTTTATGAGATGAGGATTGAAAGCCTTTATAAGCTCTACTTTAACCATGTGCATAGTAAATATTAGATCTCAACAATTTTTATTATTTAATTTGTAGAGTTCCATCTTTTTCCATTTAACATATTTCATTTTGACATTTACTTCTTTAAATTGTAAAGAGTTTAAATGTTGCTTCTTTCAAAAATGGTGGCTTGAAATTTATTGGTTTCTATGCACGTTACTAAGACTATTCAGTCATTTAACATGTTTGTGCTGTTAAAAAAAATAAAAATAGAGCTCTGTTGTGTTCTTCCCTCTAGTTCATGGAGATCATTGTGCCTCGCTGCATCCATCTCTATCATTATTTTTCCAGTTAGATTTCCATGCACAGATGAGTAGTAATCTGCTGACAGTTTGAAATCATTCTAGCAATTTCGTCAGGCCTCCCTTGTTTTGGTGACAATTTGATTTTATCTTAGATCTTCTCCATCCTCCAATTATAAGAGTCTTGATGTTATGAAACACTATTAACTCCTTCAAATATTATTGGATTTAGATATGGGATGCTCAGATTCTGGCTAGTTGTATATGCATTTTGGCAATCTTATATTATTTTGGAAATGAATATTTTAGAAAAGATTGCCAAATTTTCTATAAATTTGAAAGTATAGCCTATTTGAATAATGATTTTTGCTATGTATTGGTTAGGTTTGCCAAGCAAAAAGAGTGTTTCAATTAGCTTAGCCTATTCTCCAGTCAAGAAAAATTAAAGGTAGAACTCTTATGTGATATTCCTTACATTTCTTCCCTAACACTTTGTTTGGATGACGCCAATAAGAAGAAAAGAAATAAAACGAACAAATAAAAAGAAAGGGTGGAAAAAATATATTGTTTGAATGGATAGAAACAAAAAGGAAAGAAGTGGAGAAATTTCTCTCCATTTGCTTGGCTAAGTGGAAAAGAATGTAAAAATAATTGTAAAAAAATACTCTATATAATAATAAATTCTACATTCATCCTGGCTAAAAGGTAGTTGCTGTCATAACAGTTAACAACCAAAGAAAAAGATCATAACTCTGACATATTATACAACCCAAGTTAGAAGAAATGGATTCTATTTACTACACCATTGCTACTGTGACTAATGTTATTTATGTGTACTATTGTTATTTAAGTTACGCATATTACTGTATCATTAAGGATTATTCTATCGTGAGTCAATTAACATCTAAGACACTAAGATGCATTTTCTTATTAGCAGAAGAAAGATAATTAACCAAATGTACGACCCAAAATAGATATTATATAGAAAAGCAGAACTCCTGCCAACATTTTACCTCCACCACAAACAATTTTATGTTTGTTTTAAAGAAACAAAACACTGCTCTGAACCATGATGCACAGTGTACGTATGGAAATAATTTAATTTTTAGACAGTGAATTACTTGCAATGTTTTCCCAAGTCCCATTTCATCTGCTAAGAGAACACGTCCTCCATGCTGCAATATAAACCTGAAAAGAAATAATAAATAATAACTAAAATGAGTGCATGGTAGAAGAACAGATCAAACGAAAAAGCAAACAGACATAGAAAATAAAAGACAATAACCGATCCATATTTATGAGAATACTGGGAAAAAAAAGTGAGCAGGTCACTACATACCTAACACCTTCTCGCTGAAATGGCAATAGCTTTGATTCAATATAACTAGGGATCTTGTTGTACCGATCTTTCAGTAAGGCAGCCAACAAATAGCAACTTCAGATGTTTTCATAAAAAAAGAAGACACAAATGTATACCTAAAGTCTTTGCAGACCTAGAAAAGAGAGAACAAATTGATAATGAAAATATTCAGTATATACCTTGAAGATCTGGAACTGCAGAAGCTGCATTAATGGCACGTTGCACTAAGGGATCTAAGTTTTTTACCTGTAAAATTATTTAAATAAATGAAGAAAACTAAAGGATATAGAAATAGAAATTAAGAAACAAAATAATGTTAGAAGAAACAACAAACTTAAACATAAAAATCTGGTATACATGCTTACTCTAGGATACCATGTTCTTCTCACTCAAGGAATAAACATTTACAGAATCAGTGATCCCAGATCCAACCTTCGAATCTCCTAGTCCTATTATCCACATAGGATGCTTTACTTTTTCTATAACATATCTTTCCATTATTAAAACATCCAAGGGTAAATAAACAGGGTTGCACAAGAAAAATAAAATTGAAATTGGAAAGAGACAAAAGGGGGAAAAATGCCTCCAAACAGGTATAAATTAAAAAAAAAAAAAAAAGGGGAAACCCCAGACTTAAGTAGAATTTAGGGCAAACATATACGTCACAAATTTCCTCTAATCTACATAGTAAAGATTTGAAACTCATGTGCACTAGTTTCTCCAACAAAATAATTCAGAAGACCCAATTAGTTAACAAAAGGAACAAACAAACCTCCAAAAAAGATTACTCACGATCTTATACTCAAACAGTCAGGACAATCATCAAAGATGCAAAAAATCTTCAAAACATTTCTCTCAGACTTGCTCATTTAACCACACTCAATTATCTGGACAAAGCCTACAATTTAAATATTTAATTGCTAAACAAATTACAAAGAAAAACAAGAAAAATGGGAGGGTGTTTCCGTGATAACCAGAAGAGGGACACAAGCACGCAAGCCTTCCTTCACAAATGAAGGCACTAACAATTATTGATCCAAGAGTCACCCTCAGGTAACAAAATTATGAAAAGGAAATTGTGAATGTCAAGGTTGTTGGTCGTATGATGGTAAATAGTAGCATACCAGCGTCAATTTCCAAGCTATAAAGAAAATGAAATAAGGAAGAAACTGTTACCTGAACATTATAACCTGATATTTCTCCAAGAAACTTTTCTGCTTCTGACAAGGAAGATAGTGGAAATATCCATAACCTGCAGACTCAAAGTTTATATGGCTAATGCAACAAAGTAACCAGTCCAGAAAACTAATACATGCTCAAACTGGTGTGCAGTGCACAATAACACAAATTGTATGAAGGGTGGAAAAACATACCGTTCCTTTGCATTCCAAGAAGATTTAGGGATTTTTCGAAAAGCATCAACTACTACCTGATGCAAAACAAAGCCCAAAGCATGAGCCTGGAGCTCTACATTCACACATGTACATGGTCATACAAAGACAAACCCTTGTTTGTGAAAGATTCAAAATTGAATAATAAAATCAATACTCTGCAATTACTTTAGTCAATAAAACCTGGTCATATTGAAACTTTGCTGCAATATTTCCACTGGAATGAAGAAAAAAATTGACTGAAAACTTTATCAGCCCTTTTTTCGAATGTTCGTCTGCAACACATAAAGCCGGATAAACAAAATAAACACCAACAATTCACCATTACCATAACAAATTACAGCAGGCAAACAAAACTTTCAAAGACCATTGAGCATAACGTACCCATAAGAAATGGTGCATAAACAAATTAAAAGAAAAACATAGAGAAGATAGATTGCTAGGGAGAGAAAGGGTGACAAAGTAAATGGTTCAGAAGATAATAAGCACACCGTTCTTTGTCCCTGACTTCAATGACATGGGCAATAATCTTGCTCCTTCAGACGAAGCACCAACCTGAATTGAAACAATAAAACTAAGACACTAAGCAATGCCCCTAACCAGAAATGTCATACATACTTCATAATTCATAAAAATAAAGTAAATACTAGCTATGATTGTTGTAGTATCAAACAGCTAGTGCTTCAACTTCTAAGTTGCTTCATTTTAAGTAACATAGACATGAATACTTAAAATCAAAACGACCAGGTTAACCCTACAAAACGACATAAAAATAAAAACAAACAAAGAGAAGGACCCATGACACCCAAAATAACGGGAATGAGAAAAGATAATAACTTTACAGTTTGGGGACGAGAATTGGGAAGGGGTTTTGGTGGGAAATGATTCGTTGTTGCAGTTGCAGAACTGTGATGTTGATGCTGAGAAGGAGGAGAGGGAGGGTTGCGTAGTTGAGAAATCTTCTGGAAAGCGTCTCTTTCGAGGGAATCAAGGTCCTCTGCGCTCAAATCCCAATCCTCCATATTACTGTTGCTGTTGTTATGCTCTTCCTCCCTCTCTTCTCAAATCAACAAAATGCTTCTCAAAATTCAAAACCCGCTCAGTTTTCTTTCCTTCGAAAACTTAAAAACTTGAAAACTTTTCTTTGGTTTTTGACTAGGGTCCCCACTTGTATTATTAATCCAATAGCTTTTTTTTTTTTTCAAATTTAAAAGCTTAAATAAGTTTTTTTTTTTTAATGTTAAAGGAACAAGCTTTGAATTTGCTTTTTATAAAATTTTTGTCTTTCTTTTCATCTTATAGAAATTGTAAATATTAATGTTAGTCCATCTAAAATAAAATAAAATAAATTTAAATTAAATTATCAAAATTGTGTAAAAGATGAAATTACAATAAGAAGGATTTTCAATCATTTCAATAAGAAGGATTTATTATTGCTGCAAGTTCTTTAATGATTAATTGTTTGAAAGAATTGTAATATATAATTTTTTATATATTTTTCAAATTATATGTATTTTAACCAATAAAAATAGAAAAAAAAATAAACATAATAATAAAGTGAGAAAGAAAAAAAAATACAATAGATACCAGCGACATTAGTCATATAATTAGATATGGTGTCGGTTTTTTCATGTTCCTAAAAATTGAAAAAAAAAATTAATGTATTTAATTTATATATCTCTTTAAATTGAGAATGGAAATCTAAATACTAACATATTTATTTAAATAGTATTTATTTATTAGTTACAATATTTTTTCATATAAAGCATATATTTTTCAAATTCTAAAATTATCTTTTAAAATCGTTTAAAATGAAATTATTATTGTGTGAAAAAAATAATCAACAGTTAATTGTTTGCATAAAGATGTAGTATTAAATAAATTTGAATATATAATTTATTTTCATCTTCAAGCACTTGAGGAAGAAAAATACAATAAATAATAAATTTAATTAATAACAAGATGAAAGATGGAATAAATAAGTATTGAAAAATAATTAAAAGTAATAAAAATAATAAATAAAAAATTTCTTTCATTAATGGTAAAATTAAATAAGATATTAATTTTTATCATCAGTAATAAAGTCAAATTAGTGATAAAGTAGCATATAAAAAAATTAAAGTCACAAGGAATCATAATTTGAATTGTAAATATATTAAATAATCTTTCTATGTACACACACACTATTATCTTAATTTTTTTTGTGGTTTTAAACCTTAAGAAAAAAATAAACATTCTAGTTACATTTTCAATCTCCAAAGCACCTCTTGTTAACTTCAACCACAAAGTTTCAATCACCTTCATCTTGCTATTTTCATGAACTTAATTTGACTTTAAAACTCTTTAAATTGGAAATCAAACATATCCAAAGTCTTTAGTTTGTGTTAATAATGCAAAAAAAAAAACTCACTGAAAATTTTAACAGGATTCAATTCATGTTTTGTTAGATTAAAAAATATATTTACACATTAAAATATATAGTTAAAATAAATAATTAAAGTTATATTTTTCACTTTGATTTTGGTAATTTTGGATAGGAAAAAGGAAATGGGAAAAGACAAAAATAATGAAGTGTATAAGAAGGAAAGGGATTAAAAGAAAACCGTTGGTAAAAGGCATGGCTTAGGAGTTCCCACCATTTTCCTAATTCCAGTTCTCTTATTTCAGTGTTGAAATTCTAGGGTTACCGTTGGAACTCGACACGTCGTACGGAGGCTCTCTCCTCCTCCTACTCCGCCATGAACTCCCGGGAACATTCTCCGTCCAACTGCGACATCTGCGGCGCCACACAAACCCTATCTCTCACTATCCATAACATCCGTCACCACGCCCACACCCGCCGCTACTGCACCAACTGCGTCCTCAAGCAGCACCCTGGCCTCTTCTGTCCTCTCTGCTTCGACCTCCACGACGACTCTCTCCTCCCTCCGAATCACCGCCTCATGTGCGTCCGCTGCCCCTCCGTCGCCCATCGATCCTGTGTCTTCCCCTCCACCACCGTCTCCGCTACGTCCACGCCACCTTTCTTCTGCCCTATCTGTCTCGACGCTAACTTCACTTTCTTCAACCTCCCCGACCGCAAGACTGGAGCCGTCGATGTCCAGTCCGCCAAGGTCCTCGTCGCTGCCGCGCGGATCGCCGCCATCTCTATGAGCAAGGCTGCTGCCGCGGCGCGCTTCGACGCCGAGCGCCGCGCCAGGGAGGCCGCCGTGGCCAGGAAGAGGGCGAAGGAGGCGCTGGAGCACCTCGCGGAGATCCTCGCCCGGGAGCACGACGAGGAGCTGAACAGCAATGTTTCTGCCGGCAGCCGGCGGCGCGGCGCGTAATAGTGTACTTCTTCGTCCAATTCGTTGCCATTAAACACTGCAATAAGATTTGGAATGATGAATTGGTTATTGCTGTTGTTGTTATGGTGTTGTGGATTTGATTGTTGCGGGTTTTTGGGTAGGGATAGTTTGTGGGTTGGCTGGTTGCATCATTGGAATATTGAAATGTCAAGCACTGGTACTTGTGTTTTACTTCATTCTAATGCAATCCTTGCATGCCATGTTGTGATACTTTCGATAATATGATGCACCTGTTTATTAATTTCAAATGTGAAATTACAATTGGATGTTAGCCTTGTGCTGTATGGGATGGATGTACTCTTGTGTATCATGGTTGGTTTATAAGTTTATCAATCTGCTTCACGTAATTTTTGTGTCCGGCTACCGCCATTTCATAGACATGTTGTAGTCGTAGGTAACATTTTCAGCACAGTTTTAAATTCTCATTGAATAGAAGAGGATAATCTTTCTTGTACCTTGTCTCAATTGGATTCGAAATTTCCGTGCCTTTTCCTTTCCTCTTTTCCGGTCATGGTTTTGGTTGTAGCGCATAAATAAATAAGAAAAGAATGTTAGTTAGGCAGCTATTGTCAGTTAGGATTTTATAATGGTAATTTGTCGGGTAGCTGCCTAAACATAATGGACGGGTGATGTATTTTAGACAGAGACTGAAATGATAACCTAGAAGTTCAGTGCAGTGTCTTTGATACATGTCTTGAACCCTACTTCCAGTGTCCTGTGTGGGAGTGGGATCACTTTAAAGAAACACAACATGTTTCTTGACATAATAAGATCAATCGAAATCGGTGGGAGTGTTCGAGTGAGGATATAAATGCTTAACATATGTCCTGCCTTGATTCAAAACATGAGTTGATGAACTTCGGATATTGCCTTTTGAAAGGCCATGTATAATGTTGACTTTTTTATATAACGGTTCAACCTTTCATTTCATTTTTTTTTATCTTCAAACTGCTGCTTTTCAGCAAGTTTCTCTTTTGGTTCTAGTGCTTGTTAATCCATTGGCTTTCTTGTGGTTGTTGTAGACATTTGATAGTACTACCCCTGGTTTTTAGGATGTGGAATGAGAGTTGAATAAGACAACTGCGAATTGTTTATTCAATTAGTTAGTTGGACCAGATAGCTAGTTAGTTTGATTATAAATAGAGGATATTAGATTTGTAGAGGGTTATTCTGTGAATTTTTTTTATAGTTTTGTAAGTGAAAGGAGTGATTCTTTGTGGAGGGGAAATCCCTTGTGAGATGCTATTTTTCATATATGTTCTGCTCTTAATTAAAGTTCTGTTCTTTTGATTCTTTCTATCTATCTTTCATGTTATTTTCTCCCAATTTCTATCAATCGTTTGACCTACCGGATCCAAATTCAGGGTGAAAGAAGATGGACGAAGCATTAAAAAAATTGACCCGAGCATAGTGTCCAACTTTGATCTTTAGAGTCACATGTCTTAAAAATAAAGATGATATTGAAAGAGTTGGCAAAGAATCTTGAAACCACCTCGACTTTGACAAGAAATAATTGCTTGACCGGGTAGGGTATGGTACGAGTATTATCCGATATTTTTGAAAGGGGATGGGTTCCATCCCCATTGCCATACTGTTACATTTTTTGTAATTTTTTTGTTACATTATATATACTCATATACATACATATGTATGAATTAAAAAATTTATTTAATTTTTATAGTTTTTAAAAATATGAATTAATTAGTTTAATAGTTAATTGTTAATTATTTTAATTCTTAACTTTTTTTAAAAAAAAATTATTTGTTATTTATTATTTTTTTTATATTGTTTGAATTAAAATCTATATGTAAATTAAAATTATAAAAAATGGTGTAGCATATTATTCACAGATTTCCCTGACCCCAATATAGAGATGAGTATTAAAATCCTACAAATATGGAGATGAGTATTAAAATTTTAAACCTGAATCCAAACCAACCCCCTTTTTGCAGGGATTGGAAGAGTCAAATTTGTTACCGCCCGGTCCTGTTGCTATGTCTAATTGAAAGTGATTAGGGGAGGTGGGTGAGAATATGTGCTCTAGACGAGGCTGATGATGGGGGCAACAACTCAAAATCTTGCACTTAGGAATATCCTCAGAAGAGTAAAACAATCCCAATATCGAAGAAGGCAACTCAGGCTCAAAGTGGGTGGATGCAGTACAAAGAAGATAGTAGGTCATGAGAATGGAATTACCTTATTTGGTGGCATTGATTCGTTCCAACCCCGCAAGATTGTTGAGAAGTGCCTTAGGTTCCCAAACCCACCCAATACAATTCACTAAGTCAAAGAAAGAATGAACCCTTTCCTTTTATGAGGAAATTTTGGTGAGTTATTTGGATTTGGGATTTGACTAATATTGAATCTTATTTCTTCCACCCATGGTTTTCCTTCATAATTATATGATTTTTGCTCCTTGTGCAAGATTTTTGTTTCTCTCCAATTGTTATTATGTCCCAGGTATATTACTGTGTTACATAATAAAAAAAATGTTTACTAATCCCTGAAATGTTCTCTCTGGTTCAATCAAAATAGAAATGCATGGGATACTATCGGTAGTGTTAAGTTTTTTTTTGCATCTCTAAAAGGTTATTTGCTGGAGGATAAAAGAAGAAATTGGAAAGATGGAGTAAATTTACGCTGGAATCAGGTAATAATGGATCCTCCATAATGAAAAAGTAAAATCAGAACAACAAATAAAGATAAAAAGCATTGCTGGAGGCAAGGAGCAAAGCTGCTAATCCATTTGCAAGTTTTCATATATATTAAGGAAACTCCTCAAGGAGGCCATGTACTTTATGCTAAATAGAAATTTTGATAGGAAGTTTGAGAGAAACAGACCACACAAGCTAGCTATTGTAGTTGAAAAGAGAGCCCACTGTTCAAGGCTTTATAAACCCCACACTAGAATTGCAATTGGATCCTAACATCCCACTATGTTTAGCAGCCTCGATAAGCTACCTGTGCACTGACTCTTTGACTAGTCTTGAGTGAACACCGCTGCTGAAGTTGCTCATTCGTAGTGAGAGGCCATGTGCTTTCCCTCAAACCATTTACAGTTATTCCTATTTTATAGGCAACTACTTATCTACAGTTTATAACTGAAACCCACCCTTAATGGGCCTAATTAAGTGCAGGTCTGTTCACCTCTTTTCTAAATTAAACCTGCTTGATTACACAGGTCTGCTATCTGTGGCAAATACGTAATTAGCATTAATTCAGGACAGAAAATCTCCTTGTAATTAGCATTAATTTAGGACAGAATACTTCCAGTGCATATCTCTGAAATTGATAGCTGTAATTACTAGGACATCCTATTTCGATTATGATTAACCTATATTTAAGTGGATTAGTGCTTGTATTTCATATCAATAAATAATATTCTAAACTTCATTCCGTTTCATCTTGGTATGAAAGGCTATAGCCTACTTCTGTTGATTCTGTGGTTTGTGGAGGGGGATTTCTATTGTTTTCGTAGTTTTCTTTGTGTATTGTTTGGTTCAGTAGGCATCTGTGGAGAGAATGGTGGAAATTCCCACATTGCCTACTGAATATACGTATTGGGAAACTTCACTTAATTAATATTAATTGGTTTTAAGATAGAATTTAAGCACTACCAAATTAGGTGCCTAAAATTGTATCAAATCAATTGCTTACCCAAAGAAACCTTGAAAATTAGTACTTTACATCAAATGCAATAGTAGCACCTATTACAAAATGCGTATATACTCTGCCTCTTTACTTCCACTCTAACAACTAATCTATTAAAAAAAATTGCTACAAGTACTTAGCCTCTTTACTTTTAATTAAGACATTAATGCTGTTAATGAATGATCCAAGCATACCTAGCATTTGGCATAAAAGCATAATCATCCATAAAGAACAAGAAGCTAAATTTTCAAAACATTCATTTAATGTTATATTTCATTTCTTTTAAATTCTTCTGTTGAAGTGAGAAATTTTATTATTATAGATCAAACTACGGGGTATGATTTTGAATGTTATACTGGGATTGTTTATCATTCCACAATATGCTAGTTAATTAGATGTGATTCCACAATATGCCCATCATTTGGCAAAAAAGCATAAAGAACATAAGCTAAAATTTGAAACATTCGTTTAATGTTATATTTCATTTCTTTAATTTTCTTCTGTTGGAGTGTGAGATATTTTCTTATTATAGATCAAACTACTGGGTGTGATTTTGAATATTATTATATTATCATTGTTTATCATTCCACGTAAAACTATTCAAATTGTTAATACTTAAAATTGAGGGTTTATAAATGCATTTTTCGCTTCAATTCCTGTCCTTAATCTGTTTATGAATATTGTTAATACTTAATCTGTTCTTCCAGATGAGAAATTCACCATGTAAACAAATAACATGTGAGAGAAACTTACATCTCAGAAGGTAGATACATCACAACCCTTGCCTTTTCAATTTCCCTTTTTTAGTTAAGGTTTATGTCCACACATTTTTATGTCTGTCTTTTGTTACGCTATTTAGACTTTAGAGGGAAATAATACTTTTTTTTCCATTACAATACACCATTTGCCCTAGTTAATGTACTACTCGTACCTGTCAATGATGGAGGTTACATATCTTATGCCTAAGTCCTATTCCAGAGCTTCAACATGATAAATTGTGTTCAATTTTGGCTAACAAAAGTCTGGACAGGACATATTAGGAATTTCAGTAGTTGTATGATTATGTTTAACAAGAAACTTGTCTATTTGCATTAGTTACAGCAACTTATGCTTCATGTTATTGAAGTGGTAGAGGAGACCTGTAGAAAGGGACATGAAGTTGGTTGGTTGGGATCATTAGACACTGTCTCTCAGTCAACTGTTAAATGTATTGCAATTCAATAAAATCCACAGAAATTCATTAAGATTGAAAAGATAGGTATAGATGCTAGAGTAAAAAAAAATCCTTAACTATATTATGTAAAAAAGGAAGAAGACAATAAAGTATGAACAAGTAACATGCAACATGACACTCAGGTCTCTCTGAAGGTCTAATAAAAAGCTATTAGCAGAAAGCTACAAAGAAGCTAGGTGAACTGCATGATCCCAAATGGAGTCAAGACTCAACTGATGATCAGTAAAGATTCCCGCATTTCTTTCTGACCCAATTCACTAGATAACTGTGAATTGAGGACTGCGCACGGGCACTGCTGGAACTGTGAAAATTGTTTCCATGATTCTTCTGTTAACACCTGAACAGGTACACATCTTTTTCAATCTTTCCTGACATTGGGTTTAAAAGTTTGTTGCTACAAGTAGTCCTCCTTGCTTATCAGGTATTCGAAAATTATTTGTCGTAATGTTCAATGTCTGAGAAAATTCAATAAAGAAACACTTTTGCATAACATTTGGCATTTGAATTACTCTAACATAATTTTTCATGTACTTGGCAGCTACACTTGGTATCTGTTGTACAGTGTGTCATAAAAAATAATAGGTTCAGGAACCATTTGCATGATGGCTTTGTTACAGTAGAAATTCCCCCAATTTTTTCTCTCTACCATCTTTTTCCTGATGCAGTTTTGTGCTCTGAATGAGCCTTGGCTCAGTATTTACTAAATAAACCATGACTTGGGTGACAAAAAGGAGGGATCAATTGGAGGAAAAACTTGAATGAATGGAAGCCTGAATTAAGAGCAGAATTTGTCTTGGATGGATAACAAATCGTGGCTCATGAAGGACAAAATAGAAAGGTTAGAGGTCAACTCAACAAAGAGGCTTCTAAATGTAATGAAGGAGGTAGTGCAACAAAGGTCGAACATGAGAGTTTCAACCTGAGAGGGAACTTCTTGCAGAATCCCTTTTGGCTGAGGACACTCGTTTTGGTTCTATACTTTTTAATTATGGTGATTGACTGAGTTTTATATTCCGCAATTATGGTGATTGACTGAGTTTTGTACTTTGTACTGATGGCTATTATCTCCTATTCCTCACGCATTTGCTGAGATTACAAATCACAAGAATCTCCTATTACTTGATATTTCAATTTGGTATCTTTGTGTATAATCCTAAGGTTGCAGGGTTCTTTGGAGATTTATCTTGGGAGCATTTCCCTCGGACTTTGATTGACTATGGCAATCTGTCAAAAGGATTTACGAAGCTGCCTAATCAATTTTTTTTGGTGTCATTACTACGTTAAATTTCTATGCCATTGAGCCTCTTAAGTTCTGATTAGTGTATATATTTTATGAATAAAATTTGTTTCATTAGCAAGGCAAACATTAACTCATGTATGAATTAATTTGTAAGTTTTATATATATATATATATATATATATATTTTAATTTCTATATAAGTTAATTTTAATTTATAAAAAAATATTCTAATTTTTCTCTTATAAATTTTTCTTACGGAAACATTTATTCAAATAAGTTTTAAAAAACAACAAAGCAGTGGTTGTCGATAACAAAACAAATGCAACATATGGAAACAAACACAGGCCGTGACAGGGTAAGGGATTAATTGATTTTGAGAAAATATTTTCTGTTTTGATTTCTTGTTACTATTTTTAAAAATTTATGAGAAAATTGAAAATAAAAAGAATACAAAAAACAATAAAAATTCGTTGTCGTGTTTTTTATAAGCTTTTGAAAATTCTGGAAATAAAGAGAAAATAAAAAAATCTTAAACTAAACTATTCATTTATTTAATAGAGTACTGCGAAAAAAAGAAACCTATGCCATTTTGAAATTTGATGCTGTGTTTTATTTTAAGAAATGAGGTTAGGGGTTCTGTTTCCAGTTTTCTTTTTCTCTCCTCTCCCTTCCAATATTGGAGATTTAGAGAGGAGGAAAATTGAATTCAATATTTGAAGTTTCCAATTAATTTGTCTTCTTCACTCAAGAAGAAATTTCCTAACCATGAAAAGTGGTAGGGTGTCAAGGAAAGTGTCTCTTAACATTGTTTTTAGTCTTTTTCATTGCTTATATGCATTGAATTGCAGCCAAAGATTATTCTATATTTATAGCTCAAATCACATCAGTTTATTGCATCATTTATTTTGCTGAGCACAAACTTCCCAAACTCAGCATTTTATTATTATTCTGAGTTTGTTTTTGTGTCTCAGTCCACCCCAATTCTTTTCCTGTAGCTCAGAACAAACTCATAAACATCCTTTTCTTCAGAAACAAATTTGGACACACTTTCTTTCTCCAAACATCTGTTTGCCCAAACAGTGAGTTTTGGGAAGTCCAGCTTGAAGTTGCCAATTTTCTCATAAGTAGAGAACCATTTGTAAAAGGGAATGAAAGCAACATCAACAAACCCAAATGTGTCACCCCCAAAATATGGCTTGTCCCCAAGAACCTCCTCCAAGTGCTTCAAATTCTCTAATAACTCCTTCTTTTCTGCCTCATGTTCACCTACCTTCCCAGACCATATCCTCTTTGCAACTTCATGCACCTGCATAAGTTGATTGCTATTAACATTCTCCACGTAAATTATCCAGCACAAGAAGCATCTCATATTGTTTAAGTTTATAAAAAATAGTATTGTAATATTCCACACCAAAATATGAATGTCAGAAAGTGTAGTGCTGAAGTGTTATGCTATGATCAAAATTAAGAAATTAATATTCAAAACAAAGGTAGTCAAATGGGAACTAAATAGTTGCGGAATAACTTGTTTTCATAAGGGTAGATTCAAGTAATCCCTATAGTTTGCAACTATGGAACTAATCTCCCAGAAGGTAGAAAATCTTCTGAGAGACATACCCTTAAAGGGTGGGAGGTGCTACTCAGTTATGGCATACTTTGTGGGTGAAATTGAAGAATAATGGTGCTTGGAAACTGTGAAATTTGATGACTTGAAAGAACAAAATGAAAATGGGAAAAATATAAATATAGAAAATCATATGACAGATAAAGAAAAACAAAAGTGTGACATGAGTGGTATAATATATGATGTAGAACATGATTACTCAAAAATAAAAACTGAGGATACCTTATGATCAACAAAATCAGCCCAGAACCTAGCTTGAGCCCTCTGGTAGGGATCAGTGGGAAAAAGAGGAGCCTTATCCCTCCAAACCTCATCAATATACTCAACAATAATGAGGGATTCAGAGATTGGTTTGCCATTGTGGATAAGCACTGGAACTTTCTTGTAAACAGGGTTCATTTGCAGAAGCAATGCACTCTTGGTGTTTACCAGATCCTCTTCCTTGTTCTCAAACTCAACCCCTTTCTCTGCCAATGCAATCTTCACTCTTATGCAGAACATACTCAGATTGAAATCCAACAACACAACCTCATCCCCCATTTTCTCAACCAAAACAACAATCCACACAATGACATCCACTTCATAACTTTTACTTTATAGCCAATGACATTCAATTCAAGTTGACTTTTGTCTTCATAAATTTTATTTTACTTTTCAAAAAAAAATTTATTGTCATTTAATGCTGATATAACACATAATTAAATGTTTTATATCAATAATCAATAATTATTTTAAAATAATATTTAATGCAATAACTAAAAATATATTTATCATACAAAGTGAACAATCTTATCTGGATGAATATAAAATTAATGTAAAGTAAAATATTTAATATTTAATATTTAATATTTAATATTTAATATTTAATATTTAATATTTAATATTTAATATTTAATATTTAATATTTAATATTTAATATTTAATATTTAATATTTAATATTTAATATTTAATATTTAATATTTAATATTTAATATTTAATATTTAATATTTAATATTTAATATTTAATATTTAATATTTAATATTTAATATTTAATATTTAATATTTAATATTTAATATTTAATATTTAATATTTAATATTTAATATTTAATATTTAATATTTAATATTTAATATTTAATATTTAATATTTAATATTTAATATTTAATATTTAATATTTAATATTTAATATTTAATATTTAATATTTAATATTTAATATTTAATATTTAATATTTAATATTTAATATTTAATATTTAATATTTAATATTTAATATTTAATATTTAATATTTAATATTTAATATTTAATATTTAATATTTAATATGTTATTATAAAGTAAAAACATGTATATTATCATTCTTTAAACGTTTAGAAATATTTAATATTAATTGTTGATTAATATATTCAAAGAACTCTTTGGAAAACCTTATTCAGTAAACGCAAATTTCACATTGAATATAATTAATTTAGTCAAATCATCATTGATCATAAAATTAATGTTATAAATAAAAATATATTTTTCACTCTGATTCTTTATATTGATAGAAATATTTAATACAAATATTAAAAATATCTTCAACATATTTTCGAAAAGATTTATTAATTAAAGGAACATTTTATATTGATTATAATTAATTTTTCAAATCTTTACTTTTAATAATTTTATATTAAAAGTTAAAAAAAAATTGTTAAGTATTTGTTTTTTAATCTTGGTCAAAGTTGCTTAGCTATTAAAATATTAATGGAATCCATTGAAAATAAGTTAATTGTATTAATTTTGTTATTTGTGTCAAAATTAGTAAAGATTCTTAAATTTATATTATGAAAGAATTCAGAATTCAAATTAATAAAATTGTTAATAACTTATATCTTTAATTAAAAAGAAGAAGACAAAATCATGTTAAATATTGAAAAAATAAGTTTAATTTTTCATAATAATTTTACCTAATTCAAGTATAATTATTTTCCTTACACAATATTTATGGTCTTATACAAAAATATATACATGTTAAGAAAAAATCATAATACTATTTTTTGAGGAAAAAATTGTTTTAATTATTTTTTATTTCAAGAGGACATTGATTATTTTTTCACAGTTTTATGTTAAAAAAGTTACTTTCTCAGTTATATTTTTATGTAAAAACAATAGTATATACTTTTTTATCAGTAAAAACACAATAATATATAAAATAAATAGATAGAAATAAATTATAAAAAAAATCGTAAAAAATAGAGAGAGTATATGTTAAGAAATAAAAAATAAAAAAACATTTAAAAAAAAATGTAACAATTAATGTCATTAGTTCATTAATTGTGATAATTTCTTTGACAAAAAAAATTTATGGTTATTTATTAATTCTCATAATAATTAAATGTCATTGAAGAGCGTAACATTTAATGATATTAATACATTAAATTTCTGAGACATTTAATTACATTTAATGTCCACCGAGAAACTCAAACGTTACAGAGTTAAATTTATTTATATTTTCATTTTATTACATTTTTTAAATGTTCTTTTTTATGTGTATAAACTTCTATATAATAAAAATTATTTATTATCAAACATATTTTAAGATTTAACTATGTTTTATTTAGGTTAATTTTTATTTTGGTATTTTCAAATTAAAAATTATTATTTTAATTTTTTAAAATTGAAAATATGATTTTAATTTTTAAATTGTAAATTTGAGTATTAAAAAAAATTAAAATTTGTGACTATTAAAATGAATATTTTTTAATTTAAGAAAATAAAAAAGATTTAATTTAAATTTAAGGATTTAAAAATATAATTAAATTTAAATTATATTTTTTATTTTATTATTCATTTATTTTAAACTTAATTATATTTTTAGTTTCTAAAATTTAAGATAATTCTGATTTTGATATGAAATTTAAAAATATTTATTTTAATTCTTTAAATAAAAAATATTTATTTTAATTCTTTAAATAAAAAATATCATTTAATTCTTAAATATCAAATTTAAAAAGCTAAAATAAAATGTTGAAAATTGTTTTTTATTTAAATTTAATATTTTAAAATTAAAGTTATATTTTATTAAATTAAAAAATTCTAAAAATTAATTTCAGAAATTAAAAAATACTTTCCCAAATTTTAGAAATTACAAACGTAATTAAACCTCTATTTTATTTAACTTGATCTTTCTATTAATAAAAAATCGATTCTAAGTTTTTTCATTTTAAAAAATGTAACTATGTTTCTTTTATTATTAACATTGACGTGGGTGATTATATAAATAATATTATATCTAAATTAAAATGGTCAATATTTATGTAATAATATTTTTAATTCAATAAAAAATAATTACATTATTTCGTTTTCTAAACTTAAAATAGTTGACTACATTTTTTATTAATAGTAAAATAAAATAAGTAATGATATAAAAAAGATCATTAACTTTTAATTGTCTAATTAAATCTGACTTCTTTGAAAAAATAATCATATATTTCTTATTAATGATTATAAAAACATTTTATTCTTAAAAAACAATTAAGAGAGGCAACTGAAAATAAGATGTAATTGGGGATTATTTTTATTTTCAAACTTCCAAATCAATTGGTCATCTCAATTTTGTTAGCAATAAGTGGCATCAAGAGGGGGTGAATTGATGTTATAAAAATTAAAACTTTAATTCTTATTTAATTCAAATTTTATTCCTCTTGATATTAATTAGTCTAGCAGATTAATAATGCACAGCAGAAAATTAAAAGATAAGAGAAGAAAGATGAACACAGAGAATTTATACTGGTTCGGGTTAAACCTTAACCCTACATCCAGTTCCCAATCACCTCAACCTGAGATGATCCCACACTCTTATATCTTTAATTTATTACAATTTTTACAACCAATAATCCCAAGTGAAACATGTAAAAATACAAATTAAATATTATACCTCACAATCTCTTGAAAACCCACAAGAGATTACCAACCATTCCTTGAGTCACACAAGGAATGAAACACCTTCCTTGAATCACACAAGGAATGAAACACTTTCCTTGAATTACACAAGGAAAGACAAAACACCTCCTTTTGAATAGTCTCAGAGGATGATTATAATAAAAAGATATCACCTGGAGTAACGCTTCCAAAATGTAGCACCGGATCTGCTCAAGAGTATCCTCAAGATTTTTCTCAGAAAGATGAATGCACAGTAAAATATTTTATCTTTCAAAACATTTAAAATATTGTGGCTCAGGATATTCAGAGAAAAAGTATAAAGTTTTTCAGAAGAGAATATGTCAAAGAAAGCGTATGAATTGTTGTATTCTGAAAAACATGATACCCTTATTAAATAATCAAAATATTTAAAATAAAATATTCTTCATTTTATTTTAAATTCGAAATCAAATCTTTTATCTGTTCAGAGCCTCACAACGTTCAAAATTTTCAGTCAAAGATTCTCTTTTATTTTAGGAGGATTTTTAGCAACGTTTATTTTTCAAAAATATTCGAACATAATCGATTATATTATTAACATAATCGATTATCACTGAGAGAAATATCTTCATATTAAAAATAGATAATCGATTACATAATCGATTATTGCCGCAAGCCTGTTATTTTAAAAACACATAATCGATTATTGCCGCATGCTTGTTATTTTCCAAAAAGGCATAATCGATTATCTAATCGATTATTGGTGCAAACATTATATTTCAAAATCACATAATCGATTATATAATCGATTATCCCAATTTTATTATTTTCGAAAATAATTTTTCAAAAAATAATTTTCTTGAGAAAATATTCTAAACTAAGTCTTTATATCTTTGAACTTACTTTCAGTTTTAAATTTTCTTGATGTCTTTAATTTTGATTCTTGATTTTCTTATCCTAATTCTTGATTTTTTTTATTATTATTAAAACCCTTCAATTCTTGTGTAGATATCCACTCTTCAAATATTAGTAACAAATTTCTAACATTATCTAAATGCAAGTGTTTTTGTTATAAATATCTTCGTATATAATAAAAGATAATAAAACATTATAAAATATATTATCTTTAACTATATGATAGAAGCAAAATATAGAATCTGCCAGAACAATGCAGAAACAAACCAATGAATGCATATACTTATCTTGCCGTGTCAGAACATTACACGTGGCAAACAATGATTCGTTGCTTCGTTGATATTTTCATCATTCGGTCACACCAACCAAGTATAAATACCATTCCTCCCTCCCTTTCTTCTCACATCTTCTTCTTACCAATCGCATAACCCTAATTTGCAGATCTTGATCTCTCTATTTTATTTCCATTTTTCTTCTCATTTCTCAAGGTACCTTTCTATTCTCTCCCTTTTCCTTATCTTTTTCTACATCGCAATCTTATTAGTCCTAGTTTGTTAGCCTTGTTCTTCATCGATCATATTCATGTGTCCATCTTTCGATTCTATTTACTTATGTTAATCTTTGTTGATCGAATTTGTCGTCGTTGAATCCTAATTAATTCTCTCGCCTTTTCTTGTTCTTAAATCTGTTTTATGCAATATTTTTACGGCTTTAATAAGGGTTTGTGATTTATTTATTTATTTTTATCATTTTTTAGGACCTGCGGTTTGTTGTCTGATTATTCTGTAGCCGTTTGTTTGCTTATAATTTTATGGTTTTTAATTAGGGGTTTATGATTCAAATTCGTTTATCATATCTGAGGCCTAGAGTTTGTGGTTTGATTGTAGTGCCTACAGGACACATGTCGAGGTTATTGATAGTTTAGTTTGTTATTGAACAGATGCAGATCTTTGTGAAAACTTTGACTGGCAAGACCATTACCCTCGAGGTAGAATCCTCTGACACCATCGATAATGTCAAGGCTAAGATCCAGGACAAAGAGGGTATTCCACCGGATCAACAGAGGCTGATTTTTGCTGGTAAACAACTTGAGGATGGAAGGACCCTTGCTGATTACAATATTCAGAAGGAATCCACCCTCCATTTGGTGCTTCGTTTAAGAGGTGGTATGCAGATTTTTGTCAAGACTTTGACAGGAAAGACCATCACCTTGGAGGTGGAGAGTTCAGACACGATTGACAACGTGAAAGCCAAAATTCAGGATAAGGAGGGTATCCTAGATCAGCAGAGACTTATATTTGCTGGTAAACAGCTTGAAGACGGAAGGACCCTTGCCGATTACAATATTCAGAAGGAATCCACCCTCCACTTGGTGCTTCGTCTAAGAGGTGGTATGCAGATTTTTGTCAAGACTTGACAGGAAAGACCATCACCTTGGAGGTGGAGAGCTCAGACACGATTGACAACGTGAAAGCCAAGATTCAGGATAAGAGGGTATCCCCCCAGACCAGCAGAGGCTTATCTTTGCCGGTAAACAGCTTGAAGATGGAAGAACCCTTGCGGATTATAACATCCAGAAGGAATCCACTTTGCACTTGGTTTTGAGGCTTCGTGGTGGCATGCAAATTTTTGTCAAGACTTTAACTGGGAAGACCATAACTTTGGAGGTTGAAAGCTCTGACACCATTGATAATGTGAAG